>CM039722.1:51657921-52241256 GCA_022539455.1 Dendrobium nobile | reverse complement strand
GGGGAAAGCTATCCCCAAATTCTGGGTAGTTGTAGAATTTATTCACGATTATAAGTTTCAAAAGCTTGTTTACACTAAAGTATGTAATCGTAGACTAGCAAAGTGCATCAAGGAAACAAAGAAAAGAAGGATTTCCAACCAACTGCAGAAATGACAAGCTCTATCATGATGTTTCAATTGTTTTTTAAAGAGTCAGTTTCATACTTGAACTTAACAACTTCACGTTCAAAAATTTTGTGTAGATGGATGCGTACAACCTACAAGGCATAAATAGAGCTTTTTTCAAAAATTAGCCTCGTGCCATTTGCTTATATATAAAATGATACAATGCTTCCATTTCAAAGACCAACTCTTCTACATCTTTGTATTCTGGCACGCAAAAAGGATGCAAGGACTGCAGGAAAAGACAAACACTTTCAGATGGAAAGTCCAGAATCATAAATGCTTGCTTCTTTGCCTTCATAGAAACGTTGAGATAGGACCAGAAAAACTTATCAATGCAGGTTTTTGTTATCACTAAAAAGTTTGAAATTTACTACTGCTAGTTCCTTCCCTTCAACACACAAACGTGGACAACAAATTACTTAAATTTTTTTCAGTTGGAAATCTGGACAGTAATTACATGGCTACAAGCAAATCTGAAAAATAACTCTACGGTCGAATGTGGAAGAAAATTTGGACAGTTCAATGCTGTTTTTTACTACCGATCTCCTTAAATTCTGCACACATAAATGAGGTGTAGTTAATCACATACCAAAGGGATACATACAAGCAGTCATGCTACGTCCGGTTTCAATTTTGAGATTTTTCTTTACAAATTTTCATTATGATCTATCCAACATTTGATTTAAATCAGATATCATGTATTATGGTATTTCCTGTTTAGAGTGCATTGGAGTATTTCCTTCCTTTATTTGTCCTAAACTATATATATTGTACCATAATTTACAAGAAGTGAATAGATGGTTTAGTTCCTTCTCACCTCTTCAATTCTCAAATTCTTCAAGCTATCAGAGACCAGGTTGCTCCGTATTATGCTCTAGCCATCATCATCATCACAAAATAAGACATGGCATTTGAAGGGAAATTCTCCCTGTCTGCAGTCACCTATGAACCTAGGGTACTTGGTTCTCGGCCTACCAATGGATAAAAAAAACAATTTTCTTTCAATCACAGGACACAAATTCAATGGCCATAACTATCGTCAATGGTTACAACCCATGATGATGTTCATCTGTGGAAGAGTAAGAGATGACTACATGACGAGATAAACACCTACAACATAAAAAGGAGATCCAACATATAAAGTCGGGAAATAAGAAAATATTAGGATGATTTCATGACTTGTCAACTCCATGACTATCAAGAATTAAGAGAATCTATTACTCAAATACCAATGAAATTTAGGAAACCGCCAAAAGCAACTTATTCAAAGTCTAAGAGCATATAAAAAATCTCTTCAACGATAAAATCCTCAATTAAATAAGGTTAAAGCAACTTATTCGTTATTCAAGACTTCAATTCTCAAATGTCAATGGCATGATTGGAAGTACCCTCGTAATGAAGCAAATCTACAAATTGATCATCAATAAGAACATGTGTTCAAGTGTCTCATGAGATCAATCAATGATCTTGACGAGATTCATTGAAAAATTTTAGGCATAGAACCTCTTTCTAATATCAAGGAGACTTTTTTTAGGTCCGGTTGGAAGAAAGTCTGACGAAGGTGATGATAGGACCATCCCAAACCATATCACTAGAGAATTATCTACATTAATGGCTCGTGATTTCTAGAAATCATCTTCAAATGATTTAAAACCGAAGAAAAGAGGTCTATAATGTGACCGATATCGCAAACCTAATTAAACCAAAGAGGCGTGCTGGAAACTTACGAAAAAAAACTCTTAAATTGAAAACCTAAGTGTTGCCCCACATCAAAGAAAGTCAAGGTCAACAAATTTCCAATAACAATAACCAACTGAAATACTGCATTGACTATAATTCCAACAAGAAACAAATAAAGGTACTCAAAGCTCTATTTCTTCAAACTTGGAACAAAACTCAGAATTAGGATCACCTTAACATTAAGGATTCAACAAACATTTCATATGATTGGAACATGTTTTTTGGTTCAATTAAGGAACCTCTATTTTATAGAGCTGATTGGAGCATAGAAAGACTCAAAGCCTAACTTGTACCTAAAGATATACTCAATATTATAGTAGAGACTACCAAGAAATATTCGTGAATGTTGCCAAACTCAATGATATTTAGTTACTTACATCCCCTGCTACTAATCTTAATTAGCCAACATATCAACTTGAAGTAAAAATAAATAAATATTTCTTAATACTTAATAGTGATCATGAAGACAAGATATGCATGAAAATATCACCCGAATTCCACTCACAAGTCCCTACTAACAAATTATGCAAACTCGAGAAGCCCCTGTATGGCACATGGCCTAAAACAATCTCCTCGAGCTCAATTTAATGGATTATCCCAAGTAGTTAAAAAATAATATGCTATCTTTATAGTATATGTAGATGATACTATTCTTATTTGAGATTTTCATGATGGATATCTACCATCAAGAACAATTGCTAGCCAAAACTTAAAGTACTTTCGAAATGGACATTCCTATGTCCCACAAAGATATATCATCTCTTAAAAGAGATTGGAATGTTTGGATGCAAACCAATAGATAGTCACATGGATCCTAATATCAAATTAGGGATAAAGAAGGAAGTGCTATTGTAGACAAATGTCAATATTAGATACTTGTTGGCAAACTCACTTACCTCACTCATACAAGGTTTGACATTTTTTTGGATAAGCCTAAGAAGCCAATTCATGAACAACCCAATGAAGAGCACATGGATGCCATTATGAGAATTTTAAGATAAATAAAAATAACGTGGTAAAGAATTATATTGCAAATAACAGATGCAAAACTATTGAGGTTTTTTTACTAACGTTGATTGGACAGAATCTATAACTGACAACAGATCTACCTCAAGATATTGTAGGTTCAAATGGAAATAATCTAGTGACATGGAGGAAAAGCAACCAGTTGTTGTCATGACTAGCATTGAAGCAAGAATTAGAGCTATGGGCAATGGGATTTATGAAGTGAAGTGGCTATAATAAATCATCAGTGAGTGATCTATTTCAAAATGAACCTATCCAATTACTATGTGACAACCAAATTGTTAAAAATATTGCAAAAAATCTTGCTCATCAAGATAAAATCAAGCATGTAGAAATTGATCATTACTCATAAAACTTTCTCTAGAGATTGATCATCGAATTATCTCTGTTATTTACACTCCAGATCATCTGCAAATTGTTGACACTAAACATAACTTTCTCTAGAGATAATTTTGACAATCTAATCACTACGCTGGGAATACTAAACATATATTACCCAGCTTGAGGGACTGTGTTTGAAATCTGGACAAAAATTGCATGGCTGGAAGCGAATTTGGAAAATAAATACATGTTGAATTCATGAAAATCTGGATAGCAATTACATGAATGATAATTATATGGACGAAAGCAAATCCGAAAAATAATTATATGCTGAATCCATTGAAGCAAATCTAGACAGTAAAATAAAGTAAATCTAGACAGATATATCCTACTTTTTTTTTCCATGCTCTACTATGTAATGAAAATCTCCACAGATTATGCCATGCCACAAATCAGTTATATTTAATCATGTACAAAAGGGATAGATTCAATCAGAAGGCTCTAATTTCTGAGATTTTTCATTATTGTTTTTCCATGGAAAGCTCTGTACAATATACAATATTGATTTAAAATCAGACATCATGTACCATGTTATTTCCAGTCTAGCATATATTAGGTGTATTTCATTTTATTGTTGTCTTAAATTCTATATATAGTATCTGTTTTTACAAGAAGTGAATAAAATGTGATAGTTCCTTTTCTCCTCCTCTTCAATTCTCAAATTCTCCTTTTTTTTTTGGTAAGCTTTGATTGTCAGCATGTGAAATGTAGCATCCTAAACATATTATAGAAGCCTCTCACTAACCATTCAGAAAGCTTTGAACAAACCTCAACAACATGCTCAGATTTAAGGGAACTTAACCATCCAAGGTTAGGAAAAATACTCAATGCATTGTAATATAAGATTTATGATAAATATCTGTCATAAAAGTGATATCTTTCATTCTCATTAATCAGTAGCCATGTTTTTTGCGAAAAAAAATGAAAAAAAGGCTATTTTAATATCTAATGTCCCTTCATTTATGTACTTGTTTGAAGAAAACATTAAAGTCACATTGTTCATAATGGGCATTATTTCCTAATTGAACCACAACATAATTGTAAACTGTAACAAGGTCTTGTCTCAGTATATTAAATAAATCACAACTCTGATATACATTAACTATGTACAATAAAACCATGAAAGTGTAGGCTGGAGTGAGGAATACGCAGCAAGTCCAAAAGTATGAATGATCTTTCCTGGTAAATCAGATGAGAGCAAGTTTCCAAGAAGATTACCACAAATGTAAATCGTGCAAAATTAACATACAAAAGAGGAAGTATCTTCAAGTTATGCTTCTCATGGGCCATTTTGATGGCTTTATCATATATCTCCTGAGCTGCTTCAATATTTCCCTGCAGGAATATATAATCTCAGTAAATGCCTTCATTATAAAAGTCAAGAGAAATCGACATGATTTTTTGGTTTAACCCCATTATAGTGTAGTCAACAATACCCTCATTTGTAAACCTATATCGACATGAGCTAGATTGATCAAGTCATTTCAGTAAGATGGGCTATGACATTAATGATTTCAATCTAGCCGCTTAAGACTACTCAGCTACATCAACCGACAAATTGGATCAAATCATCCATAGCAAACCATTTGGCAAGTGGCATCATACACAGAGGAAGTTGACTATCAAAAACAAGTCACCCACTAGCACAGCATATCAGCATAAAGTACTCGGCTTGTAGTGCGGACAATATTACCCAGACAGTTAGTATTCAATAGTCGCTTCTCATTAAGAACACACATCTAACTTGTAGATAGTCCTCGTCTTGCAATACTTCACTCAAGTAATTGTTTGGGAGGAACTCGCATTCCTGGGAAGTGCAATATGAAAGCAAGGACATACAACCAACCAAAGCAGTGCCTGACTACTCCATCAAAAATAGTTCCTTATATAACCCAGCCTATAGAACAAACCAAGGCATGCTCTCATAAATAGGAGGTTAAAGCTTCAAAGTGTGGAATTTCTTTTTGGATGTCTCTCTTTTACAGAGTACTTTATGTTCTCTGGGCTTTGTTAAAATCCAAGCTTTCTTATAATAAATTTTCAAAGTTCAATAACAAGGAATGATAATTCTATACCCAAAGAAACAGCACCAAGCCAATCAACCTCTTCTATCGAAGCAGGCCAATCTCAGCCACAAATGCAATTCCCATCTCAAGATCTTAATAGCCCAATTAGGGCTCGACTAATTTCCATTGGACAAATTTATTTCCAATATCATCTTCTTTCCTATCACCATTGGATGGTGACAACACTAGAGCATCTAGCATGTTCCTCATGGCATCATATCTCCTTGCACTTTTCTAACCTTACATTTTATATTTTCCCCCCATCTTCTTTCTATTTTTTTCTTTCTTATCCTTTCCCCGCTTCAAATCATTCTTAATTGAAATCCATTGCCTTAGCTAGGTACCCTAACAGCCAAAATCAGTGGACAATCATCACTTCTCTTTATGAGCTCTACTTCTTTTTTTCCTGTCCACTAATTTTTCCTTAGTCTGCTTCTTACTCTTATTTCTTCTCTTCTATGCCACGCCCTCTCATTCTCACAGGCAAGCCCTAATCATTCTAGTATGTGTACTTATGTAGAATAATGAGCCGGTCAAACAGTACTAATCCATGCAAAAAGCTAACTAGGTATCATTCTTTGCACTTACACAACACTCAAGAAATCCTAGTATTGTGTGGGTCATGCCAACAGGTCCAATTGTCATTGAACATAGCACAAAAAAGTTGGAGCACACAGTTGCAAGGGCAATGCTTGTGGTTCCAACAAGAGGGAGGGAAAAATGCAAAATAATTCATAAGAGAAGATAGAGAAAATTTAGCTAGAATTAAGGCTTGACTGTCAATAAGCAACAGCAAGGGTGATGCTTTTGTGGCACATCATTATCATTACCATCTTAAACATATTCTTCACAAATCTATATAAACAACTTCTACACATATTACCTATCAGGCCAATCATTCTAGTTGATTCATAGGTGCATTTCTAAATTGTGTTATACATTTCAAAACTATATAAATTTATATTCAACTAACATTATCTTCAATAGTTGCTATTCAATGTCGCTCTAATATGATCCTTCATACAATTATCCACTCCAATTTTGCCATAGATCCATATAAAATTTTCATTTTCATCATGTTCAACTTAGTAATAAGCCACATCTTTACTATTGAACACTCCAATCTAAATAATATAATCATCCTACTTGCAATTAAAAATTAATATTTAAGTCTATATAATACCCTCGTATTGCATAATCCTCTTAAAAAATTTCTCTTTTTTAATCATCAAGCATTAACTCTAAAAGATATATCTTCATTCTCGAGTTTAATTGATTCAAGATACTTAATCAATCACAGCTACATATCACTTCATCAATTGATAATATTAATTGACAATAATTGGCATCACACCCAATAAAATTACACAACAAATATTCAATTTTTGCTCTACTAATTTTAAGCCCTCTACATTCTAAACAATGTATTTTTTATTATTATAACTTTCCACTTAGTCCAAATTATGTCTCATTGATGAAATATCACCTATAAAAAGCATACAACAAGTCGCCTCATTATTCATAAACATATTCATGAGCAACACAAAGCCCTTAAATATAACCCTTAACGTAATCATAGTTTATATGAAAATTCTCCGATCACTCTATGACTAATTCTCATACAATTCAGTGCTCCATCAAATACATTTTTAATAACTTCAACTTAACTTGAACACGCATATCTTATTTAAAGTGCACCAAATCAATTCTCACATTACTCAATCACATTTCATCTCAAAATCAATTAAAATCATATGAATTTGTTCCTCAAATCTCAATATTTTTGCATTGATTGTCCTAACATAAGAAATTGCTTCTATAGTGATATTATGGTATAAATTCAAATTGATTCTCCAATAATGATGTAATTTTATTAAGTCTACGTTCAATTACTCTCTCTCATAATGTTGTTATTTAAGTCCCAATTTGATTCTTTTATAGAAGCTATAATATAGAATATCTATTCTATTCTTAAATATTGGTATAAAATAATTTTCTCCTAGCAAGCATCCTCTTGGTCAATAAAATTCCATTAAAAGAATTTGTTAACCAAACTTCTTAGGTAACTAGATAAATGTCCAAATCTCAACAAGCAACCTCATGTGGACCTAAAACTTTGTCTTTATTATATTTTCAAAGCCAACTCCGTTCCCTCTTTTTTTGGATCAATCTATAATATAATTCATTGGTCAATTTGTTATGCTCTTCTAAAATAATTTCTTCCTTAAAATTCCATTTAATAATTTCTCAAAATAGTGCTTCCATCGTTTTAACAATGTCTTCAACTTTGACTAAAAGTTGTTTGACTACAAGCAAGATTTAAGTCAACTAGAGTTTAGTAAATCTTGTAATCCATATTAATAATTCATGAGTATATTAAATTTTGAAAATTGCTTAGCATGATAGCTTTTAAATTTAACTAAAACTTGATAAATCTAGTAATACTATCCACTCCAATAAACTACTCATTCCTATTGTAACCCATTGCTATTATTAACCTTAACAACAAACAATAACTTATTACATTCCCCGATGTCCTTGGATGTTTCCTCTTGCCACTTAGTTTCTTGCAAACAAAAAACACTTTAATCATTATATCCACTAATTCCCTTGTCTTTCCGTCCAAAGTCAGTAAATTTCATATAGCATATCTAATCTTAGTTTTATACATAGTCTAACCCTTGCTCATTATTCATGTTCAGTTGTGGTGCATCACTTATAAGTGATCCTAGCCAAACCTTGCCTATTTTTTATCACAACCAAGTAAGCCACATTACTTATGGGCTACATGCCTACATCCTAGTCAATCATTGCCAAGTTTTCATCACAATCAGGCTACACTAATACAGCTGGCATCCTAATAAGCTTTTATCTACTTATCTACAAAATTGAGTCAGGTCAATGGGATAGGTGTGGCTTCCTAGAAATATGCCCTAGCATTAGTAAAACTCAAATTTGAATTTATTTTTTTACCCGCCCTTGTTGATAATGGAAGTTGATGGAGATGTTTAGGAGAACATTAAATAATCTATAATTGTAAAAAGCATTCCGTGTTAAAAATAAATAAACTCTGCTCAACCAAAGAACCAGGCCATCTAATCTAAAGAAGCTAAAAAAGGATTACTTACCAGCCGCTTTTCCATGTTTGCTCTTCTGCTGACATATTCAATAGCAACAGTTGTACAACCTTCACTACTTTGTAGAAAAGGAGCACGGGCATTTACTTTGTCACCAATTTTTTCTTTATACATAGAATAGTATTGATGGAAGGCCGGAATTCTCTGATTACAAACACAATTATGGTTAAAACAACATATACAATCGTTCATTTCAAAGAGAGAATGATGCTACTATCCAAGTGGTTGTAATTTGTGCACTCTTCAGACTACGTGAAAGATCAGCTGGAAAATAACATTGGTAAATGCCTCATGCACGTTTTAATTTTAATACAAGAACAAACAATAGTCAAGATTAAGAGCAACAAATCAATTTAAGCATTATAAAAAATACCTTACAATGTTGGAAGAGGATTCTAGGAAGGGTAATTTGTGTAGTTTCATATGCATAAACGATTAAGTAATAATTGAATGCTTTAAACACAGCTTAACTATACTTAAAACCATGCACCGGAATTTATTTTTACTACATGTCAGGACTGCAAGTCCATATTGCCAAAAGATAGTTCTCCGTAATAATAAACTTAAGGAAACAGAATAAAAATCGATAGGCATGCTCAGATATAGCTAATACAGTATCACTAAGCAAAAATAAATTAAAAATAAGGATTTATAAAGCAGGGTCCAAAGTACTCCAACAATTTAGCAGCAGAAAAAAAAAAAAAAATTCCATCATCATACAACATAACAATATGATGCCTCTTGACAAACAAAAAAATTTAGAAAATATTGATCTACAACACTGCTACCCCACAGACCGGAAAATACCATGAATAGAAAAAAAAAATTAACTTCTTCTCAAAAATATGATGTGATGAAAAATTAGTCAAATCATGATTGGAACCTCTATAAACCTTATCCTTAACTATTTCTGGATTATAATACATAGCCGGAAATTATTGGAGACAAACGTCAAACATAAAAAAAACCCCATAATTATGCTAAAAACCACAAATTATTTAGTACAAGCTAAATCAACACGACCTCACTTAACAGAAATCTTCATGCAATATTGAAAAAACACGGGCACTGCATAATTCAATGTTGGATATAATACAATGTGTAATACCACTTAAACGCCACATTAAATTTTGCATATTCTAAGTAGACACCAAGAATTGCATGATGATACGTCCCTAAGAACCTCAGCAAGAATGGCCGTACATGAGATCAATAGCCTTAAGGGGCTGTTTGGTAGAATGTAGGATTTCATTTAAGTAGGATTTCGTAAATCTTCCAAATCCCGGATTTACGAAATCCTGAGGGGTTAAATCCTGAAAACTATTTGGTAACATTCATGATAAATCCAGTTAAGTCCTGTGTGACTGTTTGGTTATAGAGCGATTTACCCAAGGGACTCTTACTCTAGCGCCTGGATTTCGTAAATCCGGCAAAATACAGGATTTCCGAAATCCCGGATTTCGCTCGAATCGACGGAATTTTCCGTCTATCCCGGATTTCACTTGCCGTGAGATTTGGTTTTGCATTTTAGGCCGTTTGGCTGGATTGCGCTCAAATCCGCGGCCTAAATCCTGCTACCAAACAGCCCCTAAATGTGTTTCACTATTTGTTGACCCGTAATGCGGCATTAAAAAAAAAATCTTGTACCTACCCGAATCGCACGTCGTCGCCATCTCGTGCACATTCGACGTCGCGCCTCGTCACTTCTTCGCACGTCTCCGCTCATGGTTAAATGCCGAAGAGATGAAAGCCGCTAGGTGGAGCGATTCCATTCGGTCCCCTCTCGCGAAATCCCCCCTGCCCTAGCCCGAGACCTCCAACGACGTCATCTCCCGTTGAGTCGGAAGCCACGACACTTTGATCGGGAGTTAGGGAGGGAGCTCTACTCGCTGTGAAAGCAACTTTCTTCCTTCAACGTGCTCCTTCGGCTCCTTAATGGTTGTCGTTCAACTCCACACCTTCAACGACCTTCCCATCCCGTCGGTTCGGGAGTTCCGACATTTTGATCGGACAAAACGACTAGAGCTCGCCCGATATAAAGGAAATTTTCACCCTTACACGCGATTCTTCAGCTCCTCCGTGTTGTCCGACTTTGCTCCTTTCAACGACTCCTTCCTATCCGACCGGAAGTCACGACATTTTGATCGGACGAAACAACGGGAGCTCGGCGCTTCTTGGGCTCCTTGGTCGCCGATCGACTTCGCTCATTCAACGACTCTCCCTTCCTGTTTGGATCGGAAGTCACACATTTTGATCAGAAGAGACAGCAGGAGGGACCTGTCGTGAAGTTAACTTGTCCCCTTTCGTGTGCTCCTTCGGCCAAATCCAGTAAATCTCTCAAACAGAGAGAATAGTGGAGAAGGGATTTTTTATTTTTATTTGTATTATTATTGTCATTAGTGAATAATAATGGTAATGATAATATTAATAATAATAATAATGATTATTATTATTATTATTATTATTATTATTGTTTTAAAAAAAGGAAGAAAAAGAGAGAAGGGGAGACGGGGATTCCTCTTTGTTCGCTCCAAATCCCGTCCTCGACGCGCTTGACGCGCCGGTGGACCCCCTATACGCGCTTTTGTAGCACGGTGGGGGGGGGAGGGGGGGGAACCCGGTGCGACAGGTGCGACGAGGCAGGTAAGCCCTATACACGCTCTTGTAGCGTGGTGGGGACTGTTCTCGACCTCGACATCAGCACTACCGACACTGCTACGCAAGGTATAATGTTCTAAAATTTCATTCTCGGCGTTTGTGGCGGACCGGAGAACCACCTATACGTGCTCTTGTAGCACGGTAGGTGGGAGGTGGGAGCCCGGTGCGACGCATACGATGAAGTGGGTAAGCCCTATACACGCTCTTGTAGCGTGGTGGAGAAAGTCACTGGTGTTCTCGTACGGTACTGTTGAAGGCCCCATACACGCTCTTGTAGCGTGGTGGGATGGAAAGATGTACGACCGCGGTGTCTAATGACACCTACCATATGTCACGACCCAACCCGACCGGAACGAGTCCTTTCGCGTCGGGCCGCGACAACAATTGAAAATCCAGGATCTAGCTTTGGAATTTGCTTCAGACTTTCCAAATATCAAAACATACAGAAAACAGAAAGCTACTAAAAACATCCAAATATATAGAAATGCATCCACTATTTTCTTCTTTCTTTCATCAAAATAATCATATACAATACAGTGCATGGCTACAGACAGAAAGAACAAAACAGACATGCCATGACTGTACAAAAATCGAAAGTACAAAAATATCTAATCACTGATCAGACACAGAACTGCTAGTCCAAGACCTATTTCCCTTTCCCAGAACCTGAAAACTACGCAGAAAGCAAGGATGAGCTAACAGCTCAGCAAGACTACACTCACCAATCAAAATTTCCAGAAATTCACATCAGAAAATGCATCAGAAGTAGTTATTCAAATAGCCGTACATAAATCGTATAACAGACAGAACAGATACTTGATCAAATAGAAATCAAATCACAGATACATGAATTCAAATCAGAGTGCAGAACAGATCTTATAAAACTTTCAAATCACAGAACGGATCGGATCGTACAAATCAGAATTCAAATCAGATAAAATCACATTTCAGATATCTTATTTCACATATCACATATCCCTGACCCTGACAGAATATCGACGGATTCTGGCTCCTTATGCCTCCCTTCCCTGACACTGACAGAATCTCGACGGATTCTGGCCCCTTATGTCTCCCTTTGTGCTTATAGCATCAGAACAGAACAGATATACATAATTTTCAGAACAGAACTTATTTCAGATTTCTCAGATTTCCCTGACACAGACAAAATCTCAACGGATTCTGGCCCCTTATAACTCCTTTCTGATATCACAACACATCAAATCATTCAAATCAAAAAATCAGATTTCGTCAGAAAAATCGTCGGCGGCATAACGACAGTATACGGAATTTACACAGAATTCATAGATTCAGAAATTTAACAAATTACCACAGATAATACAAAACATCATTGTAAGACTTTTATTGTACTGAAGCAACATTTTTCAACATCCTGATAATTCGTAGTTCAACTAAAACACCGCCAAATTCAAAATACCCGGTAAACATTTTCCAGAAAATACTCAAAACGTGCACAAATATCAACCCAAAAACATATCAAAAGTTACGCAGTAAAAAGTTCATCAGTGCAAAACGGAATCAATTAGTCGCTAACGAAAACAAAATCCGAAACAGAAAAGTCGTCAAAAATCTCATTTCTAAAAATTGAGAAAGGCAGAATGTGCCTTACCTCGAGTCGGTCAACTTTCTCATCTGCACCTAATGACGAAAACGGACAGAAGTCGCCCAAAAATCACTTTTTCTTCTTTTTCCTTTGATTTTCTCTCTCCTGGCTTTTCTCTCTCTTCAAAAAGATCTCAATCCTATATATATTCAACCAGATCGTCCCAGACGATCCAAAATCGTCCCGGGACGATTTGCCCTCTGGACGAATTTCGTTCATACTAAACAGTAATCGTACTTGGATGAGTGCTCTCTGGAAAAATTTCATACGGACAAACCCCATTTCGTCCTGGGACGAACATCTCTGTCCCCAAAACCAGTACAAACCTGTACCGATCGTCTCAGGACGATCCAACTTCATCCTGGACGATCCTGGAAGGAAAACAGCTTTCACACCATACATGCTCGAGTAGCGTGGTGGGAAAGCCCAGCTCTCCTACATTTCTCCCAAACGAGGGATATGTCGGGGTGCTGCCGAAATTTTCACTAAAGTGCATAAAGCTTGGACAATAAGAAGACCTCACTTGAGCAGCAATGCAGAGGACCCATACTTGGACATGAATGCATAGAACTTGAACTAAATATGCAGAGGACTTGTACTGAACTACGAGAAGTGAAACCTATATCCTAAAATGCACAATAAAGATCAAAATTCAAATGTCAAATAACAATTCAATGCATTCGAACAAATACAAGCAAACAAGCAGGGGACTCGTGACAAACAAGACCTCGATGTATACAAACAAGGAGCAATATTCAATTCATAACATCTGAGCAATCACAAACAAAGACCAATCATCAATACTTGAATACATAAGCGCACAATGAATGATACTGGTTTATACAACGACAGATATAGTGGACTTCTACAGCAGTTCCTACGAGGTCAAAAGCATTGTGCTTGCAAGTAAAAATAATTAACTGTAGAATGTACGAGTATATCCCACATGCATTAATGAAGGCCAAGATACAATGCAACAATGCTTTTAACGCATATGAATAATAATATTCAATTAAGTCCAAATAATGTCAATCCACTGTAAAGAGTATAAAAGCCTTCAATATGCAACAACGAAGAACTTGAGACAGGCAACAGTTTGCTTGTAGATTGAGATGGCAATACTGGCATTTGATAGTAGAAGACCAATCTTTGCAAACAAGTACAATCAATAACCACCTAAGATTGAGGAAAGGTGGACATGATGCAGGAATAATGGCTCTTCTACGAACACTTCCAGGAGGTCGTAGTGGATACAACAGGTCCCTGCAAATGAATACGAGCCACTTGTGGATAACAACAATGGATATATCGTAGGTACAACGAACCACTATTGGCACACGTATAGATGTCACCTACGACAATGGTGATTAAGATCTACGAGTACGTCAGGTACGAGGGCGATTCGACGTACGGAGAAAGACACCTCCTAGCAGTATGAAATGGATGTTTGAATAAATTAGAACTAAACTTACAAGTTGATGTAGGCAGGGGGGGTCAAAACAAGATGAAAATTTGTTTTGACCCTTGGGCTTCTAGTGTTCTCGGGTGAGCCTTGGTTGCTTGATATTGAGCTCAAAATTATGAATTTTACTTGGTGTTAGCTCATAAATGCTTGAGCTGAAGTTTTAGTACAATGATTGGGGATTAATTGCACTTCCTAGCTCATTAATTCATAAAGGTATGCTATTATATCTTGGATTCATTTTGGAGTAGACTTTGCCCCTTCTTCTCCTTTTTTCTACTCATTTCTCTGTGCTGGGTGATTCCCGTGCTCTGTCCCTTGGGTTTCCGAGAATGGCTGTTGGTTTCCTGTGCTGGGAAGAATTCCCATGCCTTTGCCCCTTTGGTTTTTGCGGTTGGCTCCTCGGTTCCGTGCAGGACTGCTCAGTTCTGCGGTTCCTTGCTTGGTTCCGTGGATTTCTTTTCTCTATTTTGCTGCTCCGTTTGGGAATTGTATTGAGGCTGTTGGCCTTTCATTTCCCTTAATATTATTGGTTTATTGGGTAGTGCTTTGGCTGTTGTGTTCTCCTCTCATACCTATATATTTGAGATGTATTTTAAGGGAAAAAAGTAGTGAAAATTGAGATTTTTGGAATGGAAAAACTGAAGGATTTTCTTGGAAAAGCTTGAGAACTTTGTCCACTTCTTCTTCTACTCTTTGAGAAAGCTTGCGAGCTTGTCTCCCTTTCGTCTCAACTTCTAATCTCTTTCGTCTCTCCGCAAGTTCCCTTCCACATGTATCCTTCTTCTCAAAGCAACAAATGGAATGCAACTTTAGGTGTCTTTAATTTGTGATTGTGTCAAGTTTGTAAGTCAAAGTTTGTAAGAGTCTTTTATTATAAAAAAAGGTTGTGTTATTTCTTATTTTGTCTATTTTGTGTAATTTTCTTTATCCTAGTAAGATCTTATTTTTGCCAGCAAAAAATTAGGGGCCTCCTAATTTTTTTGCTTACTTTTGATTACATCACAGGTGTTTCAAAATTTATTTTTAGTCATATCATTAAGAAGAGAACAGCTCTGATGTCCACAAACACCGGAAGTAACAAATCTACTACACTAATGATCCTGAAAAGAGTCCCTTTCAAAGCAGTGGTCACAAAATCTCAGGAAGAGCCTCCCCGGTGAATGAGAAAGGTGGAGTCAACATCAAGATAATGGGATGCCTCGTGACATTCAGATACCGCCACAGGATCTGCAACACTTATACAAGCAGACAGAAGGCATCTACAATCTACAATGCACTGCCACCGGATCTGCAACACTTATACAAGCAGACAGAAGGCGTCTACAATCTACAATGCACCGCCACCGGATCTGAAACACTTATACAAGCAGACAGAAAGCGTCTACAATCTATAATGCACCGCCACAGGATCTGCAACACTCATGCAAGCAGACAGAAGGTGTCAATAAGTTACAACATCCCGCCACCAGATCCGTAATACTCGTGCTAGTGGACAGAATGCGTGTATAAGCTCTCAAATAAAATGTTGTTTATTCAAATGACAATTACATGCACAACTAAATTATTTCAAAATACCCTTGCACGTGCACTATAATTTGTATACACATAGGTACACTAAAGGGAAAAATACAATCTCGACCCGTATGGGCCCCCGCGAGCGTGTTATTGGTACACACGCGACGCCTAGGGATACTGCGCGGGTCGATAAGTGAATTCAAGTTCGAATCCGATCCTTCTATGCAGATCAATAGGAGTCGACAGTGTTCGAACCTTCAAATAAATACACGGTTGTTGTGACCGGTGTATTTGTTTAAATACATTCATATTAAGCCTTCAAGGTCTACAATCAAAAGAATTCACTAAATAAAGGTATTATAAAACCTACGAAACCCGATCCTCCTAAACAGGTAAATAGGAGTAGACAATGTTCGAATTATCGGATAAATATGCGGTCATGAAATTGACCGGAATATTTATTTTATACATTCATATTAGGCCTTTAAGGCCTTTAACAAAGAAAATTCACTAACAAAAGCATAAAGCCTGTGAAACCCGATCCT
This sequence comes from Dendrobium nobile, assembly GCA_022539455.1. Lineage (NCBI taxonomy): Eukaryota > Viridiplantae > Streptophyta > Magnoliopsida > Asparagales > Orchidaceae > Dendrobium > Dendrobium nobile. The sequence continues at coordinate 52,224,937 of CM039722.1, read as the reverse complement.
CCGTCGATAACTCAACGGAGTCGACAAGGTTTAATCAAATGGAAATGACCCCCTTTACCCCGATGATGGCCGTGTTGAATGTTTATCTCAATCGGAGGGGTTCACAAATATTTTCAAATGTCTCCCAAATATCCAAATGCCCAACAAAATCCGAACTCCACGAGAAATCTCAATTCCAAATATTTAAAATTTAAAAATCAATCATTAAACACTTAAAGCAAAATCCATCCACACTCCGCAATAGTTTGCCGGAGTGGACAAATTAAAACTTAATTCAGTTCACATAGAGTCAAATGTCTAGTCAAAAATATCACTAGAATTCATTCTCAAACAATCTCCTGTCAATAAGGACGTGGCATGTGTCCTCTAACCGACAGTTTTGCCGCCAAATGGCACCGCAGGATAAACGGTTATGACTCGGGGCCCTCTGAACCGAGTGGTTTTGCTGCCAAATGGCACCACAAATACCATTTATAGCCAGAGCCAATACGTTCCTTATTGGCATCAAATCCTTGAGATATAAATCAATAAGATATGATCGATGGGGCACAAAACCCTCTATTAGTTAAGGTGGATTCAAATTTGTCCCCTTAGACAAATACTCACCTCAAGTCTACAAGGTCCCCAAGGACGAAGCAACCCATGGCTGCCGACAAGGATCCTTCTGTCAGGTTGGGTGGACTACCTCCTCTGACTAAGTAGACCAGGGACCACGATAGCCCGGGACGACGGAACCATGGGATCTTGATCAGGTCTATCATCCATTCCCCCATAATCCGCTTTAAGTGCAAGATGGTGAAATTTTCAATTTTAAATATCAAATCTCCAAATCTTCCAATCCTCCAAATTCCCAAATTCTCCAACTATTCCAAAAACTCATGCTGTTAATATATGTCAGATAACACGTATTTCTACATATCTAATTGATGACTAGCCTTAATCAAAAGTTCTCTCTCATTATCGGGAGGGGTAATTAACTATAGGGTCTTGCGCCTATAGGAAAACAAAACTCAGATCATAAAGTCCTCGCAAAATGAGGGCGAAATTTCTGGGTAATGTCTTATCTACAAACTCATCTGCCTTCCAAAATTTACCCCGAAACTTAATCCGTTAAAACTACCTCACCAAAAGCGAAAAGCAAAAAGCAAACAAGCAGCCACGGGCGGAGGCCAGAGCCGAATTTTCGGAGCCCACACTTTTCTTTACAAGAGGCATTAATAACTATCAAATAAAACATATTTACATTCGCTTTAATTTAAGAATCAATTGGTAATGTGTTGCTTCTGATGATAACATTTGCATTATTTACCTTTCTACCTCAACTTTTATTCGCTGCAATTGTTGCAGCTTAATGGAGCAGACTTATATTGTTCGAGTTCATCCTCACCATCAGTATACAACAAATGTTTTTACCCTACCGTCCAACTGTAGCTATATCTGTCTCATTGTAACTAACTATTGCTTCATCCAGTATAAGTTACACATTCTGCATATTTATCGAACCATGGAAAAATACGGACGGTAAGAAATCAGTTTCTTCAACATTCTCTCCGTTTCACCATCCTTTCTCTTATTGTTTGCTGAATGTCAAGTAAAAAAGCTTACAGTTTATACGTTAGTTCTCAAAAACTGTCCATAATGCAATTTAGATTGGCATAGAAACCAAACAACCAAATCATAATCCCACGTGTCCCTTATCAACGTTGTGGATATACATGCACATATAAAGGAGAAATTATTGCGTGCGGAGCCCGGACTCCAATAAAAATGTGACATGTGTCTTTGTACACAGTGTGTATGACTGTACACAATATATACAAATTACAAAATTATGTACATACTGTGTACAAGGACACATGTCATGTTTTTATTGAAGTCCGGACGGACTCCACACGTAATAATTTCTCCATATAAAGAGAATCATTTTTTGAAGTTTATTATGAGATGATGCTCAAGTCATCAAATTATAGCTGAAACAATAACAAAGGAATTCTACCGATAACTATTTTAAGAAAGGCAACTTGCAGCTGGAAAGTATTGGAGATGACATGCATAACTTTATTAAATCCAAGGATATTATACACAATATAAAAGAATATTTTGTTCATTAGAAGCTGCATCATTAAGATCTCAGATTTTGCAGCGGTAGAAGTAACATTGGCAGCATAATTGGGTAGCGACTGCACAGCATAATATGCTAACACCTATTAGGTGCCATAATACCCACTCAAACTATAAAAATTACCCAGACACTTGTGGCAATGCAAAATATACATCATAGCAGCAAAATTACGGACATAAATGCGGAATGGCATTTCAACACAGCCTATTTGCCAGGCAATGAAGTTTATATGAATGAAATGTATTTTTCCCCCAATCCTTAGTTCAATACATTCATATTTTTAATAATATGAAAACTGATAGTCTAAGCATATACAATATCACAGGAACGAGATTAAGGCTTCGTTTGGGACGGCTTTCTTTCTGCTTCTTAAAGCAGCTTCCTAGTACAAAAATTTTAATTTTTTACTAAAAAATTGCTTTAAGAAGCAATAAGAATGTCATCCCAAACGAAGCCTAAGACTAACTGCACCAATATTGACCAGAAAGCCAAAAATATTCCATTCATTAGAGTGACACAGAACCACATCAAAAGCCAAACACCTATGTAACCATTAGACCGAAAGTTTGATGCGCAACCTACTAGTCATCAATTTTATAACAAGCATATAGAATTATTAAATTAGTTACCTTTAAGAAGACCTTCAATGCTCTTTCAAGTGCATCATTAGCTATCTCTCTACCACCGTTAGCATCCACAAAATCCACATAACGAATCCAGAACTCTGGGTAATTAGCACAAGGAATTAAACATCTCTCATAAAGTTTAACAGTCTGTAAATAGAAAATTGAAGCTTTTCAGAAGATAGCCAAGAAAAGAGAAACGCCCAAAAGGTATAGCATCAAGACAATTTTTACCCAATCAAAATTTCCTTGCTCCTCAACGAAAGTAAGATATTCATGCCAATTCTCAAGCTGGAACTCATCAAGTGGCTTGACATGAAAATATTGCCTCTGGATATGAGCCTCAAAGCAGCTTATACTTTTATCTAATTGACTAGATTTGTGGTGCAATAGCTCACCAATGGATAAATATTTCTTCAAAGCTTCAGGACCAGCAAGGCATTGACTAAGAAGATCCACAGCATCTGAGATTTCCAAATACCCACAGCCCTTCACATGTGTCATTTCACAGTCAGGAACAGCTTCTGGTGGGGTGGATATTGCATTTTGGGATCTCATCTGTTCTTCCAACAGAGCAACCAATTTCTTAAAGCTGAAAACAATCAAGATCTACCATCTGAGCACATGCTAAAACAAAGAATAAATACAAAGGAATAAAATTGTTCAAATAAGGTGAAAACTACAGAAGTAAAATGCACAATCAACCAACTTCAGATCTAATCCTTCAGAATCATATCAACTTATAATAAAATATGATTGCCCGATATGAAGCAAGGGATGATGAACATATTTGTGAAGCACAATAAAAGCACATAACTTCATTTAAACTAGAACTTCATCAAATTTCAACACACTAACTAGTGGAAGAAGAAATGCCATCCATGTTATGAAACTAAAATGCAATCGAAAATGAAACCAGTTGGATACCTTTCATAATAGCTTTGCAACCTTCTCGTAGGAAACCTCAAAGTGTTAATATAAATATGAGCTAGTCGATCCCACTGCTTTTGACAATACTCAAATTCAATATATTTATCCCATAGCAGATGGCACAAATAGTCCTTATCAACATAAGATAAACCTCTCTGAAAAAGTCTGCATAACACACTGAAGATCAAAAATATGCCCCTTAAAAGCAACAGTAAAACATATCAGTCGTCTGAATTACCGTCTAACATCAGAAGGATCCTCAAATGATGATATAGCAAAGTTACAATAGCTGAGCCAGAGATGAACAGAGTATGAAGCAATCTTCACTGCCCGTTCATAGAGTTCATCCACCTCATTCAAAGTGCAAATACGTGCCTTGTGCCCCGCATATCTTGTCCAATATCCATAACATAATGGAAACTCTGACAAAAAGGAATCATAGACAAAGCAGATCTTTTGTATGTCGTCCTATCATCATCATGGCAAGACATTATCAGGTGTTCAGCCAAAGGTTATGCAACATTAAAAGTATCATGATATAAAATAATTGAGATACACTAAATATAGTGACATGTTATCATGAAAAATAAATAAGTAAACACTAGGCTATGCTCATTACACAGGAAATGACCTGACCAAGCATTTTACAAAATAGATGTCTACACATCAAAGATTGATATCCGAAACTAATAATTCATTTCACCCTGAATTAGTGAAAGGCAAATACTACTTAGTAAGGCATCTTATCCCCCTTCACGCCACCACACACACAAACACAAATCACCACCCAAATGCATGCAGAATAGAAAAACCAAAGAAGGGAAACAGAAAGATAACCAAACTATCGAAAGTACCTACATTTCAAATAAAACCCTTGAAGATCCTCCATAAGACTTCAGATTAGGCTTCCAAATGATAGAGTCAAAAGAAGATCAACCCAGACTACTTATAGCTTTATCAGTATATACAATGTGAGGCGTGGCATTAAACTCATGTCATATTGTATAGCTTAGCGTGACATGAGTAAACATTTTAATGAATAACTTCCAGTTAGTCACTCAGAGTGCATGAAGCTAAGCTGAGGAACAATATTCAATAACATGAAGATTTTTTTATAAACAAAACATAAGAAAAAATCCAGATGTTCGACAAGCATGACTAAAGAACCAACACTTACTGGTGAAGTATTCTCAACATCTGCTACAAGCAGCACCCAAGCATTGAAGTTAGCTTCAGTACTTTCTAATAATGATTTAACTCTATCTTCAATGGAGTCCACTGCACAAAGAGGAGAAAGGACATCATACAAGAGCAATATTTTGCTTATGTACTTCTAAGGATAGGTTGCTTCAATATCTCAAATCTGTGTGATGTAATGATATGCAGTTTCTCTACTTGAAATGAAAGTATGAACCTTGAATTGCTCTCTAAATAAAGATTTGCTTGTGTTTTATAATATAAATTATTGTAAGCACTACCATTTTTCTTAAATTCTAATCTAAAACTTATAAAGAGTGCAAGTTTTAATAGTCAATATAAATTATTAAATTATTGTAAGCACTACCATTTTTTCTTAAATTCTAATCTAAAACGTATAAAGAGTGCAAGTTTAAGTAGTCAGTAACGCTAACTTCCCCACATCAAATCTTTAATTGCATCCCTAATTAAAATAATTTCAATATCCAGAATAATTATCAACATTCTTAGAGAAAAATATGTATTGCAATGGAACCGTATTGTGAAACATTAATCAAACAACAACTAAACAGATTTAGCAGCACTTGCAATCAAATTAAAAACTACAAACTCAATAGAATCCCGCAAGCACTGAAAACTAAAATTTTGGGAGAATTTTTCACAAGTTTTAGCACTCATAATTGCCTAGCTACTGGAGTTCATGAGAAAAGAAAGTATGTAGAAGCTGACAGCCCAAATCTCTGGCAGATTTACGCTGCAGCTCAGCATTTCATGAATTATATGATATTTTCGAATCTTAATGAAAAAGAAGTAAACCAATTTGTTAAGGTTACTGTTTCTAACTGGGAACAGTACAACCAACGCCATGCCCCACAAACTCTTAAAACCTAAACCACGAAATTCGAAATGTTTCTCCTGCCCATCAGAAATAACATAAAACACTATCGATTCACAATCGTTCATCAGTCCACGCAAAGACGCCAATTTCAGCAATGTTTAGACATTCAGAAAACATAAATAAATAAACAATGTGGACAAGCATGACAGAGCAGCAGAGGCAAACCGTGATCCATAGATGTAAATTCCTCGGCTCGATCCTCCTGCATCGGCTCTCCCTCTTTCTTCCACATTCACACCAGAATACGAGCCTCCAGGCAAATTTCAAGCGGCGGATTCAGCCCTTGGGACCGTCACGACTTCGTCTGATAGCCCAAACAATATGGAGAAGAATAATCCGATGCGAGTAAATATTGTGAGAAGATAAATAAAAATATATCGCGCATGATGATTTTTTTTTTTGTGGGAGGATTTACAAATATATATCATAAATTTATATGACTTTAGACATTTAGCATTATGTTTATTTATATAATATTTAAATCTATATATTATATAAAATCATTATTACAATTAACTTATTTAAAATAAAATATACATTTAATATATTTATTTGATAGCATTTAGATAATAAAGTTATTCTTTAAGTAAATAAAAAGATTTAGAGTTTAGCTATATAAATAAATAAAAATTAATAGTGAGTATGTTAATCTCACTTTTTTAATATAAGTCTTAAAATTATTAAATTTATTTTAATTTTTTTTACAATATAAATGTTAATTGATTTTACATTTATCTTACTAATCGGAGTTGTTTGGCAACAAGTAGTATTTAATTTTAATGAGATTTAATAAATCATGTAAATTTGGATTTAATAAATTCTGATGATGTTAAATCCTGAAAACTATTTGGTATGACAAATATTAAATTCTATTAATTTTTTAAAAATTAACTAATAACATATTTTAAGATTTATAATAATTAGAGATTTAAATATGAAGAAACAATGTTAAATTGCATCAACAAGTTAGTTATAAATTCAAGATAAGTACATGCAGCATAATAAATTCAAATTGAATACTAATTACACCGATAATTATTTAACTATTATTTAAAACAATTAATTATTTAACTACTACTTACACTAATAATTATTTAATAATTTTTTAAGTGTTATTTTAATAAATTCTATACTATTAATTATCTCATTAATCAATTAAATATTTCATTATTAATTAATTAATTAATATTTACATTACTAAATATCTAATTATTTATTTATATTTCAATTTATATCATATAAGCTAATTAGATATATTCCTAATTAAGAATAATTCATTCTCTACCATGCCCGGAGGTCCTTAAGTCTTGTCTAGGGTTTGCTTTTCATTTAAAAAGTACTAAAAAAAATTATCCCAAAAAAAATTAATCTTATTAATTTCTCGGTCAGCCACTGCCACAAAGAAAGAGGATATACAATTTCTACAATCAATATTCAAAGAAAGAACTTTTCAATATCATTACATTTTTCAAATATAAAAGGTGCATAAAGATTATCGAAAGAGGTCGCTCAGCTGCTCAATTTAAACAAGTTTCTCAGTATTCAGAAATTCATTCTTACACGTCCAGGCTTCTTGTCTGTCAAAACAGACATTTTTTTAAGAAACAATAGCATATCCTACTATCACAGCTCAAGTCAAAGGCGGAGCCAAGATTATTTACCTGCGGACAAAAAAAATTTTAATTTAAAAAATACCATCAAACTTTAGAGTTTTAATTTTTTTTAAATATCTAACTTAAAATTTTCATATCTAATTTAAGCATATTATTATTATTATTATTATTATTATTATTATTATTATATAGTAAATTTATGGTTTTTTAAGGGAATGGGAGTATCAATCCGCTGGCATCCCCAAAAGAGGATCTTGGCGGAGTAAATAATCCCTTGGCGGGCCTAGCGGCAGACAATCCCACAGGTGCCGGACCACACTTATTTTCTCTCCACTTGAGGAGTCGTGCCACTTGAGAGGGGAATCGAACGTGGGTTGGATGATTCCCAACAACATTCGCCCACCCAGCTAGCTAACCTGGTGGGGTAAATTTATGTTTTCAAACAACTGATGTTCAGCTCGATAAATAAATGAGTCAAGTATGAACAGTAAACTCATTTGTTTACCAAGAGTCAGCTTAAACAACAAGAACCCGCCAAAGATTAGCTTCCCCTATAGAGAATACAACAACGGCATCAAATCTTTATAGAAGTGATAAAATGCACAAATGCAAGTAACAAGGACAAAGATTACTTGAATCACTCTTCAGATTGGCATGTCCTGCTGAAAATAAATCTTTGGGCTACTAGGATTTCATATGCTAGAAATCAATGGAAGAACCCTTCAATGATCCAGAACAAGGGCCAGCAGTTCCATAGGAAGTCCCACTTGATCCTTCCACCGGAGCCTGATTCAACCTTTCCAAGACCAATGATCTACGCCGTTGCAGCTTTAATGAGAATGTGCTTGCCTCCAGAATGACTGGAACCTGCATTTCAGTTCATCGTGATTATATCACCATCTGAAAAACACTGGATTTGATTAAGGCTTCATTTGGGGCTGCTTTCTTACTACTTCTTAAAGCAACTTTTTAGTACGAAAATATTAATTTTTATACTAAAAAGTTGTTTTAAGAAGCAATAAGAAAGCAGTCTCAAACGAAACCTAAATTCTATATGAAATGAATTTTAAGATTGCTTGCTTTTCAATTAAGATTATCATTTAAAAAATGTACTCGGGTGGCTAACAATGACAGTTTTCAGTTCTAGAGCTCATGTTATATCCTGAAGGACCTGAACCAATGCTTATTTTTGTCACTATTATAGAAATCTTGGATTCATAAGCAATGTTTCTCGACTGAACAACAATATTAAAAGATACGAACAAACATTGAGAAAGTGGCATTTCTTTGTTCCTCATGTCCAGAAACTTCTGCTTTACTGATTGTCAATGCTTATGCCTTAATTATTGCTGCACTAAAACCTCCAAATAGATCCCATCAGAAACATAAATTATGACGTCGCACAGATTACAAAATCAAGGATTGTCCAAAATTTCGAGCTAGGAACTCTATTTAATTGAACCAAGCTTACAAGCATGTTAAGAAGTGTCGCATTTATAGCCACCATATTACTGCCACTATAAAAATACATTGAAGAAAGTAGTTCTACACTGTTAAGCCAGTGAGGCCCACACGGGCAATTGGGGAGGGGAGGCGGAGCGAGTAAAGAGGTGCAGCATAGAAAACAACCATGTGGGCGGCAGCATGGGGAAGCCAAATGGGGGGCCCAAGCGAGAAAAGGGGGGCATGGGGAAGCCAAATGTGGGGCCCAACTCAATATTAAGGAGGGAGTAATGCTAGAGAGCTCATAGACTAATTATTCTGTGCGGACACCGAACGGAAAGAACCGTCTGTATTTGTTACGCTTTTGTTGACTTTTTGTTGCGCTTTTGAAAAAAAGCAACAAATATTTAATATTTATCAAATAATTAAAAATTTGTTGCGCTTTTGCAAAAGGGCAGTAAAACGCATTCATAATTGAATATTTGCAGCCCTTTTACTGTGCTTTTTGAAAAATGCAGCAAATTCGGATGGTTCTCTCCGTCCGGTGTCCGCGTAAAGAATAATCTCTCGGGCTCATGGGGGGTTGAGGAAGATTTTTCTAGAGAGCCCTTTGGAGAAAAGGGGGAGCAAAGTCTAAAGCAGGTTTCAAGGATATTCTTATGTGGAAGAGCAAATCTTTCTCTCGAAGAGTATATTAAAGTTATATTTCTTTCCCGTATTAAGTTGTAGTGTTGTTGTTCTCTGTTCTTAAGGGTTGTCTTGTTGTTTTCTTGTACAGGTGCGTTGTATTTGCTGTTTTCTTTAATTTAAGGGTGTTGAAATTAGTGTTTCCCATCTTTTGGTGTTGTTTTAGTGAAAAATCAACTATTTTCTGGGTTCAAGTCCTATCATACACCTAGTTAATTTTTGGGAAAAAAACCCAAGGCATTCAGTAGAATAGGTGTCAAAAACTAAAGGCAAGATGCAAGCACAAGAAGATACCTGAGAACTGATCTGGGCCACTTTGTGCACATGCAAAAGGCCAACCATGTCCTGGTACCCAGTCAGGAGCTTAGCCAAATCCTTGTCCTCGTCTATTTAATGAAAAAATTTACAAAAACTCAAAGAACATTAGTAATTAAATCTGCAACTTGTCAAGAAAACAATCATGACAATGATGTAAGCAGAAGAGTATGCCTGGAATAGCTCTAACAGAAAGAAGCGTGTCAGCCAAGTGCTGCCATCTCTTAGAGAAGGAAGGAGGGAGAATAACGCTTGGGAAAGTTATGATAGCAACTGCTTTGGAATATCGCAGCATTGCTCGCAAAGATCTGACAAAGGAAACCATATCCCAATCCTACAATAATTTATCCATAGAAGTGAATGGAAAATAAAAATACGTAGCACTGAATAATGCCTGAGAGAGAAAATGTTTCCTAACAGAAGCAAACCTTTTTGGGGGGAAAAAAAGATCATTTAGTTTAGTGATTCATTATACAAGCTGTGGAACAGAATAGAAGTAATGAACACTCACAGAAAATCCACATTGTGGAGCGCATAGTGATTGTATAGCTATACGACCAGCAAGTCCAGCGCCATTTCTGCAATGGGAAACCTAAAATGAGGTAATTAAAAAAATGTGATCCGACAGTAGGGATACTGATTAGCATAAACAGAAACTGCTTACTCGAAAATTATCTCATCATAAAACCACAAAGTACAAATTAACTAAGGTATCAAGTTTTAATCTTATAACATAATAATTCAGAAGAACGATTGAAGCAGCCTTGAGTCAACGACTGTGAAAATAAATCTGGTTACTGTTAAATTCAAAGAATCGGAGCGGGAAATGCTTCATTTTATTATACTAAATTATCTCTATTTATAGATCTATACAAAACGTCTTAAAAAAGAAGCAAATAACTACAGAATCATGCATAATTATGTTAATATAATCCTTCCTAAATTAGCCACCCAAATATAAAAGGAAATTGACGTGATTTAGGTGAGCCTCCCATGGATCCCCATGCTGGCCGTAGGATTAAGGGCCAAAAGACGGCTGAAATTTAACAGCGTGATCCAGGTGAGCTGTTAGACCGGTCCAGCCGGTCCACACAGGACCGGCTATTCGCAAAGACGGCGGGATCTCCGCCTCCTGCGGAGATCGAGCGGCCCGTCCGCCCCATTAGAGCGTTTTAGGAAGTTTTTTTTGGAGTTTTGAGAGGAAAATTTGAATGTAGGGACTGTTTAGGGATTTCCTTTTGATTTATATGCATTAAATAGTTGATTTTCCTAGGGTTTGGGTATCTTGAATTTGGCTGAAATTTGAGATCTCGTAGATTTAGGTTTCTTTGGGCTCTAGCGGCGTCTAGAGATTTGGGAGAGATCGATCCTCCTCTCAAATTGAGGATCAATTGTATCTTTACTGTTTTATGCGTCGTTTATTGGAACACAAGTCTTTTTCTTGGTTTTCTCTCAGAATAGTGCTGTTTTTTCTGCTGTCAACAGCAGATTTCTGCTGTTTTTCTGTTCTGGACAGCAACTTTGTCGCTGTTGGATCTCCGATTTGGGTTAGGTTACTTGCGAACTCAAGTATTTCCTATCAAATTGGTATCAGAGCACGTCGATCGAAGGGTAACCAATGGCCGGAAGAAAAGTGGAAATTTTGGAGGGAGAACTTGGGCAACTCAAAGCAGATTTTGAGGAAAAGATGACTTATTTTCAAAGTCAGATTGCATCCGTCAATGAAAAGATGGAGGAAAAGTTTGCCGTAATGGAAGACTTATTGAAGAAATTGCTTGAAGCCAAAATCAAACCGGTGATATCAGAAGCAAAGGAAACTACAGGAGGCCAAGGAAGAGATGAGAACCCTAACACGCCTAGGGGGAAGGAAAAAGCCAGAAGTGGAGATCCTGGAGGGAGAAGACGGAATGCCGCCTCTAGAACCAATTTCTAGGGAGGAGATGAGCATTGGCTATGCAAGAAGGGGTGCTGAATTTGTAAGGCGAGGAGATGATTTCGATCACCGGGGTGCTGATTTTGAAAGAAGAAGAGGGGATTTTGATGAATGGTTTAGGTATGATCGCCGGAGGGAAGATCGTGACAATTGGGGAGCACCTCCGCTTCGAGTGATGGGAGGTTATGGAGGATTTAGGGCAAACGGGTGTGACCCGAGGGTGAGGAAACTGAAGATGCCAATCTTTGAGGGGGAGGATGCACATGGGTGGATCTACAAGGTAGAAAGATATTTCGCCGTCAATGGGCTGACAGAGGAGGAGAGATTGACGGCGGCAGACCTATGTTTAGAAGGGAAGGCTTTGTCTTGGTATCAATGGGACATGCGACGACCCATACGAAGTTGGAGAGAGTTCAAGGATTGCTTGGTAGAGCGTTTCCGAACTGGCAGAGGAGGAGACTTCTACGAGCAGTTCTTTGCCTTGACACAGGAGGGTTCAGTGACGGAATACCGAGAGAGATTCGAGTACCTTGGTGGCCGATTGGACCACCTTTCTGAGACAGTGCTAGAGGGAAACTTCATGAAGGGATTGAGACTAGAGATCCGAGCAGCGGTTAGAGTAATGAGGCATCGTGACTTGGGAGAGGCTATGGAGCTAGCTCAATTGGTAGAAGATCAGAGACACCTGGAGGGAGAGATGGGAGGCAGCAGCTCAGGAGGCTCGTACAGGATGACCACCACTTTATTGAAATCTAAGGAGCCAACACCAGATACTCTCCGAGGGACTTTGAAGGAAAAGATCGCAGGAGGAAGACCTGGGGACAACTTCAAGAAGCTCACAGAGACAGATTACAGGAGAAGAGGGCGAAGGGGCTTTTTTTCAGATGTGATGAGAGGTATACGCTAGGGCACAGGTGTAAGGACCGAACTCTTCAGATTCTTATCGTTTGTGATGAAGAAGGAATGGAGGATGTCGTCTTTCCATCTTGCGGACAAGGTGGATCTTTGGGAGGGGAGTATTATTAGACCGGTTCACTGGACTGGTTCAGCCGGTCCGCACGGGACTGGCTATTCGCAAAGACGGCGGGATCTCCGCCTCCTGCGAAGATCGAGCGGCCCGTCCGCCCCATTAGAGCGTTTTAGGAAGTTTTTTTTGGAGTTTTGAGAGGAAAATTTGAATGCATGAATTGTTTAGGGATTTCCTTTTGATTTGTATGCATTAAATAGTTGATTTTCCTAGGGTTTGGGAATCTTGAATTTGGCTGAAATTTGAGATCTCGTAGATTTAGGTTTCTTTGGGCTCTAGCGGCGTCTAGAGATTTGGGAGAGATCGATCCTCCTCTCGAATTGAGGATCAATTGTATCTTTACTGTTTTATTCATCGTTTATTGGAACACAAGTCTTTTTCTTGGTTTTCTCTCAGAATAGTGCTGTTTTTCTGCTGTCAACAGCAGATTTCTGCTGTTTTTCTGTTCTGGACAGCAACTTTGTCGCTGTTGGATCTCCGATTTGTGTTAGGATTGCTTGCGAACTCAAGTATTTCCTTAGGGTTACTTTCGAACTCAAGTATTTCCTATCATGAGCCTCCCACGAATCCCCATATTGGCCTTGGGATCAAGGGACAAGGGATAGCTGGGATTTAATAGTTACAAAGTACGACCAAGATCATTAGGGTACACAAACCAAAATGGGAAGCACTAATAACAGTATTAGCATACAATATTACGACTCCGTTTCCTTTTCCGTATGTCTCTCTATGATTCTGGATACAGGTGGAGCAGAAAAGGCAAAACCCAAGGAAATAAACTAATCACAGGAAACCTATGTAGAAACTTCAAACTCTGTTAATTTAAGCTTTATAAAAATAAAGAAGAAATGCTCTTTTGAAACAATAAATTAGAAGAACAGTAGAAAGAAAGAAGGGACGGTGATAAACACAAGCAACCATATTTTTAGGGGAACTCTATCAACAGCTTATACAAAAAGCTACGTAATGGTTAATAGTGTTATGATTTTGCAAAGTAATCATTACACAGATTCCAGTTTCACTACACCCAATTTAGTTAAAATGTGATATAAGGATATAATTATCAGACACATTTTCTCCCATATATAAAATTGGTACCTACCCAGGTAGTTTAGATAAAAATGAGGAGCAGCGTTCACGAAGAGGTGCAAGATTTGAAAATTTCTGAATGGATATACAGTCAACTTTTTGTGCACTCAGCATATGCCTTTCAATAGACTTGCGCAGATCAAAGTTGTTGCCGAATTCCTGCTTAGCATCTGCACGCAGCAAAGGATTTAATTTTAGTTTCATCAAGTGGCGAATGTCCCTAAAAGCGCAAAGTCAAACAACCAGTGAAACAGAAATAGCTTTCTTTCATATGATGCTTGTTTTCCACCATTTTTAGTATAGTAGAAACAAACTTTCCCATAGATAATACCACAAAGTCATCTCTTCTCCTCAATCTTCTCCAGGTTTTTGTGCAGTTTATCTTACACACCATACATCATGAGCATATTTCATTGACATGAAATTTACCAAAAAAGAATCATAAGAAAAAAAAAATTTATCTAAGTCCAACTATGAAACTAGCAAGCTAGTACTCTAAGGATTACTTTGACATTGAAGTTAACAGTTGCAGATGTTCAAAGACGTTCTTTTTATGGTAAAAACATCAACATAACAACACTCTGACCAAATCACGATTCCATAATGATGCCATCAATTTTGAAAAACTCAAAGAACACAGATCCAACAGCCAAATACATGGCGTGAGGAAAATTAAAATTATATTTTAATATTCATTGTTCAACATTATCTAGGGCCCCAATTACAACCTTCAAATGACCTAAAATAAGAAGCTATTGGAAGAATCAAGTAAAAATAGAAGGTTTCGATACATCAAGAAAAAATTCCAATGTTTTCTATAAATTCAATTATCCATGATCCAGCTCGATGCTAATGTGATCCCCCTAAATCACAAATCTATGAATTTGGTTGTTTCTTCTATTTTAATACTATAGCATATTTCTATGCCTTACACTTTAGTGATCCTAAGGCCAAAATTTACTATGAAGGCTTTAATTCTTGGACATGCACATCACATATAAAATTTTATCCATTATTCTAACTTTATTATCTTAAAGAAACAGCACATATCATAATAATGGCATATACAAAGGGAGACTAATTCATATCATCTTGCGTATCTTTTACAAGCCTCGCTTAAGACTTTGTTAATCCTTGATGCAATCTAATTGATAAAAAAATCTTTAACCCCAAAATTACTTCTAATACTACTCACTATCTCATTATATGTAGCAACCAAATCAAATCTCACAGTACTCATCATAAGCATTAGTTTCCACATTATTTCATCAATAGCAGTATCTAATTATAACTCTAATTGTGGTAGAACAAAAATTGCCTTCATAGTAGATCATTTAGGTACAAAACTAAACTGATAAATTTGCCAGCCTTTGATTCCTTACAGTATCCAGTAACACCACTACAAGACCTGCCAGATTAATTCCCTTGTAATTACCATAATCCAAATATCTCTTTCTTAAATATTGCCTCAAAATATTCTCCAGGGTAAGTTGGCATCGTCTAAGTCTTTGAGATTAAAGCAGGATTAGCTCATCGCGTTATTCTATTATCTCCAATTATTCTCAATAGGTACCTCATATTAAATTATAGCTTACCTTTAAATCTAACTTAATTTCAATTGTTCTGAATAAATCTAACATAGAGTTCACAATTTCAAACATTTTGCTCTTCTACAGAATTTTCTATCTTAAGTATAGTTCAATATTTTTTAAAAATAGAACAACACTTCTTCTCTTGATCTATTCATATTACAACATCTTATTATCCTCGCTTTTACCATGCATGACTTGATTAAAGTGTCTAGATCTCCTTCCTATTGCATTGATTTATATAACCCATCTTCTCCTTCTTTAAAACATATTTTACTATTTGATCATCATGAGTCATACTTCGACCTAAAATTTAGCTTACTATGTAATTGATTTCTCTATGGTAATTATTTTTTGTCATCCATCAAAAGCACACTTTTTTCTCAATTCTTATCCATATCTCGTCACTCACCAAACATCCTTGGCCTATCATGTCTTTTCAATGCACTTCTTGAATATAAATAAAAAATAACATATAGATATTAATCTCCATTGAGTAACCATACGTTAATTTGCATCAAAGTTATAAAACCTTCATCGTTAGGATTCATCAATAGGGCATACAAAAAGATAACAATTTTATTTGCTCTGGTTAGTTTGATATAAGAAAAATATGGTGGAGCATAAAACAATACAAATAGCAACATCAAGAAAGGTAACCAAAAACATGAAACACTTATTTATCAAGCAGCAGGATTTCAGCAGAAAGGATGCAGTTTTCTGCATAAAGTAAACAAACTAACCTTTATTTTGAGCATCAGAAGCTTGCTGCTCCCCAAAGTACTTTTTGTACTGCCAGGCAATTCTAAGGCCCTTCTCCAGAACCACAAAATCAAGCCAATCACCAAAGTTTCAAGCTTAAAAAGACAAAATAACAAGTTAAAATCAAACCTGCTCCTGTTCATCATGATCCGGTCCTGGTGCCCGCTGCCTCTCCTCTTTGGACGCCGCAACGGGAGCGGGTAGTGTCCCAAGAAAAGCCCTTGGCTCCTCTGCAGGAGAGGCGAAAAGAAGAGGTTGGCAGTGAACTACACCCTGGGCCATGAAGTTTCTAAGCAACAGAAGGTGGTGTGGCGCCTCCGCGTCCTCCATCACCATCACTAAACTTCCCAGCAGAAACCCGCCTCCTAATATCCCTATAGTCCAAATCAAGATACAGCAGGACCATGAGGATGTTGTCAAGACGAAAAAGAAGAGACGGAGGAGGAAATGTTAACTGTCTAGGTCTGGTATGCCAGATGAAACGAAAGCAGCGCCTCCGGAGCCTATTCTGCTTCCTGGAGTAAGAGCAGAGGCGCTTAAAGCGGCCGAAGTCGAAATATTTCGAGAGAAGCTACTCGATCGGACGGTTGGCGTCGTCGCCATGGCATCTCCGGCCAAAGGCGGGCGATTCAAGGCCATGAGGAAAGCACGACTGGACAATATAAGGGGCTTTGAGCCGGGCTTGTCATAGCGTTCCAAGCGAGATGGAGGTTTTGTTTGCGGCGGTTTGTTATTACTTATTATTATTATTTTATTTTTTAAAAGTTTCTTTCTTAAATTTTATTTGAAATAATTTTTTATTGATTTTTTTATTAAAAAAATTAATATTTAGAATAGAGTTTTTCATATATTTCACATTTTTTTTCTGCATAAATTTATATTTTTTAATTCAGATTTTAAATTGTTGCTGAGAAAAAAGTTTTGACAAGTAAAATAGAAAATTTAAATTTCCCCAAAAAAATCTTATGATTCATTTGGAATTGTTTTTTGCCACTTCTTTATTATTATTTTTTACAAACTTTTATAGTAGATAGGTGTTTTAAAAGGCAGAAAGAAAACTGTCACAAATAATTGCTTTTGAAATTATGACTAAGGGTTTTTTTAAGGCATTTTTTTAATTATTTTTTAGGACTTTCAAGCACAAAATGTTTGGAGGAAAAATAAATACAATGTAAAAAAATGCATTATTCTTCTTTATTTTTTGATATTTGATTGAACATAATGTAAAGTAAAATAAAATCATAATGTATATTAGAAACTCCCTGCTGCAGCTCATTTTACACATAAAAGAAACCCTTTAGATTTGAGCGAAAAATAAATTTTCGGATGCGAGAGAAGCCTACGATAACCCTTGTTCGTTTCATCCTTTATCATTGCAGAACCATCATCATTTCGAAAGCTTTTCATCTTATCTATTTCATCGTGGCTAGTAGACTTTGACGCTTAACGTAGGTAGAGCTCTTCGGCTCCTTTGATATTCCACTTCACTCCTTCGACATTTTTTGTCGGCCTTTGTGATTTTCTGATTCGATTTTGTTTTACTTGTTTATTTTTGCACGATTCTTCATTTCTTCTTGCATTTTGTCAGCTATTTCTTCACTTCCCAAAAATTAAGGACTACATTTGTTCAATTACTTTGTATGAAGAATGTTGGCTTTTAAACATATTGAAGACAAGTTTTTATAGTTGTTTATAACTTTTTTTTAGATGTGCCTTTGTAAATGCACAAAAGATTTTTTTTTTTTTTTTCTTTTGTATGACATAGTTTTGTAAATATATTTTCTTTGAAGAAAAATGTAGAATTGTGATAGTTCTTTTAATAATATTTTTTTATAAATGCACACAATTTTTTTAAGTATCATGAAATTATCATTATTAATATGGACTCGAACTATTTGATCAAATTAGAATATTTCCTCTTTACTCTACCAACACCAAATCAAATGACCTCCAAGTATTTATAATATATTGATTTTACTTTATTCTGTATACACCCAATCCAACATAAAAAACTAATTCTCATGCATTCACTTTACAGACAGTCAAACAGTCTCAAAGTACTTACTTTATACTGTATTCATTTTTCAGCCAATCAAACAGCCCCTTAAAAGACGTACAAAAATAATTGTCAAAAGTTATCCGAAATAAAATCTTAAGTAAAAAAACTGTCTTTCAAATACTTTTCCAAAATAAACTTTTTAAAGACAAATATTTGAAATAGAGATTAAAAAAAATGTCTTTCAAATAAACATTATATTTTACAAAATGCTTCTCTTACCACAAAAAGAAGTAAAGAAATTGTTCCAAACAAAACCCAAACAATGGGGCTCATATGTGAGCTAGTTTATAAATTAGCATTACCCGTGAATACTTGGAGTTTAATGGAAAACTTCTATGGCTCGTTTTGAGGATTAAAAATCTTATTAAAATATTTTAAAAATATAAAATATCATATTTAAGAGTATTTTGAGGGAGTTTTGAAAGTTTAGGCATTACTTGTGTCAGCTTAAGTTTTTATGTTTTCTATTTTATTTTTTAAAGTTTCTTTCTAGGGCTTTTTTAGACATTTTTCTTACCATTTTTGAAAAAAAAAAATTAGAACAAAAATTTCATGAATTAAAAATTACAAGAAAATTATTGTATGTAGAAATATGTCACGTCTTACTTATATATGCATATAACATAAACATACATGATAAATTATATAAGTGACATAATATCATATAATATGCATATGATATAATACATGAATGATATTGACATATTATATGACTCGTAAGATTGATAAGATTGATACAATGACATATGATACATTTGGAATACAAGATGTATTGTATTTGATTGAGAATATGATATACATGCGTTAATGTTGTATGACATGCATAAAACATTTACTTGATATGATAGGTAGATTGCTATATACATGAATTGATATTTAAATTGAAACATGTAGAAATTTATGAGAGAACCTCCTGATGTCTCATATGACTACTAATCACTGATCATGAGTTATATAATTTGTATTGATTTCTATTGCTCATATGAAATGACATTTACATATTGATTTCCTATCATATTGACTCTTACATTTTCTTACATGAATTAAATGATTGGATGCTTACTGCTTCTATTGCATTGAATTGATTATAGTTATAATACTTATATGAATTAAATAATTAGCTGCATATTGCTTCTATTGCATTGAATTGATTATAGTTATAAGTTCTGATAATCAACTGAGTTGTTAGCTCGCTTTGTGAATTTTATTTTTTTAGAAAGAGATCAGGATCCAGTAGAGTGAGACTGATCAAAATTATCATACTTAGTGTTATTTGTTTACTTTTGTTTTATTTTTTATAGTGAGAAATCTAGGGAGATAGACTGATGCATTAATTAAACTTCTAGCTATTGTAAATAAATTTGGATGATTAATAAATAAAGAGAAAATATTTGATGTATATGATTGCTTCCATAGGTTTTTATTTATTAAATGAGACTAATGGCTCTAGTAGAGTAATAAAGAGATAAAACAAATAATACTTTCAAATTTAGATATTGGGTGTCACATTTCATATTTTATATCTACTGTATTTATTAATATATTTTCAAAGTATAAGTATCATTTATAAATATACAAATCACATTTTGTGGAATAATTTAAATTAAGTTAGACTATGATTTTACGACATCATGTTTATTATGTAAAAATCTCATATACAATAGAGTTGCTCTTAAAATATTTGTGTAAATGCAAGATTTTTATTAAATGCTAATATGTCACTCTCTCCATTAATGTAAAAACTATAGCACAAAAAATAAATCTAAAATTTCAAAACATTTATATAAAATATAAAGACACACAAAAGTAAATAATAATATTATTTATTTTGTAAGATAAAAAAGTATTACAATTTTAAGGTGATCCTATGAAAAACAATTGAGGAGACCCCATCTCAATGACTATATTTTCCCCCAAATTTATAGTGTATACTTATAAATATGACAAGAAAAGAGAGACACGTATAATGATATGATAGAAAATAAAAGACATAAATACTAATATGTGCAGCAACCATGGTCATTTCAAAGATTTTATGATCCAAATATTTAACGATAATTGTTGCATCTTGAAAATTTTACAGCAATAAAGGGATAAAGAATTAAGTGCCTAGTTATGTATGAAGATCCAGCACATAGACAAATAAGAGATAGGGATGCATCATTTATAAGCAAGGTTGTAAAAATTGGACAAAACATAAAACTTAAAGGAGAGTTTCAGGGCTCAATGGTTCGATTGGGGTCTAACCAAATAATATAATAAATATGACCATTATTTAAATAAAATTTAAAAGAAAGAATAAACATGTAATAATATAAATTTTAATTAAAAAGTAAACTAAATTCATACATTAATAATATCTTATGTAACTTTAAATTTAATTCAAATTGAACAAAAAGTTAGCTTAAATATAAATTTATAAATTATTATTAATTTATGTTATATATTTAGATATTATTTACACATATAAATTAAATATTAAATTCATAATATAAATTAAATATTAAACTCATATTCTAAATTTACATTTATAAATTATTAAGGTTAGATTATTTATTTTTGATAATTAATTAATTAATTAATTTTATAATACATATATAATAAATGAAGTATATAATTTGTTTAATATTATTAATTAAAAGTGAATGCTATTTACATTATAAAATGTTTATTTAAAAATATGTTTTAAAATATGTAGTATTTCTTATAAACTTAAGAAATAAGAACTTCAACTTATTTAGTCTCACATCACTTAGAAAATTTTCTCTTGATAATGTTTACTCTTTATATTATCTTTTTAGTTTGGATTGGGTAATTAAGAACTCACATGGAATGATCAAGACATATGAAATGCTTAGTTGTAATCTATTTATTTAAAGACTAAACATTTTAAATTTAAACTAATTTGTTAAATTACAAATTTTACATAATATTTTATTCTAAATTAATTTATTAAATTATTTAAATAATTTATAAATTGAATCAACCTGTTCAAGGGAACCCTGGGCCAATTCGCTAGTTGAACCGGTGGTTTTGGCCAGTTCAAGTTTGTTTGATACAGAAACGATTTTTAGGGTAAACTGTATCAGTCTTAAGAATGATTCACGGTTGAACCAGTCGGACCGACCGGTCTGATCCGACTTTTAAAACCCTGTATATAATAGAAAAAGGATAGAAAAACTAACATATGGAGCAGCCATGATCATTTCAAAGAGTTCAAGATTCAAATATTTAATAATGATTATTGTGTATTAGAAAATTTATGGTGATAGAATAGAGAGTTTAACGTCCTAGCTTTTTATGAAGATCTAGTATATAGAAAAATAATAGAGATGGGTGCATCATTTATAAGAGATACCAGAATTTTTATTTGAAAACCCCTAAATGGGGGAAAATTAATGGGGCCTTGCCAATTTTGAATGAATCAACTAGTGTTTGAAGTTGATTACAAATGATGGCCTTCCTCAGGGGAATACATTGGCTCAATGTAATTAATATACATCATATAAAGCACTTTACCTGGTTAAGGCTACAGAATCCAATGTCATGAGAGTTATTCTCAAAGGAGTGATGGCTTATTTATTTGGTTGGTAGGACTGTATTTGGGCAACATAGGTCAAAGGGATCATAATTGGATGCAATGGTTAGAAGGACCATAGTTGGGTGATAATGATCTAAATGATTGTAGTCTGTGGATGACAGAGGTCAAAGGATTGTATTTAGATGAAAGTGGTCAGAAGGATTATAGTTGGGTGACAATGGTCAGATGGGACGGTGGTTGGAAGGATTATAGTTGGATGATAATGGTTGGAAGGACTATTGTCGGACGACTGTGGTTAGATCGTAGTCGGTGAGCGACGGTGGTTGGAAGGATTATAATTGGACGATAATGGTCTGAAGGACTGTAGTCAAGTGATAGTGGTTGGAGAGACTGTAGTTGGTGGGCAACAATGGTCTGAATGATCATAGTCATATGACAATGGTTGGAGTGATCATAATTGGTGAGCGATGGTGATCGGAATGATCATAGTTAGACACCAATGGTAGGAAGGACTGCACTTAGGTCACGATGGTCTGATGGATCGTAGTCGGTTGGCGATGGTGGTCGGAAGGACCGTAGTCGGTGGGCGACAGAGGTTGCAGGGATCATAGTCGGCGGTCGATAAAGGTTGGAGGGACCGTAGTCAGCAAACAATAATGGTAAGAGAAAGGCTATGCAATGGCTATCGAATAGAGGTCAAACGACGATGCTCGTGCAGAGATCTAGCAGCAAGAGCCTGCTGGCGCAGATTTATTAATAGTGGTGCTGGGGTGGAGCTCTAGGATTTTTCAAGTCTCAAAGCTCTTCTCTGCTTCCCCCCTATTCCTTGTGAAAAATGAGGGTCTATTTATAATTTTTTTAGAGTTGCATGCCTAAAAAATATATAGAAGATCTAGGACAAATTTGGAGTGTTTCATCGGACTGGTATTAATCCCCTTGATCATAGAGCATTCTTCGAGTTTTTATGTCATAAAGGCATCAAAATTAGGCGATCTTGGGCTCATTGGATTCATCTCGTCGAGCCGCTTGATTTGACTATAAGCATGTTATATTCGAATGTCATTTAGTCATCCAATTGATGCTCTAAAGATTTTAATTATGCTTAGGTAATTTGATTTGGACTTATTTTGACTCGGATTGAACTAAATTTTGTGTCATTGACTTCGCCTTATTGATAGTTCATTTTCACTATAAGCTTGCTAAAATCAGAGATTGGATGATCTCGAATTTATTCAGGAAGTTTTCAATTCACATTTGCATCAAGATTCATATCTGATCGAGGTGATTTTTGGTGACGTGTCAATGATAAAAATTTAAATTCCCAATCATTTAATATTTTTCATAATTATCATGGAAGCTAAATGGATAAATTTTAATACATTTACCCATTAAGTTATCATGATATATGAGATATCCTTATTGAGCTTCTCGTTAACTTTTGAACTAGTGTTATTTGATTGCAAGTATTTAGAATTCAATGCATTTTAAATATACCGTAAAATAAATTTCATGAATTAGAATTACTGTATGATGTTTGGTTGATTATATAATAAACTCAAAAGATTAAAATTTTGATGTTTGGATATCTTTAAAACAAATCCTCTTTTTTTTCAATATTGAGGGCATCTAGAGGTAATTGAGGATATATATATATATATATATATATATATATATATATATATATATATATATATATATATATATATATATAATCTAGAGCTGATCATCGGTAGCAGCAAAGTTGGTGTTCATCATCCGCATCAATAGCTAGAGGTGGAGACGAGTGCGGTTGTCATTGGGAGGTAGCGTCGACAAGGGGGTTAGGCAAGCCAATGTAATTAGAAATTAATCAAAAAAGATATTTTGAGTTGTTGCGTCCTAGAGTATTTGTGGCAGTAGAGAAATATAATATTTAATGTCTTAGCGTTGTACGAAAATCCGGCACGCAATCAGTTAGGAGAGAGGATATAGCATTTATGAGACACTAATATTTTTACGTGAAAAATCACTAAAAAGGGGAAAAAATTACGGGGCCTAACCCAGTTTGAATGAATACACTAATATTGCAGCTGATTACAAATGAGGCCCTTCATTGGGGGAATTCCTTAACTTGATATACATCTTATATAGTACATTACATGATGATAATACAAAGAATCATTGTTTATGTGTTTGTTTGATCTGAAAGATTATAATCGGTGGGCGACGTAAATCGAAAGGACTGTAGTCGACGGGTGATGGAGGTCAGAAGGGCTGTACTCGGTGGGCAACGTAAGTCAAAGGAACCGTAGTCGGCGGGCAACGAAGGTGGGAAGGACTGTTCTCGGTGGGCGGCGTAAGTTAGAGGAACCATAGTCGACGGGCGACGGAGGTCAGAAGGAATGTAGTCGGTGGGCAACATAAGTTAAAGGGACCATATTCGACGGGCGACAGAGGTCGGAAGGACTATAGTTGGTGGGCGAAATAAGTCAGAGGGATTGTAGTTGGCAGGCAATAGAGGTCAGAAGGACGATGTCAGGTAGAAATCCAGCAATGGACATAAATCCAACATCAGATAGATGTTTGACAAAAGTTCGACAACATGTAGAAGTCCTGCATCGGGTAGAAACTTGGCGACGAGCGGAGTTTTGACGTCGGGTAGAAGTTTGACGTCAGTTGGCGACCGAGGAGAACTATGACGTTAGATGATATTCGAGCAGAACTCCACCGTCACTTGGAGTTTAGGTGAAACTCTGGCGTCACTTGGAAGTAGGGCAGAATTTCGGCATCACTTGGAGGTCGGACGGAATTCCGACGTCACTTGGAGTTCGGGTAGAACTTCAGCATCACTTGAAGGTTGGACAAAACTCCTACGTCACTTGGAGTTCGGGTGAAACTCCGGCGTCACTTGGAGGTCGGGCTGAATTTCGGCGTCACTTGGAGGTCAGGAGGAATTCCGACGTCACTCGGAGGTTGGTGGAATTTCGGCGTCACTTGGAAGTCCGGCGGAATTCCAGCGGTGGTCGAGGAGGAGTTTCTTCCCTTTTATTTTTCTCTTATCATCTTCTTCTCTTCTTCTTCTTCTTCTTTTCCATGCTTGGGTCCCCTCTCAAGAGAAATGAGGGGATATTTATAGTTTTTTGAGGATGACATGATCTGTAAATAGGAGGAGGATCAAGGGAAAATTCGGAGTGGTTTGGATGGACGGTCGATATTGAATCCCTTGATCATGGACCATTTGTCAGACATTTGAAGGTCTTAATGATATAAGAATTCAGCGATCTTGGGCTCGTTGGATTCGTCTCGTTGAGCCGCTCGATTCGACTATAAGCATGTCAAGTTTGGTAACCGTTTGGTAATCCAAATTTTGGTTTGAACCTTCCAAAAGCGCTTTGGGTCGTCGATTCAGACTCATTTGGGCTCAAATCGAGTTGAATTTGGTATCATTGGGTTCGTAATTCCGAGACGATCAGTTTGATTGTAAGTTTAATGAAATCAAAGTTCAGATGATCCCATATTTAATTTTTGAAATTTCCAACTTGATTTTTTCCTTGAGATTCGTGCCCGATCAAGATAATTTTTTGATGATATAACATGAGTAAAATAAATAAATTATATATTAATTTTCAAGTTCATAAATAAAATATTTTATATTTAATTCGGTTACATCAAAATTGGCTAATTTCTCAAAATTTATACATTTGACTCACTTTTCCATCCAAAACTCACCGACCATATCGCCCCTTATTGGAAAACAGAGCAAATTATTTACTTTTTAATTACTAATTATATTAATTAAAAGAGGTGGGGCCTGCAGTGTTATCCGGACGCAAAATTGTTTTAAATACGGCGGAAGACAAAGCAGACACGTCCGTTCTTCCCTTCCTGACTCGTGCTTTCGTTTTCTCGCTCTTTTTTACTCTCTTTTCTTTTCGCTCTCCTCCAATCATATATTCCCTTTCCCTTTCTTTACACCTTCACGGAAAAGAGAAGAAGAGAGCAGCAATTCTCAAGTTCCAAGGAAGAGGAAGGAAGAGCAGTTGTATACTTCGATATTCCTCTCAATTGCAGTATTTCCGTGTAGATTCTTATTTGGAAACATATTGTTGATTTCTTTTTGCTGATTCCGTGGATTTTCCTCATCTTTTGAAGGTGTTAATTGTTGTCGATTGATTGTTCTGTAACAGGTGAGTGTTGATTAGGTCTCGTGGCGATGTCAGATTATTTTTCTCTTGTTTTGTCTGCTCGTTAGTGGAATCTTTTTCTTGATTGATGCTGCGTGACACTGCGTTATGGGAGTGATTGTTTTCAATTTGTATTTTGACGTCTAGTTCCTTTAGATATCAATTCCTTCGTCTGAGTGCTCGCCTAGTGAACGGTGATATTAATTTTTCTAACCCTGGAAAATGGTGCACAGCAGTTGGATGCGTTGTTTATTTTCAGGGCGTTTTTGGGATTAATGTTTTCATTTTATCTTTTTTGCAAAGAAGTCGTCTTGCGTGGAATCGATGGACGGCCGGCCGGCTTGTTTACCGTTTTGGTGACTGGGATGACGGAATCGATGTGTTCTACTTATTGCCCGGCAGCTGGTTACCGTACCAGTTTCTGTGAATAAATATATCCTATCTATTATTTTCTTGACTTCTATTTCGTGTTTTTTGTGGCTCTACGAAGATATGAAATTGATGTTATTGCCAAATAAACCGGGCGACTGATTTATTATCTTCTAGAGGATTTTGCTTTAGCCTGTGAATACAGAGTCTTTAGGAGCATGTTCTGTTGGCAATTTGAAACGGAAGATGTGATGTTTTTGGGATAGTTTATTATCCGTTGCGTGGGTTTCTTGTAAGTAATTTTAGTTGCTTTCAAGGATTTTCTTTTTTCATTTTCATTTGCATCCTTTGATTCTGTTGTCACAGCTATAATGGGCATAAATCTCTATTTTCATCTTTCATTCCGGTTAGATGCACAGCCTTGTGTATTCGGTTGTTTATGCACTTGTACCTCCACCGGTAACAACTTTCATGAAGTTTTTTTGGCGTAGTAGTACCAAACAGCAGCAGCTAACAGGAAAATGGAAAAAAAGGAAAAAAGAGATAGCCGGTTGAAAGTATGCATAATTGTAATAGAATGTTATCATCATCATCTTCTTCCTTCGTCTTCCTCGCTATATGTATTCATGTATTACCCTATCACTATATCAGTTCATACAATGCGGAAGTTAGAATGTACTAAGATAACCAGAAAATGACATTAAGTTGTAATATAAACTAGTGGGAATGGCAGAAAGATAATATTAGAGGTAGAATGCCTTTCTCTCTTTAAAATGCTCCACATTAGTCCTCCCTTGCATCAGAAGAGTTGTTGCGAATTGAACCAGTGGGGCCAGAAAGTTCATTTGGGAAGGGGGGGGGGGGGTGTGATTAGCATAAATATTAGAATTTTAAAGGCTGAAGGTGTGTTAATATGAGGTGGGAGCTCCACGACATAGGCATTATCATTTATGCGTCGGAGAATTGGAACATGACCAATTTTGCAAGGACATAATTTGGAATATGTGCCATGTGGGAATCTTTCTTTGCGCAGTCTTATCATGACCAGATCGGCGGGGGAAAAAAATTTGTGTCGCCCATGACGATTAGCATCCAATTTGTACTGCTTATTGGAAGCAATACGTTTGTGTCTAACCTCATATAGTATGGATTGTTGCTGATTGGCAAAGTGGGCAGTAGGTGTATTTTTACACTTAGGTAAAATTGCAACATCTAGTGTATGGTTGGGTGGTCTAGTTTAGACAATACTGAATGGGAATCTTCCTGTGGACCGATTAGTCATAGAATTATATGCAAATTCTGCTTTACTAAGTACGTTATCTCAAGTTTTAGGGTGATTTTGCTCTTAACAACGCAACATGTTCCGAAGGGTACGATGTACTACCTCCGTTTGTTCATCAGATTGAGGGTGATAAGCGGATCTTAAGTTAATATATGTGTAAAAACTCTTCCACAATTCTTGCCAAAAGTGGCTGATAAATTTGACGTCATGATCGGAGTTGAGGCTGTGAGGTACCATATGAAGGCAAACAATCTCATGAAAGAACAGGCGAGCAACATGAAGAACATCAAATGTTTTTTTTTGAAAGCAATAAAATGAGCCATTTTAGAAAATTGTCTACTACAATCATAATAGAATCAACTCCTTTTTTCGTTATAGGTAAGCCAAATACAAAGTCCCAGGTTAAATCTTCCCATATACAATCCGACATTGGCAGTGGTGTATAGAGCCCGATGTTTTGATTATTACCTTTGAATTCCTGGCATATTGAACACTGTTCAATATAACGAGCAACATCCCGCTGGAGGAAAGGCCAGAAAACCCATCATGTGTTTCTTTTACCAATTGCTGTCTCGAAGAGGATTTTACAACACACAAAGCATTGCCCTTGAAAAAAAAAACCATGACGAATGGAATAGTCTGCTGCAGGCTTTGCTGCCAAACAGTTTTTCCATATTTCAGAGAAGTTCTTGTCGGATGAATAGGGCTCCTTAGGGCATTCAAGTCCTGTTATTTCAGTTTGCAGCTGAACTAGTAAGGCAGGTATTCAACTTAGCATGTCGGCGACTTGATTTTGCGAACCAGAATTATGCTGCAAAACAAAAGTGAATTTATGCAAATAGAGGATTCCTCTTGCATGCATTCTATTAATGTTTTTCTGATTGTTTATAAATTGAAATGCATAATGATCACTAGACAAGGCAAAATCTTGGTGCAACAGGAAGTGCTCCCAATGTTTCAATGCACAAACAATGGCGTATAATTCTTGCTCATAGACGATCCATTTATGACGGGGCAGACTTAAGTTCTCGTTGAAATATTCCATAGGACGGTCTTGCTTAGATAAAGCCACTCCAATTCCAATGGCAGATGCATCAGTTTCAACTTGAAATTGTTTCTCAAAAGTAGGGAAAGCAAGGACTGGAGATGAACTTAAGGCAATTGATTGTTTCAAAACTTCTTTGCTTCTCTATAGACCACTCAAAGGTTTTGGATTTCAAGCAATCAGTTAAAAGTGCCATTAAGACGCTAAATCCCCGAATAAATCATCTATAAAAGTTTGCAAGGCCATGAAAACTCCGAATGTCAAAAAGAGAGCTAGGCATGAGCCATTCCATATTGGTAGAAACCTTCTTCGGGTCAACTTGCACATCTTTGACATAGATAATGAAACCCAAAAAATAGATATTAGTTACAGTAAACTCACACTTAGCAAGGTGTATATATAATTTATGAGTCCGAAATATATTAAATTTTTTTGCCAGATGTAGAATGTGACGACACAAGATTTTTCTAGAAAAATTTGAACACCTCGTTCATGAGCCACTTGAAAGTTAAGGGTATGTCGCAAAGTCTAAAAGACAGCGCCTTCCACTCATAAAACCCTTGATGATTTTGTATGCAATTTTCCATTGATCATCATGCCTAATGCGAATTTGATGATATCTGCTATGCAGATCCAACTTGGAGAAGGCAACTTGACCAATCTGTTTATCTAACAGATCCTCAATTTGTGGTACGGGGAAATAATATTTGATTGTGATTTTATTTATGGCTATACTGCTGATACACATGCGACACTTTCCATCCTTATTTGGAGCCAATAAGGCAGGTATAACACACGGGCTCAAACTTTGTTGGATTAACTTTTTCTGTAATAATTCATCCATTAATTCCTGTAAAATACCATGTCCTTTTGGGCTTAGTTTTTAATTTGGTAAATCGGTTAGATATGCTCCCAACGTGAAGTCAATGCGATGCTGTAAAGCACAAAGAGGTGGTAATTGGGAAGGTAGTTCTTCTGGACCAATATCCTTGTATTGATTCAATATGTTTTGGACCTGCTTCGGTGGTTTGAAGGAGTAGTTGGGCACTGTTCGTTCCATGACTAGCAAATCAAAATTTTTTTTTTGAAGTCCTGCCCTGCACCTACTAGCTCTATTCCTGAGACAAGTTGAAGTGCTGTCTTGTTCTTTTGCCCCTTTGTTGAGAGCTTATTTGCATTAGATAGTAACCTCAGCTTGTTACCTTTCCATCCAAAATAATAGGTATTCTATTGAAAATCATATAGAGCTCCCGTATCGAACTTCCTGGGTCGACCAAGGATGATATGACAAACATCAATATCAATTACATCATACAAGATATCACACGTAATGATTGCCAATAGAAAATGTAACTCGACCCATTTTAGAGACCGAAATGCTTATGCCTCTCTTGATCCAACTGATTTTACATGGTTATGTAGTTTTAGTGGTTTTTAATTGCAGAGCTTGGACAAGAGATTGAGAGACTACATTCTCAGTACATCCTTTATCAATTAATAAATCACAGGCTTTCCCATAGACAATATAACAAGTGTGACAGATAGCATTTCGTTGAGAATTGAAAGTCCATCGAGGTGCCAAGAGAAGTTTTTCTAGGATGCAGATTACATCTTCCCATTCATCAACTATTATGTCCTTTGTTTCAGTTTCTTCATGCTGTGATAAGTTGTCCTTGGCTTCACCTTCAATAATATGCAATTGTTGGCAACTTGGGCACTCATTTTAATTTATGCCCAGTTTGGAAACAACGAAAGCACTTTAAATTGGAAGGTTTGACGTATGGATTGTCTTGGACATGAGCCTTTTGTTTGGTAGGTACTTTCACTTCAATTGGAGGGCCGTTGCTTGGCCCAGGTGGGTTATTGGCTGTAGTCGCCAATTCTCCATATTGTTGTCAAGATGAGTAGCTTCTAGAGTGTCTATTGAGTTGTCATTCAGCCTTG
The DNA here is from genome assembly GCA_022539455.1 of Dendrobium nobile. NCBI lineage: Eukaryota > Viridiplantae > Streptophyta > Magnoliopsida > Asparagales > Orchidaceae > Dendrobium > Dendrobium nobile. The sequence goes on along the minus strand of CM039722.1, from coordinate 52,194,306 downwards.
AGAACAAAGTTGACAGCATGTGATAATGACCAAATAGAGTTCAGTTCTAGTTTATCTTGAATTATTCTTTCAGCCCACCAATGTATTGAGTTACCAACTGATTGCTGGTTTTATTAAGATTGTTTCGTGCACTCAACCTATAAAATTCCTTAGTGCATTCACTGACTGTGCGGCCCCCTTGTGAACAGTGTTGATACTTCATATAAAGCATTTGCTCATAATCAGTGGGTAAAAATGTCCTCGGAGTAACTATTTCATGCGATACCAATTGCGAACAGCTCCTCTTCCTTCACGTCGACGAGTTTGCAACAGCTGCAACCAAGCACTAGCACTGCCTTTAGCTTTGTATGCTATGTACTTCACTTGCTTCTTTGGTGCAATCTCCTTGTATTAAAAAAAAAGGCCTCTATTGCTTGCTCCCAATCGATGTAATCTTCAATATGTAATCTGCCACCAAAATATGGAATGTCGAGTTTGATGCGAAACTCACTCTGGTTTCTGTACGATCGGTCGTGTGGTCGGAGGGCTGTGTCATGGACGACATGGTCAACATCCTCTGAATAAGAGCGTTCGAAATGGAGTAGTGGACCTTCGAGTCAGAAACATCTGGTATTGATGTTTGGTGTCTCATTGGCACACTAGCACTGAAGTTGAGCTGTCGAATTACGGGGGGATGACTTGGAGCAGGTCGCCTATGCATTGGATTGATGACGACACCTGTTCGGAACATCTGTAACTCTTGTCTCACTTCTACAGCGAACCAATGAAATTTTGATGAAAATCCTTCTAGCTGCTTGACAACGTTTGATTGTGCTGCCCACAACGCCTCTAAGCTCTGATATTTGTCAAGAGCCGTCTGCTGATTCCCTTGGGCCATTTCTCCTAGTTGGGGCTTTGATATCACTATGGTGTAGTAGCACCAAACAACAACAGCTAACAGGAAAATGGAAAAAGAAAAACATAGATAACCAGTAGAAAGTATGTATAATTCTATCTGAATTCTATCATCTTTAACTTCTTCCTTCTTCTTCCTCGCTCTATGTATTCCTGTATTACCCTTTTACTATATCAGTTCATACTATGAGAAAGTTAGAATGTACTAAGGTAACTGGAAAAGGACATAAAGTTGTAATGGAAACTAGTGGGAATAATAGAAAGATAATTTTAGCGGTATAATGTCTTTCTCTTCTTATAATGCTTCATATAATGACCTGCATCTTTTTTTTTTATTTAATTTTATTATCATTATGCATATTATATCAAACTTGTGAACTTTTTATATCCCTCTACCCCTGAGTTTTCAGTAGTCATGTTGGTTCCACCGCATTTGTCTACGTCAAATATGATTTATTAACATCAACAAGAAGAAATCATTTTAATATGTTTTATGCCATTCAGGCCTTTTTTTCTTGATTTGTCAATGAAAATTGTGTTTTGTTTGCATTTTTCTATCCATAATTGGAATTGTTGTGGTTTTGATGGAGTGTTTTTTTAACTTCTATTGTCATTCATATGATAATTATGACACTCTTTTCTAGCACATAGTTTAAGTGCTTGATGCATGCGTATTGCGTGTGCTCAGTTTTGTGTATGTTCTTCTCAATATTGGTTTTCTCTCTTTTTTTCTTGCAACTGCCCATTTAATTTTATTCTGACATTAAAAATCTTGAAGCACTGAATGATGAACTTTTTAACTTTTTTTTTTTTTGTCCTGACAATTACAAGTGCAGTGTGGGCTTATAGAGCAATTTAGCTATTTATTTTTTCGATTTATTTTCCTTGCCTTGTATCTATGGTTTCTTTTGTTTTTTGTTTATTTCTTCATTCTTTTAACGGAGCAGATAGCGGAATATCAGTTCTTCTGTTCAATATGAAATCTTAATTCTAATTTTTTTGCTACCTTCAGATAATGTGATGGAGCACCCTTCACAAGACTCGGTGGCATCAGGTATATTCACATAGAATCGGATTCTTTTAATCAATTTGCCATTCTTTTCTGATTCATCCTAAGCCTGATATCTAAACACCTCATCAGTGAAAACTACTCAGAAGTTTGAAAAGAGTCCATGGGGATTTATGTCCAAGCTTGATTCACATCAAGGATCAAATGATGCTAGTCTCTTTTCATGCTCATTGCCAGCTCGTCCATGTGAAGGATGTATGTTGGTTTCCTTAGTAACCTCAGTGTTTATTTTCCATTCCATGAAATTTTACATAATTAAGGAGTTTTAATTAGTCATTAGTTTATTCAGTTAACATTATGGATTCCGGAGTGGGAGCTTGCTCTATGGATGAGGTTTCATCTAAATTGGATGAGCTTGTTAAAGACATTGAGCTCAAGGATTATAGTGGCATTCAAGGAATTGAAAAATTTTTACCCGACGAGGATGAACTTTTTGAAAGCATAATGAATAGTTCACACCAAACAGAATTGCTCGGCCATATAGAGCCAGGGGAAGATTGTGACCTGTTTAGCAGTGGAGGTGGCATTGAGATGGACGCTGATCCTATAGATAATGTTATTGCTGGCATGGCTAGGACAAATATTGCTGATGACTACTTAGGGAATATAAATTTTCAGTATAGTCTTCCAAATGGCATTGGAACAATTGCTGGGGAACACCCTTATGGAGAACATCCTTCAAGAACATTGTTTGTACGAAACATCAACAGTAATGTCGAAGATTCAGAGTTGAGATCTCTTTTCGAGGTGAGTTAATCTAGGTGCAATCTTGTTTTGATAGTTCTGTTGCAATGTTTCAATAAACTGTTGTTGAATTTTTCTTTTTGAATTTTATACTTGGCTATCCTTGCATCAATTATTCTCTTCCTATTGTCAATAGTGTTTCTCTGATGAGGGCATCAGATTTTGACATGTGCACCATCGCCGGGGACGACGATCGACGGCCCTGATTCAGAGCCTTTATTTGTGATGCTTTAGTTCTTTTTTTTTCATTAGTTTATTTCATGTTTTCGTTTGTACCCCTATGAGGGATGTAGCACTTATTGTAGCCCAAGGGCGTTTTCGACTTTATGCTTTTTATTTTATTTTATTTTTTTTCAGCCTATATATAAGGCTTGTATCATTGTATTTGGAATTATTGGATGAAATGACATTTCTTTTCTATGTTCTCTTTGTGAGTGCAACAAAGATCTCTTGGTGAGTTCTTCGAGATCTCTTAGTGAGTTCTCTAGGTAATTGTTTACCCTAGTATTTTCGCTCTTCCATCTTCCTCTTTTTCCCCTTCACAAAATTCTACACAAGGCTCCCCCCTAGCCATTGCCGCCGACCTCCTTAGAGTTTCCCCGCCGCCGGCCAAGCCCCCAACCGCCGGCCACCCACCTTGCCGAGAATCCTCCCCCACCCGACCGGCTCCCCATCTCCACCAAGTTCCCATGTGAAATTTGAGGTTCAAATTTTGAATTATTTCCTAATTTGAAATTCTAAATTAGGAAAGTTTTAATTTTTGTCATGATTGATTCAATTTCAAATTATGATAATTAGGGAACCTTAAATTCTTTGCCACGTCATCAAATCAAATTGGAAACCCTCTTCCCTCTCTCCCTATTTCTTTCCTTCTAATAATGCCGCCGGCCCCCCTTTTTGTGGGATTCAATTAAGGAGGAAATTAATGCTTCCTCCTATTTGAAATTCCAATTACCCCCAAATGTTTCCTCCCTCCAATTGTGCCAAAACTGAAAACAATTTCAGTTTTTTTTTATTTCCCTCCCCTCTCTCTCTACCGCCGGCCCCCATTAATCCCACCCCAATTTAATTTCCATTAGTGCATTAATTGCATTCAATTGGAAATTCAAATTTCATAATTCTTCCCTCCTAAAACACTAAAACTGAAATCAATTTCAGTTTCTAAAATCAAACTCTCCTTTCCCTCCCAAGAAATCAATTCCTCCCTACGGATCTACGGCACCCTCGCTCTAGGAGTGATCTCATCCATCGTGTGGTTCTTCTTCTCCCAACAAGCCTAGGAGTAGGTAAATGAGAGCGGCCTCAAGGTGAGAAATCGCTTTGTTAACCCTGGGATTCTAGTTGGTTTCTTCATTTGCTTTACGTTTATTGTAGTTGTTATTTTCTTGGTCTTGCTAATTTAGGTGTAAGTGCTTGCCTAACCATAGTTAAAAGCTAAGATTTTCGAAAAGCTTTAATTGAGAACAAGATTGGATTTGCAATTTCATCACTTGAATAATATTTTGTTAGATTTCTAAATTCAATTCCTGGATTTACATCATTCTCGCTTCAGGGATGGCATTGTTTCTTATTAGTGCGAACATTCATATTTCATTGTCACATAAGTACGGTTATTTCTTACTCATTAAATGCTGATTGCTCATAGGTTGGAGGCTATATTTAATTTGACGGTATGTGGGTGCTATTTTACTAGCTTAGGCCTTTGTATTTACATTATCAACATTTTACCTTCTTATGTCACTTATGATACATTTAGTCCCTTTGATTTGCAAATCTTTCTTAAATTGGAAACTAAAGAAGATTTTAAATATAATAATCATCTACTTTATGACATGTGTATGACATCTTTTTGCGTGCACAATTTGGTAGAAAAATTGGCAATGGTGGACTAACTATTATATATTTAAAGCAGCATCATGTTTATAGCGTATCCCATTGATTGGAAGGATGTCTCATGTTGGTACTTTTAATGGTTTCATCTATACAATGGACAAAAGAAAAAAGGAGTTATCATTTTGTTATACATATGTATTTTCTATGTTTAGGATATGCACTTTGGTCACAACAGCTTTCTTGGCATCATGCACAATTCTTTAGGTGCACTTGCTGATATTTGTTATTTGCTTATATTAAGAAAGTTAGTGGTAGCCCTAAAAAGAATTGGTTAAAAATATTAGAAATGATCTTTTTTTATTAGATTTAAATTAGAATTGGACTCTCAATAAGACACAATGGAGAAAAATGATTCAGGTAGCCGACCCCACGTAGTGGATAAAGGCTTGATGTTGTTGTTGTTGTTGTTGTTGTTGTGAAGTGACGACAGGAATAACGGAGGTGACAATACTATGGGTAACTGATGGCATTAATACATAAGGCAATGGAAGCAAGTGCTGATAACATGAATGAGTGTAGGTCTTCGGTGGTAATAGTGGGAATAGCATGGAAAATAGCCCAACTACATAAGGCAGTGATAGTAACATAGCAAATGAGGAATGAGACAAAGATGGCGAGAAAGCTACAATAGTGCAGGCAGGAACATTGAACAACAATTGGTTGTGTGGTGGCCAGAAGGAGATATCAACAGCATGGTGAAGGAATTGAGGTGAGGAATAATTAATGATTGCTTTTCCATGATGATTCAAGACTCAATGGGTACTGATTGGAATTCTGTGGGTTGATTTGAAACTATGCGAGATTGAGTTAGGCCTAACGGATGATTTAAAATATTAGAGAACATGTGTGTTTGTATGAGAGTTGATATTAAAGGCATGTTTTTGCACTTGAAATAAAATAAGAAATAAAAAAAAATCAATACGCATGAATTGCATTCCTAAAAATTATAGAATTTTAGATTTGCATCATTCCACTTAGCTTGGAAAAAGCTTGCTCTGATGAATTAATAATTTGATATCTGCCATGCAATTTAGGGCAAATTGTTGTGCTCTTGCAAGCTAATTAATGAAGAAGTTTGTCATCTTAATGGCACTTGAAACCCGTGGTTTCCACCATTAGTAGTTGACATTATTCTTGCCTACAAGTTAGTTTTTGAAACAGACAAGTAGATCCATCAATTAAGGTGTTAGATGCTAATTCTCAATTAGGGAGGAGATTTAAAGAGATTGGCTACAAAGTTCATGAAATTCATTCAAATTAAATACATTAGAAAGAGTATTTTCAAGAATTTTTAAGTTTGCAAGTGTTAGTGCAATAAATTGCATAATTATATATGGACCTACATTTCTTGTAATCACATTTTTTTAGCTCTTGTTGAAACCTTTTGAGATTTAGGTGCACAATTATCTTATCTTCTTGCTTAAATTCCACATGTTTACATTTGCAACATGAGAAAAGGACTAAAATAGTCCCTCAATTCCTTATGAGGGATCAAAGTGGTCCCCAACTCTTTTGAGGGACCAAATTGGTCCCTCAACTCTTTGAAACGGTACCTGAGTTTTTAAAGATTTATTTTTTTTATCCGTTAATTTGGAAAATATCTTAAGGTTACGCCTCCCATCAAATGTAGGCATGTAATTTTGATCCTTCCATAGTTACATTGTATTTGTTTAAAACCATAACTTGATTCTGCTTAAAACTCAGATTGTTAATTTTTTTTAATTGAACTTATTATTATGCTTATTTTAGTTGGCATGATGATGTAACCTAAGGTTTGACTTATTTTGTGTAGTATAGTTAGGGGTATAGCTTTCTAATACAATATAGGATGAAATTTCATATGACAACTCACAAAATTATAATTTGTAGGTTACCAACTTGTCACTTCAGCAAAGAACTTATTGCTTTTAATGTATGGACAACAAATAAATTTCTTTCATCCAAATGATAATTCAAGATTCACCTAAACTCTGAAATTTCAACAGAATAAGAAAAACAGTAGTGAACATAAAGTTTCAGCAAAAATCAATTTCACTCATAAAAAAGTGAACATGATGCACATCTCTCTTGACAATGTTTCAATTACATGTGGAGAATCAATGACCAAAAAATTTAAAAAAAAGCAAGATCAATTATATAAAACTACTCAAAAGGAAGGACTAATGCAGATTAAGGAGTCTTCTCTTGGAAGTAGTCGTCCATACATGTAAAGTACTTGAAAAATACAAATCCAACAAGAACTCACAATAAATATTATTTTAATATTTAATGTTTTATGAATTTTATATGCTTTGGTGGTGGTGGTCTTATTTATAATCTATCAAGTACACAAAAAAATCTCATAATGTATAGAAATCTACTAAAAACAATGGGTTTCTAATAATATTTAATGATTCTAATAATAGAATTTTTTTCTAAATACCACTTCCTATTTGTTTAAGATTCCAACAGAAATAGGAAAATGATTTTCCATAAAGCAAAGAAGCAAGAAGAATAAGTGAATAACTAAGGCGACATTGGAAACACCGAGTGGGACTACATAAGGTGCTGGCAGCAGAAGCTAATAGTGGTAGTAACGAGGAAAATTACATAACTAGTGGCAATCTACAACTGCGGAAGGCTGTGACTATAGCATAGCGGGTGAGGCTGGAGACTACAATAGCAGGAAAGCTTCAGCAACGCAAGCAGCTAGAATAACTGGAGAATAACTGGAAACACATCACAACAATACTTGAGGAGTTGCACTGAGGAATAGTTGACAAATCACTTTATTGTATTGCTTTAAAATTTGATGGGTGTTGTTTGGAATAACATGAAGGTGATAGCAATGAAGTATAGAACAATAATACAAGGAATTGTAGGGATGAATATTTGGCAAATTGCTTTGTGGCAATGATTCAGAACTTCATAGGTGCTGATTTGGCAAATTGTTTTGTGCTGAATTGAAATCATTCAATAATGAGTTATAACATACTATTAAAAAATATTAGAGAGCACAGCTCACTTGTATTGGAGCAGACATCATAGGCATGTTAATGAATTAGGAAATAAAAATTAAGAATCAGTACACATGAATTACATTCGCAATGAATATTACCAGGCAGATTTGCATTACAGTTGTCCTGACCTGTTGTTTTGGTCAGTTTTAGTTTGCAAAACTGGCTTTGTAATGCTATCTGGACCTTTATTTTGCATTATGGCTTAAAGGTTTCCGTGTTTTAGGTTGCCTGTTTATGGTATTACTGGAAACGAGGAAGATGAAATAAAATTGGTAATAGGAAAATTCACTTTTTGTATTATAGATAACAGGAGTCCTGTACGACAGATTCATTTAAATGTTGGTAGAAACATGCTTTTGCATTGGTTTATATAGAATGTAGTGTTTTTTCATGAATCCACAGCCAACTGTAATCTCAGTTCTTTTTGTTCAGATAGAGACGAGTCTTGCTACATTCAATTTTATAATAATGTATGACTGCCCATTTGATTAGAAAATATTAGAAATGATCTTTCTTTATTAGATTTAAATGAGACTTTGATTCTTAATAGATCACAAGGGTGAAAAAATGATTCATGTAGCCGACCCTACCTAGTGGGATAAAGGCTTGATGATGATGTTGTTGTTGTTAGACTGCCCATTTGATATTTTCATTGCCATTGGCTTAATTGACAACAGGCTATATGTGGTCATCTTAATGTCATAACATCAATGAAATAGCTTTCGTTACTTTTATTATTTATTTATGCTTAAACTTTTTCTCTTATCTGAAGTTTTATGAGAATCATACTTGCAATCTTTACGTTATATGATATCAACTGATTTACTCTTTTTCACATCATTTTACTGTTTTAGCAATACGGAGACATTCGGAGTATGTATACTCAATGCAAACACAGGGGGTTTGTTATGATATCTTACTATGATATTCGACATGCACGAAATGCCATGCGTGTATTACAAAACAAACCTTTACGCCGAAGAAAACTTGATATCCACTTTTCTATTCCAAAGGTATGCAAAATGTATATTAACTATGCGAAAATTGAAGTTTTCATAAAATATCCTTGCTGAATATTGTTTATTGCAATTGGTTTCCTTAAGGATAATCCATCAGACAAAGACATAAACCAAGGAACTCTAGTCGTTTTTAATTTGGATCCATCAGTATCCAATGATGATCTTCGTCAAATATTTGGGACGTTTGGGGAAGTGAAGGAGGTTTGCTTTGTTACTTCCCCTGCTTGTTCAACTCTTATTTTGATGTCTATACCAAAAAATGAGCTCATATTGGTAAAAAAAAACCTTTGATGCAAATTATTCTAATAAGTGAGACACAAAAGAAGAAGCACACAAAAATTATTGAATAATTTTGGTGTTAGATAAGTTCATCTTATATGCAAATTATGCAGATACGGGAGACACCACACAAGAAGCACCATAAGTTCATCGAGTATTATGATGTTAGAGCAGCAGAAGATGCCCTTCGTTCATTGAATAGGTGTGATATTGCTGGGAAGAGAATAAAACTCGAACCGAGTCGACCAGGAGGTGCCCGGAGGAGGTAAGAGACTTGTTTGCATTTTTAGCGTCCTTGACTTGTGCCACATATTTTATGCTTAATCATAGTTTGTCCAGTATACTTATGTTCTTTAACTTTGCTTAATCCTACTTTTAATTTTGCATATTGGTATGTTCTTTTGAGCTAGAAAATGTGTCTTCATTTGCTGGTGTTTTACATAGCTTCACCACATTTATATGACCTGGCCTATGTTTTATTATTTGCATACTGAGAAATTCAATGAAGGTTCTTTATTGAGGACGATTAGTGATTGAGATGGGAGGAGCAAGCCAATTTATTGGACAAGGTTGCACGATTGAGAATGTTTTGCAAGTGACTGGAAACTGGAAAAAGTTTTAAGCTTACTTGAGAGGTTGATACTTGGCCCAGGCTGTCTACGCTTGTCAATGCCTTGAGTAATGAATGACTAGATATCTCATCCAATTTGAGGCTATAATTCATGCATATGTGTGCGTGGGTGGGTGTTGCAATGTGGATGTATGTGCTGGTAGGCATGTTGCATGGGTTGCACATGTGTTATGCTTCTTGGTGATAGAAGAAGCTTTGACGTCTTTTGAGTAGACTAGTTTAAATGCCCGTGACTAAAAATTTTAAAATAAAAATTATAATATAAATATTTTAATTATAATGTTATTATTAAGGTGAAAAAAATTATTATTATAAATAATTAAAATCATTATGTTAAGTTTTATATGATTAGATAAATAGTTTTATATGGTATGAATTTTTTATCATTTATGAATAATTTTGATATTAAATTTTGTTTATTAGTTTAATAAACAGATTATTTATTTTTTAAGTTAGATTTTCTTGAAAGTTATAAATTCTTTTTTTTAATTCCATGTTAGTAAAATTTTAAACATTAATAATAAATTAAAAAATTTAACTAAATAAATTTGAGAAAAATATACTTTTTTACTCATTATTAATCATTTTATAAATTTATTGCTTTCAAACAAAAAATAATAATTTTAAAATCAAATCACCAATGAGAAAGTTGGTAATATAATATATTTGATAAGATTAAACTTCATTTGTGATTTTTTTTATCATGATTGTAATCAATATGTTACATTATTCTCTTTATATGAGATAAATTTTGAAAATTTTATCTTTTATCACAATGATTTATATTTACATTTTAAAAAGTAAAAAATAGTTTATAAAATTTAATTTTCTTTTTAAATAGAGAAGCAAGTATAATTAACTATACCTCAATGAATATTCCAATAATTATTATAATCTTAAATTTTATAATTTATAGCACTTCTAGAAAATTTTGGGTAAAAATTCAATGTTATAATTTATAATTTATATGCACCAAATTGACATAGTTTATGACCATTATGCCATCTAATATGACCATATCAATACTGATTTAGGGCTAAAAATTCAATGTAATATCAACATAGAGTGATAATTTAAAATATGACACTGTAAATTACATAAACATAAAAACGCTATATTGTTGGGTAAATAAATACTAAGATGGATGGGAACAGGAGATATTTGTTTGGATCTCCCATTATCATCAGTAATTTCTTTACGCACAAGATCTACAAAATATATACATGGGATAAAAAGTTAGCTCTCATAAATCTTTATCAATGAAAATAACATGCACAATTATGATGCATCCAAAGAGGAAAAAAAGTTTTATATGTGAAAAATCAATCTCCTCCAAATTTAATGATCATCCAAATAAAAATATCAGCCAAAAACTTAAAACCACCAAAAAACCATAAATCAAACATATTCACACATCAATTAGGAAATCAATTATAGCCAATTTGATTAAAATCAATCAGGCACAAAAATCAATGTCAAATTATATTAAAAAAATGACAAGATAAGAGATCGCCAAATAAAGAATCTAATACACTCACTGGGACAAAATTTTATCCATTACATTATACTACTCAAAGAAATCAACATCCAAATATGCACATTGGTTTGAAAAAAAACTACAATTTTTTAGGCAAAAAGCTTCTCATTACATGCCATAAATGAAGTTTTTATAATCACGCATTTCTCTGAAAGGTTGATAGCCACTCACTTTCTTTACAGAAAACCCAAACTCTAGGTAGGCAGGAAAATTTTGACAGTGGCAACGTAAATTCCACAGATACAGGCATGAATTATCCATAGAAATAATAATGAAATCACCGGCTCATAGACATAAATCACATTTTAAAATTATATTCTAGAACTTTAAAGACATGTAATTCTAGCTTCTTTAATGATAAAATAAGTTTGAATGGTAGAAAATAAACTGCAACACTCTCTATAACAATGAAGGGCTAAGGAATAAGGGATGAACTGCATTCCAACCGCAAATAGCAACAGCAATGAACCACTAAATAAACCAACAGGGAACCCAATAGTAAGCCAAATAAAGAAAAAACCAATGGGAATCAAACAAGGAAATAAAAAAAATTCAATAACACATACTGTTCTCATATGCATTCACTATCATGGACATATTTCCAAAATCAATTGAAAATGAAAATTATATATAAAAAAAAAAGTTAAGAAAGAAGTCTTATAATCATCATTTAGCTAATAAACCCATTGCAGCATGTAAGATGTGTGCTAGAATTATAGGGTGTAAATATTGATATGACACTAAAAGCAAGAAAATTTTACCACATCAAGCATAAATATGCATTTATTATAATTGCAATGCCACAAATTGTTATGTTACCACTCCACAACCAAAATGGAAGCAATAAGTAATGCTGAATTTTTTATATGAAGAGATCACTTCCTACTTGAAAAGCATTAGTGGTCCCACCAAAGAGAAATTGAGAATGAAAGTTGATTCTACACAGCATGGATAATATTTCCTAGTCTGTCAAATATTCTACTCTTTTCTAAACTTTTAGAAGAACAACATAAATTTTGTATTGTAACAAAAATAAACCCTCAACCTTTTTCATCCGGGCTTAGGACCGGCATTGGTGATTTTAAAAATTTTTTGTATAATGTTATCTCAAGCATGATATCACAAAAAAATACATCAACACATATTTTACTAAACATAGGGCAAACATAAAATATGCCTTAAAGTAAATGCCTCATGAGTGAATAAAGTACAAAGACAAAAAAGAAGATAATTTAAGGATGAAAAAGGAGTGTTTATATAGATCTTTATCTAAAGGGACATATGCACCAAGAAGATAATTAGCTCAGTTGGGTTTATAACATAGATCAGTTTTAATGGACTGAGAGATTGTGTTGGTTGGGAGTTGCACCAGAGCCATTAGAGAGACAAAATCTTGTTCCAGATAACAATGATGCCACAAGTCAAGAAAGCTGCAAATAAGTTAATCAAGGCTATAAATTTGATCTTATCTCACACAATGAAGGGGCAAGCACTGAAGAATCAGTTGAGGTTTGTTTATACAGTATTGTTCGAGGTCTTTTAATCACAAATCAACTTATGTTTATATAATATTAAAACACCATGCTTAATTAAAAAAATGAGCTTAAGCTAAATTATAATTAAATACTTTTATTAGTTTAATGCCAACTTTCATTAATTTATTTTTTTCATTAGCCAAACTGCTCAACTCTACTTAACACTTAATTTGCCATCTAAAGCTCCCAACCAAACATATCCCAAGTTCAAAGAAGCAATTAAGCCTATTAAGTCTAAGAATAAGAAGTTTTTTTTTTGTTAAATATTATTTTTTTATTCAAAAAATGAGGTAGAGGGCTTATTGTAATTTGTGCTTGACTAAACTGAAGCTTTCATATTCAAATTTGATTTGGACTAATCTTATATATACACTATGTAAGCAAGTCAATGGTTTATTGCATAATGAATTTGGTTGTCCATTCAAAAGCATCATCATAGCATGTCATCTAGCTCTACTCTAATTAGACCTTTTTAAATGTTTTAAAAATGTTTTAAGTTTATATTTTCCAAAGTTATTTCCCTTTAGAGAGTGTTGAGGCTATCTGGAAGGTTGATTGTAGTTAGTCTACTTGGCTGTCTAACAAGGTGTCTTCTTCAGATAGATGTTATTGTTACACAGTAACATTTTGCAAGCTATATGGAAGGTTGATGTCTACTTGCAATGCTTAATGATTTCACCTATTTTTCTTTTGACTTCAATACCCAATCTCAATATACAGTGCAAAGACCTCATGCTTTCTTGATATATAAATATTGACAAACATTTAATGCCGTAAACTAACAAGAAGGCTTGAAACTTTTCCTAGGTTAAGGACCAGTCATGGAAATTGAAGACATGAACATAAAAGCCAGAGCACAAAGCAGAAAATCAATAATTAAAAAGACGAACTTAATAAACGATTTCCGTCATAAAAATAATTACCTAAATTTGAAGTAGAGATTCTTTGAAGCAAAAAGAGTAGAGATCCAAAAACGAAATCCAAATCACGAAAGCGCTAAAGAAAAAAAAAACATGTGATAATAATTTTACCAATTATATATATAAGGGAGAAAGATAACATGCGACAGTTATCTTACAGGAACCAAACGGTCAGAGGTTGAAATGTTTCGACGGTTGAATTCATCTTCATGCATCCAAATAGTGAAAAAAGGTTGAAGAATTCTAGGAGACCGAATCAATTGGAGAAAGGATCTTCAAATGTTTAAGAGGTTGAAAACACCGAAATAAAAATGCGGGTGAGTAAATGCCGGGAAAAACTAACGTTAAAGAAATTTTGGCCAATAAACCTATCGGAGGAGATGACGGCGAGCGGAGGCAGCTAGACGTTGAAGAATTTCAGAAGACCAAATTAATTGGAGAAAGTATCCTGAAACGTTTAAGAAGTCGAAACATCGATATAAAAATGTGGGTGATTGATTGTCGTGAAGAACAAACGTTAAAAAAGATTAAGAGATCGAAACATCCATTTTGCAGAAAAACCTACCTGACGGCGAGTTGAGTCAGCTAGGGCAATCCGAAGATTATGGACAACGACGCAAAGACGAAGAGGCGAAGGTGATATTTAGGGACGACAGCACGAAGACGAAGAGACAAAGGCGGATAGATTTAGACTTGCACGAAACATTAATACATGAATTAATAAAACGTTGAGAAGAATGAATAAATTAAATTAAATAAGTTAAACGGATGGAAACTAAGGGAAAAAATTTCCTCCAAACATTGATTAATTAATAAATAAAACTGACAGAACTTAGGGAAAATAATTTATTAATTCTTCAGAAGAATTAATAACTCCTAATTTATTTAATGAAATAATTAAATAAGAATTAATAAATTAAGAAGTTGAACGGACGAATAGATTAAGACGTTAAAATGTTTAATGAGCTTTATAATGAGCTTTATATAAGTAATTTTTTGGATTTATTAAATATTTATAATATAATGGACGGTCAAGATAATTTAAGGAGAAATAAAATGGACGATCAATATTTGTTGGGAAGGAAATTCAAGCCCCTTTAAAAAAAACATATTCAATTGAAAGAAAAAAAAAACTGCAGCTATGATATCAAACTCAAAAAAAAAGAAGAAAATTTTTATTATTATAGAAAGACACCTTATAGTTATATGCTAAAATGGTCTCTGAAGTAATTTCTTGAGATATCCAGATAAAATACTTAAAAACCTTTCATTCTCTTAAATTTTATGAATTCCCAGACATATCTATTTGAACAAGAATTCTACATCTCGAAATTTTACCTAAATTTGAAGCCAAAATGGTGTCGAGATTCATAGGTTCGCTGAAGTAGAGATCCAGAAACGAAAGAGCTAAATGGAAAACATGTGAGAATAATATATAAGTGAGAAAGAGAAAATGCGACAGTCATTTTACGGCCACCGAACGGTCGGAGGTTGGAACGTTTCGACGGTTGAATTCATCTTCATGCATCCAAATTAATTGGAGAAGGTATCCTGAAACGTTTAAGAAGTTGAAAACACGAAATGAAGATGCGGGTGATTAAATGCCGGGAGTTACTAACGTTTAATATTTTTAGGTCACGAAACCTACCGGAGGAGATGACGGCGAGTGGAGGCAGCAAGACGTTGAATAATCTTAGAAGACTGATTTAATTGGAGAGAAACCTACATGACAGCGAGTGGAATCAGCTAGGGCAAGCCGAAGACTATGGAGATGGGTCGAAGACTAAGCATCGCGATATTAGGGTAGGTTTACGCTTCCAGGAAAAAGTTAAAAATGTGCAGAAGTAATAAATAAAATATCAAAAGGTGCTGTTACGAAATCTGAAGGGACGTTAGAATTAAAATGTCTTTTAATTAACGTGCATAAGTAATAAATAAATTAGCAAAAGGTGTTCTTAGGAATCTGAAGGGACTTTAGAAGTAAATGAGTTTTATTAAATGTGAAATTTTTTGATTTATTAATAATAGAAATAGGAAAACGGTAAAATTAATAGTCTTATATAATGTGCATAAGTAAAAAATAAATGTGTTTTAATTAACATGCATAAGTAATAAATAAATTAGCAAAAGGTGTTCTTAGGAATCTGAAGGGACTTTAGAAGTAAATGAGTTTTATTAAATGTGAAATTTTTTGATTTATTAATAATAGAAATAGGAAAACGATAAAATTAATAGTCTTATATAATGTGCATAAGTAATAAATAAATGAGTTTTAATTAATGTGCATAAGTAATAAATAAATTAGCAAAAGGTGTTCTTAGAAATCTGAAGGGACTTTAGAAGTAAATGAGTTTTATTAAATGTGAATTTTTTTGATTTATTAATAATAGAAATAGGAAAGCGGTAAAATTAATAGTCTTATATAATGTGAATTTTTTGATTTATTAAATATTTTTAATATAATGGACAGTCAAGATAATTTAAAAATAATTAGAATGGATGAACAAGATTTGCCGGAGGAAGGAAACTCAAGCCCCTTTTATAATAGTAGTATAGATGTAAACTCCCAAGAGAAATAGAAGAAATAGAAGAGAAAGAGAGCAAACCAGAAATTATTCATTCCATAATCTTTTCTTACAACAGTAGGTGTATTTATAATACTTGGATAGACCAAGTTTATATAGAACAAATCTATCTAAAACAAACTAAAAATAGTATAAAATTAATAAACTAGTGCTTATCACATATACGGACTCATTCGTCATTTATGTAATACAATATATTAATGTCTAATACTCTCATCGCCATGAAAAAGAACCTTGTCCTCAAGGTTGTGAGGAGAAGACGAAGAGAGGGCTGCAAATTTTCTAACGTGTCATTATCCGGTATTTTAATTTCCATTGAAACAAAACTTGACTGTAAAGTTATAAAAATTTAGAATGAGAAAAAGACAAGGTGAAATTTAGAATGAACATCATGAATAGTCTGATGAATATTTTTAGAATGTATCCTAACTTGCTGAGAGGCAGAACAAAAATGAAGTTTGAAAAAGAAAGCTCTGTGTAATTCATATAAAAATTCATGTACTATTGGAACATGAAATTTATCTCGAATGATATTAAAAATTAGAATTACTGCAAAAATGCTAAGTGCCATCATGTTTTTGAACAAGTAGTATTGGAATGGAAAAAGAGCAGGAATTATGACCAATAATAATGGAGTGAAGTATTTCATAAACTAATTGTTCAATAGTATCCTTATGAAAATGTGGAGAATGATAATGACGGATGTTAACAGATTTAGATAAGGATGTAAGATGAATATGATGGTCAATGGTATGTGGTTGAGGTAAAATTTGAGGTGGCTAAAACAAATTTGAGGTTATATAAGTAAATTAGAATTAGATAATGGTCGATGATGTGTAAGAAAAGAGAAACCTGTCGGAGAAGGTAGTGGTTGTGGAGAAGTGATTCGGCCGATGGAACCAAGGATGCCGATGGAAGAGGAAGTATCTTGATGGAGTGGAGTATGTGGATGGTCAATATATAAACTATCAAGTTTCTTGTATGTTGAATCCATGCAAGCATGGATTTGTTGAAGGGATGAGCCAATGGAAGCAAATTGAACATCGGCTTATTATAGTGATTTCTGAATTTTGGAAAATTGGTATTCTTGATGAGATTGCATGGATCGTAATGCGTCAGCCAAATCAAAATTCTTCATGGTGATGGGCCCCAAGATGATGGAAATGGAAATATGCAATTCTTGTCTATAGATAACAAAAAAATTGGTACCGATAACAAGGAAAGAAGATCTAGTAGAAATATATATTTGGAAATGCAAAATAAGATAATCGAAGGAACGGAGCTGATGCAGTCTTGAAAAGAAAAATTGCAAGAGGTGGAGGACCGGCTGATGGCAAGAATACCGTAGGTCTTGAAAAAAAAAAAAAATTGCAGCTGTTTAGTCTTGAAACTGCAGGTCTTGGAAGGTTAAAACTGCAATTCTTGAGACAAACAATGCCTGGAACAAGGTGGAATTGTTGAAGATTGAATGTGCAGTGGAACATTGAAAAGGAGATATCAAAACAGCTGCAAGAAGCTATTTCTTGTCTAAATAATGTAGGGAATGTGACTGGAACTGAGGTTTGCTGTTTGTTGAAAACAACAATTGCAATAAGGTGGGTGTTGTGTTTAAAACAGCGGCTGGAATAGGCAGACTGCTGCCGTTCTTGATGGTCTTGGGTGGAAAAAATGTTGCTGGAGACAGCGGCTGTAAGAAGTTGGGCAGAACTGAAGAGCTGTGTCCAATATTGTTGAAGGAGTGCAGTTGGAAGTTGCGTTTGGAAGGTTGGAACTGCTTGGCTGATTGGAGACTGTAGCTGAGAAAGCTGGAAGAGGATGGCGGATGGACAAATGGGGAGGGATGCTGATCGCTAGGAAGAGGAGAGAGAAGGTGAGATTAGTTCAACAAGATCACCATTTGTTATGCTTCTTGGTGGTACATGAAGCTTTGGCACCAATCGAGTAGTTGTAAACTCCCAAGAGAAATAGAAGAAATAGAAGAGAAAGAGAGCAAACCCGAAATTACTCATTCCCTAATCTTTTCCTACATTAGGAGGTGTATTTATAATACTTCGGTAGTCCAAGTTTACAATATAAAATCGGTCTATCTAAAAAAAACTAAAAATAGAATAAAATAAATAAATTAGTGCTTATCACATATGTGGACCCATTTGTCATTTATGAAATACAATACGTGAATGTCTAACAACATGCAAACTTGTGCATGCTTGGTATCGCTTTTGAATCTTCAATGCCACAATTCAAGCCAAAATTTTTGTTTAAATTAACTCCATAAATAAAAAAGTTCAAATATAAATTCAAAGTGCAAACTTATCCCAAATAAGTTTACAATTCATAATTCATCATAATCCTACTGCTATCTAGATCACAATCCAATGGTCTAGATTTCTCTCCTTCCATTTTTGATTGCCAAGCATCTGATTGATAACCCATTCATATTTGGACTTCTATTGACTTAATCTTCATTCTGAACTTTGTGTTAAATAATCACTATTATTGTCTGTCTCCATCAAGAGATCAAATAGCAAAATTTTTAACGGTCATGATCTTATTGATCTCTTCATTATCTTATACCTAAATCATGATCATGGACAAGCGGAGTGATTATTCTCTCTATTTGAACCCTAGATCAATGCACGAGATAAATTATGATTATTAATAAGGAGCTCGACAGTCATAACTTAGGCTTGCTTTATGGATGAAGTCTTATTTGGTTGTTTCAGTTGGAAGTAATTACATAACAAGCTTACTGATTTATATTTTCTGTTATAACGCAACACTTGACTCTAGGTTATGTTAGCTAAGTTTTTTAACTCTTAGGGATTTTATTGAATTATGGAATCACGAGGTCTTGATTGGGCTTACCTTCATCCCATAGGCATTTCCTTGTGTAAATGTGATCTATTTAGATGATGATATATAATTGCATGGAAAGCGAATATATGAACGTTTGAGCTGAATGAATTCTTTAATTGGAAGCGGCTTCCTAATTAGGAGCGGTGATCAAATATGTGGCTATTGCTTGAGAGAAATCTTAATCTTGATCTAGATCTAGATAAACTTCTGAAAGCGAGGGTGAAATTGGTTATATCAATTTATCGTAAGAACTTCTTTTGGACATTATATGAACTTGTTCATTTTGTTTGAGATATTAGTGTCATGGCTTGAAGATAGAAAAAAGGTATTTTGTTCCTCTTTACAATGTATGTGTCCTCCAACTAAGTTTTCTGACTCCTTTGACCATTCTCCAGATGATAATTTTTTGGATTATGGAATCATGAGGTCTTGGCAGGGCTTACCTTCATTCTCATAACCATGTCCCTTTTACACGTGATTTTTTGGGATAGTGAAGCATACAACTGCCTGAAAGCTAATATATAAAATTTTGAGCTGATTGAAGTCTATAATCCAAAGTGTCTTCCTAACTAGGAGCAATAATAAAATGTTGGGGCTTTTACCTAGATAAATCTTGACCCCATTTCTAAATAAAGTCCTGAAAACCAAAGTAAAATTGGTTATATTAATTTTCCTTATGAATTTCTCCTATAACCATACGAACGCGTTCACTTTCTTGGAGATATTAGTGTCATGGCTTGAAGATAGAGAAAAAGGTATTTCGTTCCTCTTGACCTGTATGCTCTTCAGTGAGCTAGGGCTGCCTTTCCATTTTACCGTTCCTACCTTGTGTTGCTATTAGGACCAACTGGCTTTCATTGTATTGCCCTCCATTGTGTTTCTATTACAACTAACTGGCTTCCCTTTTAGCTTTCAATTTTTCTTCACAGTTCTAATTGTTGAATTTACTGAAATTTATATGTGCAGTTTGATACATCAACTAAGCCAAGAGATTGAACATGATGAAATGAGAAATTATAGACATCAAGTGGGTTCACCTCTAACCAATTCTCCTCCTGGTATGGTGAATTTGTTACAGTGCTTTGCCATTATACTTGAAATTTGAGATGCCCTGCCTGTTATTTTATTCAAATGTCATACCTAATATTATATTGTATCTTATCTTATTGATTGAGTTTCATGCTAATGATAGGTACATGGACACAATTCAGCAGTCCAGTTGATAATAGTCCATTAAGAACCTTTAACCATTCTCCTGTCTTTGGTGGCAGCGGTCATTTTACCAATAACCATTTACCTGAATTAACCTCCATTCTTCCTCCCATGCTATCAAACTCCATGAAGATTGCACCAATTGGAAAAGAGCAGAACAGGATTAATCGCACTGACCCGATATCTAACTCAATTCATGGTATTCCTTTCCATCACTCTCATTCATTTCCAGAGCGTGCTGGAGGGGGAATGCCAAATTTGGGTTGTAGTCCTTGCATCATGGCTTCTTCTGGTTCTACGGCTTCAAGTTCATCAGAAATTGAAACGTTAACTGGGCCCCAGTTCCTATGGGGCAGTCCAAATACACGCACTGAGCATAACCAGTCAAGTGCTTGGTCGAGGTCATCACTAGGAAATGCATCAATATCTAATGGGCATGTGCATGGCTTCCCATTTTCAAGTCATCGTGGACTCCTTTCTGCTTCACACCATCATGTTGGGTCTGCTCCTTCTGCTAATCCTTGTGAAAGGCATTTTGATCACTTAAATGAGTCATCTGATTCATCCTTTGCGAGCCCAGCTTCTTTTGGAAAAATGGGTATTTACCGAAATGAGGGAAGCTTAATGGTTAATTCTTGCCCTCCAAGGGGACCAGTTAGTCCTGTAAGTTCTTTGTATGGAAGTATTTCTGAGAGTACTTCACCTGTGTTCAGAATGGGGCTGGGACATATCTTCCCTGGGAGCTTCCAATATACTGGGCATGGATCCAGTGGCATGGAAGGATTTACCGAACATGGCAGGATGCGCCGAGTTGACAATTGTGAGAGTGAACTTGATAGTAAAAAGCAATTTCAGCTGGATCTTGACAGAATTATTAACGGGGAAGATACCCGGACAACTTTAATGATAAAAAATATCCCAAATAAGTATATTCCCCTTTTTTTCATTATTTTTAAGTCCTGCATAATTGTATGGACCATAGCATATTTGACCTGCACTCTATTTTGCTTCAGGTACACCCGTGAGATGCTTTTAGCAGCTATTGATGAAAATCACAAGGGTACTTATGACTTCCTTTACTTGCCCATTGACTTTAAGGTAATTTGTGCTTCAATCAGGATAATAATTTTTTTTCTTATTCCTGTCAATGCTGATGTAATAAATATCAATGCAGAACAAGTGTAATGTTGGCTATGCTTTCATAAATATGGCGTCTCCATTACACATCATCTCATTCTTTCAGGTATCAGTTTTCCTCGGCTTCAATGTCTTATTTCATGGTTATAGTGTATTGTTTTTTGAAGTTGGTTGATATATCTATGCTGTTTATCTACCTTCATGAATGTATGTTATATAAACCTACCATCCGGATATATCTAGGCTTACAAGTTACAACTGAACTGAATTTTTTTTTTAATGAGAATCTGTTCCATCTCAGGCTTTCAATGGAAAGAAATGGGAGAGATTCAATAGCGAGAAAGTTTCCTCTCTGGCATATGCTCGAATCCAAGGAAAAGCAGCACTTGTTGCTCACTTTCAGAACTCAAGCTTGATGAATGAAGACAAAAGATGCCGTCCTATTGTTTTTAATTCTGAGGGAGTGGAGGATTCAGATCAGGTACTCTTTTCAAAACTATTAATTACAACTTAGAATAGTAGAAAATTTTCATAAGCATTTAAAAAAAAAAGGAATATAAGCCAAAAGTAATAGTGCTTCATGCTTTGGATTATTCAACTACCTTAGCTAGTTAGGCTGATGAATCAAATCGCTCAGGAACGCTTCCTGGCAAACGGCGTAAGCCATTGCTCCCCGCGGCAAGAGGGGACTTTAACAGGAGATTTACTTGTAAGTGGTGAGAATCCAGAGAAACATGATAATGACACAGTACCAAGAAATGGCTTTGGAGAAAGATAGACTTCGTTTGGGATGACTTTCTTATTATTTCTTAAAACAGTTTTCTAGTACAAAAGCTGCTTTAAGAAGCAGAAAGAAAGCCGTCTCAAACGAAGCCATAGTCTTGGTGAAAGCTTGATGGTTGTTACTGTGGATAAGCGTTTAAGTGTATAAAGCTACTAGAAGGATAAAATATTGCTTGGTGGAAGCGTAAGAATGGCGCACACATCCTCTTTTGAAGCGATGGATGCGCTATCACTATTCATCTTTGTGATCTGTAATACGTCTTTTGTTATGAAATCAACATTCCCGTGTTTTGTATATGAGGAATAAGTTGGCAAAGTGTACATATCAAATTAAAGGTTGAACTGTTAGTGTATATTATCAAACCAGTTGGTCAGGAAGTCTCGTGGTTTTCTTCCTTTTATTTTCCATTTTTTTTATTGTTCGGTGAAGGGAAGAGAGGCCGTTGGTATCTCCAAGTGATCTGCAAATGTTCTCTACTGGAGGACGGAGGATTTCTGGTATGTACAGAATTAGCAAAAACTCTTTTATGTTTTTTTTTTCCTTGTTGCATTTGAGGGTGAAATGTGAATTTTCTCATGGGTATTGTACATTTATTGCTTTCAGATATTGTTGACAGTATTTATTAGAGAAGTGTGGGAAAAGTATTAGTTTATTTAGGAGTTATGATTTGCGTTATCTGTGCCGTTGGAGTAAAAGCAGAAGAGTTTTTGCTGTTGTAACTTGTATCATAAAGCTATGACAATGATGATGATTGATTGAATTGGAAAAAAATATCAAAATATCCTGATAAATGACCATAATGAGCTTTGAAGCAATGAATCTACCTTGAGATAAGTATAATTTAAAAATAATTTTTTACCTTATACAATTAAATTGTTAGACATTCATGCTATAATCATCTTTCCATATCAAGTTTAAGGGTATAAAAATTGCTCATTGTTCAGGCAAGTTCTATAAGTTCATTTATTTAATGAGCCAAATAGTAAAAAATCCTTTTTATTTTATTTTATTCACCCCAATACCAGCTTGAATATGTTTATGTAAATCTAATTATTCGATGTATATTTCACAATTTATATGCGACTTTTAAGTTCTTTTATGTTCATGAACAGCTTTTGTTCGAATCTATAAATGAATCAGACGAAAAATAAAATAAAAAATGGAATTCATTTTCTTAACCAGCTGACCAGAATCATGACATGTTCATGGTACAAGAACCTGCTGGTAAAGTAAACCTAGTAATTAACAATGTAATTAAGACAAAGATGTTGAATGCAATCTTAATTAGGAAAAGTAATAAGCTTTTTCCACATCAAGCATTCACAATGAATGAGCCACAAGTTGCAGACCATATAAATCCAGAAATCTGGAATATGTAAAACAGTAGAAAAATAGAGAAGGAAGAAAACTCAGAATGCTTATTTTCTCTTCATTGCATTTTCTTAACAATTTTCTCCCAATCTCAGCTGTAGCTGATTACAGTACATGTATACTAGTAAAGGGATATTTCAGTTATGCTATAACAGTGCTGACATTTCCACATGGATGGTGAGGATGCACTTGTGTGCAATTAAGGGGTGGTGGAGATTGTTCAAATACTGGGAAGTTGAGAACATATAGAAGCTTTTGAGATATTGTGATGATTTGTAAAAGTGCTAGTAACATAGGTATCAAACACTGTCGTTGTTAGGTTCTAAGTCCTGGATGAGAAAAATTAAGGGTTGAGTTAGGTAGTTGACAACCAGCGTAAAACTTGTCGATTCATCATGACATGAATCCTTTAAAAAATTGTGTTAATGCTAGGGCTTCCCCCGTAAGCGATGCGCTGTATGGCCTGAATACAATGACAAGTGTGCAAGGGCCGCTGCGCCGACTCCCGGGTGCAGTGTTAAATAGGCAAGAGTTCCCACATCAAGGACAGATGTGGGCAAATAAGCTAGTCCATGAAACTAAAATTAGGATATGAACTTAGAATATAAGCATCCTTACGAGAAAATTAATGGAATTAATAGTTATTATGATTCATAGGAAGCTAAATATTATGTGCATTCATGATATTAAATGGGTTGGAGAGAAAACTAAGGAGATTAATAGTTTAGGATATAAATTATGATAAAAAAGAAAGCCCCTAATTGGGGGTTCTCAGTCATACATGTCCACAAACCCAACTAAGTCCGATAGGTTGCCCTCCAAAGTCCAATCCTCATAGGGTGAACGCATGAGATTGAGGGAACCCATACCATCCAATCAAATACCTCCACATCCACATGAGCACAAAATTCACACTAGCTAAGAGGCCCAAGACATCAAAAAAATCCCAGCTTTTAAAAAACTCTCTAAAAGCTTGTGGACGCAGAGCCGCCACCCACTCATCTTAAGCCACAGCCACAGAACACCTCAACCAATCAAACCCAAACTTCAGATTTCCGCCGGATAACTACGCTGATCTTCTTCCTTTCTCCTCCTCTCTTTAAATCCTCTTCACCACCCCTTCTCCTCTCAAGCCATCTCTCTGCACTCAAATCCAATTACAATGGCCGCCACAGCAGCTGCAATGGCTCTCTCCTCCCCTTCCCTCGCCGGTAAGGCTGTCAAGCTCTCCCCTTCCTCCGCCTCCATCTTCGGCGAAGGCCGGGTCACCATGCGCAAAACTGTCGGCAAGGCCACCTCGGGAAGCCCATGGTACGGGCCCGACAGGGTCAAGTACCTCGGCCCATTCTCCGGCGAGCCCCCCTCCTATCTCACCGGCGAATTCCCCGGTGACTATGGGTGGGACACTGCTGGGCTCTCGGCAGACCCAGAGACCTTCGCTAAGAACCGTGAGCTCGAGGTGATCCACTCCCGATGGGCCATGTTGGGCGCATTGGGCTGCGTTTTCCCGGAGCTTTTGGCCCGCAACGGTGTTAAATTCGGCGAAGCCGTCTGGTTTAAGGCCGGCGCGCAGATCTTCAGTGAAGGTGGGCTGGACTATTTGGGCAACCCAAGCCTTATCCACGCACAGAGCATCCTCGCCATATGGGCCGTACAAGTCATCCTCATGGGCGCCGTAGAAGGCTACCGGGTTGCTGGGGGCCCTCTCGGTGATGTCACTGACCCGTTATACCCGGGTGGCAGTTTCGACCCGCTGGGTCTGGCTGAAGATCCAGAGGCCTTTGCAGAGCTGAAGGTGAAGGAGCTGAAGAATGGAAGGCTCGCCATGTTCTCCATGTTTGGGTTCTTCGTGCAAGCTATAGTTACAGGTAAGGGCCCAATTGAGAACCTTGCAGACCATCTCGCAGATCCGGTGAACAATAATGCCTGGGCTTATGCGACCAACTTTGTTCCTGGAAAGTGAGGGGAAGTGTAGCAGGTGTGGATTGTGTTTTATTTATTTGCTTTTGTTGGTTTGGAGAAGTTGGTGAAGGATTTGTGGAGTTGTTTGGTGATGGATGTAATGAAATTACTAATGTCCGTTGCTGAATCATTTTATTTCTTGAATTGGTAATTTGGTATGTATATATATGAGTGGTGTTGTGTTCATCGTCTTTGTAGTGTTGGATTCCAGTTTGGTAATTACTAACAGTAGACAAATCTCCATCTTCCTGCAAGATTTCATTATTAGGGCATCTCCAATGGAAAATCTCATTTCTCACTCCAAAATAAACCAAAAAGTGCCGTGATTCATCTCCAATCGAACAGCCATTTTGACCCTAACCTCGCTCTCTTCTTTCTCGTCTTTCTTCCGCAAGTTCGGTAGAGACAAAACAATGGCGCAGATGAAGGCGCACTGTTCATCCGTGATCAAATGGCTGATGAAAAGTCGTTCAGTTGCGACGTTTGACGGTCTCCATTCGGTTGTTTGACGAACGGTTGGAGATGGTCTTAGGCTTCTTTTGGCTGATACTTGTGTATGTTATACTCTTATGAGAAAAAAACTAAACTATTAACCTCTACCAAACAAAAAAAAAACTTTTCCCATACCCTGAGAGTGGAGAAATTATTCTGCATGAATTCGATCCGAAGATCAATCAAAATGCTCCATATTTCTATTTGGTACTGCAGCTTTATATCGTTAACCTGACACATTTTGATTACTTTTCATATATGAATTACACTAGACATCTACACAGAATATTATCTCCTGAGAGAAGATGAAGAAGATGGCAGCAAATTAAAATTTCCTGTAAGAGATACTCCTTAATAAGATTTGTTTTATGTTGAGATATTTTTTTTTTCTCTAGATGAGAATTATATATAAAATGAATAATAATTACGAGTCCATTATAATATTTTCTAATTAGAAATATCTTATGAGATTTCTGTCCATAAAATTGCAAAACACGACAAATTTGTGAGGAAAATATCAAGTGAGATATACATAAACGGTAGGAAAAAAAGTCTAGTATGATAATAACTTGGTATATTTTACATGAAAAAAATTGATTTTATATTTATGAAAATATTCAAAATTGAATAATAATAATAATAATAATTGTTATTTATATGTTAAGGAAATATACTTGAAAGATTGATATAAGATATATTGTTTACCTCTGTTGTAAACATTTAATTTTTTTCTTGATCATTTCTTATTTGATGCGTTATAGTTGTCAAATCATTATATGCTGTTTTTTTTTTTTTTGTAATAAAATTATAAGTGTTTTCTCTTTAAAAAAATGACATATTTTTTAAATTATGAATTTTTTTTATTATCATAAGAAAACTATTTAAATTATAATATAAAAATAAGCTTTACTTCAATAAAAAATTAGAACAGAAATTAAATCAAAATATTCTAAACAAAATTTGTCAGAACAAACTTCAGAATTCTTAAGTTTTAAAAATAGTTACAATAAATATATGAAGAATTAATTAATTTTTATATTACTCATTTTAAAACTAATCTAAAAATTTAAGTACTCAGCAATACGATTTTTTAATCTGAAAATCCTCACACCACAAATTTCCATTAAAAATATACATATTTTGAATTTTTTTTAAAATTTAGTACTCTATGATTTTAAACTTTTAACCTTCAAATTTTACTTTATTTATAAAACTTCACCTATAAAACAAAATATAGCAAATTCTTCTATTTAGACTTCCCATAAAATCATTAAAAATTTGATGATAAATAATATAGGTAAAAATTTTAATATAACATTTAATATTTCAATGAATATTTCTTAATTTTTTAAATAGCTAAAATTGTGGTGTATGCATAGAACCAGTTAATTATTACTTTTTCTTATAGTAAAAATATTAATGTAGAACTCAATCAGAATTGAGAACTCAAATACAATTGGCCATTTAATATAAATTCATTAGTTTCATTTGAATATAAAATTTCCATCTAATTTTTCGTCAGATGTATTTTAAAGGATATTTCTATACTAATCAAACCAAGTTAAAAAAAAAAAAAACTACTTGATCTACCATTAATAAGAATATATTTCTATACTATTCAGCCCTCCAATATATTTTAATAAAATTTACTGGATAATTAGTATTATTTTCTGTCCAAATAAATTAAATAAATAAAATTTGAACAAATATTTACAATCCTATTTAAGGCTTCATTTGGGACGGCTTTTTTACTGCTTAAAGCAATTTTTTAGTAAAAAAATTTAATTTTTATGCTAAAAATGTGCTTGAAGAACCAGAAAGAAAGCCATCCCAAATAAAGTCTACATTTCAAGCCAAAAAAAAAAAAAAAAAAAAACTAATATGAAGAATCTAAACTTTATTCAACAAGTTTATAGCCTTACTAGCTGGAGGGCTATCTGAGCATCTCATAGATTACTCAAACTATGTGATTTTATCAGGAAACCATCTTTTATTTACAAACTTTGAACCATCAGATTTTGGAGATTGACAGTTTACAATAAATTATAGATCAATCAACACAGATAAAATAGGCCCAGAATAATACCTCAAAGGCTCAAACCTCACATAAGCTGCACCTGCATCCCAGGTTTGCAAGCCATCAAGCATTCAGAGCGCAGAATTACACCTTTAAGCGTTGAGTCTCCAATGATCTTCCACGAATCAGTAAGAAGGTAGTTCTTTTCCCTTTCCGTCTTGAAAGGAAGTTCCAGCACTTGTATAAGTAAAAACCTAAAATTCTGCTTTCTCCTTAACGACAGAAGTCTTCATAAATTCAATTCCAAATATGTCAGCTGAATAGTGTATCTCAGCTTTGCATTGAGGCTTAAAAATGAATGTCCCCAATCTGCTTTGATTTGATCATCAAAGAAGCAAAGAAGAGTCTAAAAATTTGCTGCTGCTCTTGCTCTGGTCACAGTTTTCTCATATAATTCCTCGTATTGCTGGGCCGAAGACTCCCAGCT
The DNA here is from genome assembly GCA_022539455.1 of Dendrobium nobile. Taxonomy (NCBI): domain Eukaryota; kingdom Viridiplantae; phylum Streptophyta; class Magnoliopsida; order Asparagales; family Orchidaceae; genus Dendrobium; species Dendrobium nobile. Next base: position 52,165,883 of record CM039722.1, on the reverse strand, counting down.
GAAATCCAGTCTCATAATCCTTTGAACGAGCTTCTGCCAATTTTCTGGACTTTTTTTGTAGTACTTGAATGCCCGCTCCATGACATTGTTTAAATCCTAAAAAATTGTGATCATGTACGAAAATGTTAAAAGGTGAAGGCTTGGTTCTATAAAGTTTCGTTTGGGACGGCTTTCTTATTGTTTCTTAATGCAGCTTCCTAGTATAAAAATTAGGAAGCTGCTTTAGGAAGCAGAAAGAAAGCCGTCCCAAACGAAGTCTAATGTTTCGTTTGGGACGGCTTTTTTATTGCTTTCTAAAACGGAGTTTTAGTACAAAAATAAAAAAATTTGTACGAAAATTCCGTTTTAGAAAGCAATAAAAAAGCCGTCCCAAACGAAGCCTAAGTCAGCAGAAAGCAGATTTGAAATCCTCACTTGCTCATTTGGTGACAGAAATGTAAATCCATTGCGATATTGTACTGGAATTGTATCATCGTCAACATCAAAGACACTGAAGAGAACATTAAAGGATGAGCAACAACTTGCAGATAATAAGCTAGACATCAAAGATTGTCATGGCTTCAGTAAATGAATCACCCACGACCAACCTATCGTTAAGCCCTCCAGTTCTTCTCACAATGGGTACTGAACCATATCTCATAGCTATCATCTGCCATCAACAAAGAAACAAGTAGCTTAGAATTGAAAAATAGATTGGCTTAAACGTTCTAGCTTGAATGCCATGCACCTTTGTTAGATATTGGTCCTAGTTTTATGTGTGTAGCTAGTTGTGTAGCTTGTTATGTTGCTTTTGTGCCTATATATAGAGGCCTTATAGGTTGTAATAGATATGGTCAAGTAATAAAGTTTTGAATTCAGCTCTCTCCCTCTCCCCTTCCCTCTCCCTCCTCTCTCAAGATCAAGAAGAGGAAGTGCTTCTTCCTCTCAAGCAAGATCTCACAACCTTCTTAGAAAAGTTCAATAGCCGAAGCAAATTAACAAATGATGGAATAGGCAAATCATCCAACAGAAAACCAATCTGGTTTTAGAGAAAAATTATGTCTGACAGTGGGAAATATTGCTAGAATTAGTCCAACTTAACAGGTTTCTGAACATGCGAGACTACAACCTGAGTAAGCCCACAAGGTTCGAACAGCGATGGAATAATGAACATGTCAGATGCTGCATATATCATGTGCGAAAGAGCATCATCATATTTTAGTAGTAACCGAACGTGAGGATGGTTCTTGAAATGGCTCGCTATACCCTCGAAGTCCCTCTGTAATAAAAAATTATCGTTAGAGATCTTCTGTAATAAAAACGATTCTTAGAGATTATACACAAAAAGCGCGTCAAGCCTTTACCAGAATTTTGTGGGCAGGCACCTAAAAGAAAAATGGAAACTAAACTTACAGATTGTTCAAGTCTCTACAAAGAACTCTAAAATATGTTCCCTCGTAAAAAACATAAGAAAACTAATACATAAGGAATTAGAAAAATAGGCGATAATTAAATATTTCACTCTCATACTTAAAAAATTCAGTAACAGAAGCAAGCGGGGGCCAAAGGCAGAGAGTTAGATGGGCATTCGATTCTATAACAATTACTGATATCTGCTTTGCTTAGGACCATTAAATGGAAACAAATTACAGATATCGAGAAAAGGTCAGTAGTTCTCATACATAAAAGCCCGAGCCTTAAGCACAAAGGCATCCAAGAAAGGCGCCCTGGGAGTTGTTTCACTAGAAAAAAAAAAATCCCCGTAGTTAACCCAACTACTCTCCATCAACTTCAATGGCCGAGGGAGCACTAGGGAGACCTCCACAAACCCCAGCACAACCAATGATCATGCTGGGAGAAGGGAGAAAGAAATTGTCTTGGAGTTAGAACTGCAGAAGAACTAGATGTCCCGACACACCTAGGGGTGTTAATAAATGGTTCAAGTTTGGGCTGACCTGCTTATTATTTGGTTTGGGTTTGGGTCCAAAATCTTGTCCTGATTAATTTTTTATTCAAGTTTAGGATGACCCAAAAAACTCACAATTGATATAATTATTATTCAAATATGAGTTAAAGGGATTGGATTCAGGTTAAACAGATAGTGTTTATGTTAAAAGTTGCACGATCCATATAATAAATGAGTTAAATTGGTCAAGATCGGGTCAAACATTTTAAATTGTTTGATAAATGAGTTTGGTTTAAAACAAGCATATTCAGGTTTGATCAGCTTTGAGCCAGACTCGAACTTGACCTAACAACCTGAATGGTTAAAATTGACACCCATACACGCACACCCCATAGGAGATGATCTCAGATCAATTGGAGCAAACAAGAATCGTGGCACCTACATCTGTCTTTCCTAAGATAATGGAGGAGCCCTTACCCACAAGCTCTATCCTAAGATTATAGAAGAGCCTACCCACAAGTTTAAACGCCACCCACTCCTAACACACGCACATGAGCACAACTGAGGATTGTTCGAGTAGAAGGGGGAGAGGAAATTGCCTAGAAAGTTGGATCCGATAAAAGGGACTAGACGAATGAGGACGCCCCTATGAGCTCCGAAAATTCGCGCCTGGGCCTCCCTTGCTTTCAGGGGAGTTTTAACTCTTTAAGTTCCGGGATAAATTTTAGGAAGACATATTGGGTTTGTAGAAAAGACACTACTTGGAGATTTTGCCCTCATTTTGCAAGGACTTTAGATTTGAGTTTTGGTTTCCTATAGGCGCAAGCCCCTATAGTTAATTACCCATCATGATAATAAGAGAGAGCTTTGATTAAGGCTAGTCGTCGATCATATATGTAAAGATACATGTTATTTGGCATATAGTAGCAACATGAATTTAGGTGTTTGAGAATTTGATATTTAAAATTAAAAATTTCACCATCTTGCACTTAAAATGGATGGTGGGGGAATGGACGTAACCCCGATAAAGATCCTATGGTTTCGTCATCCCGGGCTATCGTGGTCCCTTATTTACTTAGTCAGAGGAGGTAATTAACCCAACCTGACAGAAGGATCCTTGTCGGTAGCTATGTGTTACTTTGTCCAAGGGTACCTTATAGACATGGGTGGATGTCTGTCTACGGGGACAAATTTAAATCGACCTTAGCTAAAAGGATTTAGTGCCATTGAGGAGCATAGGAGGTCTGGCAATGACCGCAATTTAGTGGTATTATTTGACGACAAAACCACCTGATTCAAAGGGCCTAGCAATAATTGTTTACCTGCAGTGCCATTTGGTGGCAAAACCGCTGGTTAGAGGTGAAGTGTATTTGTGCTACGTCCTTACTGACAGGAGATGATTTGAGAATGAATCCTACTGATATTCTCGACACTAGCACTTTATGAGCTGAAGTGTATTTTCAAACTTGTCCACATCGACAAACTATTGCGAAGAATGGATGAGTTTTGCTTTAATTAGTTAATGATATATTTTAATTTTAAATATTTTAATCTTGGAATTTTTTGATGATTTTTGAAAATTTGAATTTTGAATCTTGTGGGTATTTGGTTGTCATTTGTGTATTTGGAATTGATCCATTTGGTTGAGATTTATGTTCAACATGACCATCATCGGGGTGACTTATGGGCATTTTTTTTTATTTGTTGGTTGAACTTTATCAACTGTCTTATTTGCCAATAGAGGATTAGATTCGTTGTAGATTTTCTGATTTTATCAATAGATTTCTTTTGTCATAGACCTTGAAGACCTAACATGAACATATAAAACAAATATCATGGTCGATACCGCAACCGTATATTTGTTTGATGGCTTGAGCCATATCGACTCCTATCAACCCACATAGTAGGACCAGGCTTGAACTTAAATTTATCGTTTGACCCGCGCAACATCCTCAAATGTGACGTCTTACCCTAACACGCTCGTCGGGCACATACGGGTTTATAATTGCATGTATAAAAGTTTATATGCTTGCATGTGCATTTTTGTGTTTGTGTATACATGTTGTAGTGTATATGGGCAACTTTTATTTGGACGTGTACGACGCCCCATTTAAGAGTTTGTAAATGCCTTCTGTCCGCTTATAAGGATATTGCGGATCCAGTGGCGTGACATCATTGCAGATTATTTTCTACTTTATACAGGTAGACTGTCGTACACCAACGAACCTCCTATTGTCGGTTGTATATGCTTGCATCTATTGCAGTTTCTTCATATTTTCCAGCAGACAGCATGTTGAATGTATAACAGGCCTCCTCCAACAGTTCGTAGGCATTTACATTCATTGTAGTCATTTGACATTTTATTCGTAGATGATGTTTTGTGTATATAGCAGGTCTTCTGCAAGAGCCCGTAGACACTTGCATTTGCTGCATATCATCTGGTGTTTGCTTGTAGATGGCATGTAGTGTATACGACAGGGCTCCTATAGTAGTTCGCATGAGCTTGCATTTGTTGTAATCCTTTTGCCTCTTACTCGTGGTCTTTGATCCTTGCTAGTGAGTGACATGTTGCACATTCATGATTATCCTTATCAATTTCGTTGCTTGAAAGCTCGGTACATTTGCTTGTATTTCTATGTTGATTGCAGGGTGTCTTTGCATTCATCACTAACCTTCTCATACACATTGGTCAATGGGTTATTATATCCCTTGTACGTTGACTTTTAGTATTTTGTAGAGAACTGTAGCCTACATTTTACATTTGATTTTGTTTTTTATTTTGAGAATTTGACTTTTAACTGAACACAATGGTGAAAAAGGATTCATGTAGCTGACCCCACTTAGTGGGACAAAGGCTTGATATTGTTGTTGATGTATATTCTGCATCTTCATCTTAAAGTCCAAAATCAATAAATCATCCTAGATATATAAACTTGTTGACCTCGTTTTTCGCTCGAGCACTTTCAATCGATTTAATTGAATCTCGTCGAGTCCAATCTAAACTTGAATCGATCTGAATTGAGTCGAATTAGATTCGATCATGTTCAATCACGCCCGAATAATTTTGTCTTGATCGCGACGAGTCTAATTTGACCCAAATCAATTTCAATTTGGGTTTAATTTTTGATCGGACCTAACCCGATTTTAAATCAAGATAGTTTGAGCCAGATTCGCATCCAAACCTAACTCAAATCAACATAAATCAATCCGACTCGAGTCAAGTTAGATTTGATTTGAATTCTTGTTTAACCCAAGCCAGCTCAATTTAATCTCGATTTAAATCCAATCAGCTTTCCAAGTAATTTGAATCTCCACCCAAATCAAGAGGCGGTTCGATGGCTCTGATTCGGTCCAAGGCCCGATCCTGCCATTTCAGTGTCCTCAGTCGCGTGATACACTCATTTTTAGGGGGAAGGCAGTGGTTGAACAGCGAGGAGCAGTATCACAGAGCACGGTTCAGTGTTTGGAGGCGGGATCGAGAGGACGAAACAACGGTATCATCTCCTTTTGTCCCTTGCACCCGACTCCCCCTCACTCTCCCTCTCGTTCGGAAGAAACCCAAGCCGACAGCAGCTCCCCCGGATGCCCTACCTCCTCTCTCGATTCTTCTTCCGTTCACGAGCCCAGACTGAACTCCTCACACCGGCTCTCTCCCTCTCTCACGCCTTCGCACGCCAGGAGCCATCCCGACGCCCCCCGAGCGCCCTAGCTCCTTTCCTCTGGGCTTCGCACGGTCCGGGATCGAACCCAGCGAGCCGATCTCCTTCTCCCGACTCCGCACGCCTGGACCAAACTTGCCCGCCGGGATCCCTGCTCCTTGGCCGACCGATCTCCTTCAAGCTGCAGGTAACCCTTCCTCTCCTTCTTCCCCATCTCCTTGTTATTCTTCTTCTCCTTCTTCTACTATCTATTTCACTTCTCCTCCTACCATTTCCCCTTGCTTTGCAAAATCTGAGAATGAAGTTTAGTTGAGTTTCATTTTTCTTTAAGTATGCATACTTGTTATTGAAATGGTTGTTATATGAATCGTGAAGAGTCATTTTGGTGTAGGTCAATGATAATATCGTGATCCAATAAGTGTATAGAGCTCTTTGTATGATGATTTTCTTTATGATATTTTATAAGCATCTGCACCTCTAGTGTTTGACGGATTGTTCCCAAGGAAAAGCCTTGGGTATTTGCTTGCATTAAAGGCTTTATGTGGTTTTGGCTTTATGGAGGTTTGAGATCTATTCTCAATGAGAATGAACCTTGGTATAAGTATCTGTTTTGAGTTATGATATTTAAAGTACAGCACATACATTTCGTTTTAATTTCCTGAATGCTTGGCCATCCCCTCATGTGTACCCGTGCTCTAATAGGGGCTAGAGTGGCATGATTATGTTTATTTCTTTTTGATCATTTTGTTGGCAAAATAAGCAGTCAACGCCTTTGCCTAGAGAAGAAAGGGAGAAATTAGTAACCATTTCTTTTGAGGCAAATTCATTGTGACAACATTAGAATTGGATTTCTAGTGGAAGTGTCTTAATCGAATTTCTTGTGCGAGTACTTTGCAATGAACTTCTTGTGAAAATGTTTGAATGAAAATATTTCTTTTGAAATTATTTGAATCAATGCAATGAAGGTTTATGAGATACATATATGATGCTCAAGTACAAAGCTTTGTTTTCATGCTCTTCTTTGCTCAAGTATTGTAGGTTAACTATTTGATAAAATGCCTCAAAGAAGCTTTTCTTGTGTTGAAGCTTTGCTTTAAGAGAATGTGAATAGTTGAGTTTATTTTGATTATGATAAGTTTGAGAGCTTGTGACAGTCAACTAAGGAGATGTTTTCTCCTTTAAAAATGGAAAGATCGAATTTGCAATAACTTATCTTTATTTTATTAAAATCCATTTGACACAAACTTTGAGTTGGAATAAGTACATGAGATAGAGATTTGGCATACACTTGTATATTACTAGTTGAATTCTTCTATGAGAGACACTTTGCTAAGACGATCTTATGCTTTCATTGTCTTTTATGAAATAGTTGAGAGGGAATTTAAAGGGTTTGGTAATGGAAAAGCAGAATGTGGGGGAGTAATGGAAGCAATAATTCTCTCTTTCTCTTTACTTTAACATTTTCCTCTCCTATTATTATACTTGTTTACACCTTGATGAGAAATTGGAAAGGTATATGATATGAAAGGTTCCAAATTTTCTAGGGAACAATGTTATATGCAGATTTTTACTATTCTAGTGTTCCAAACAGTTTTGAAAACAATGTTAAAATGCAGAATTTCACTGTTTTTGGTTTCTAAGTTGATATTGGGAGTGAACTATGTGCAATTTTTCACTGGTTTGAGCTCCCGAATTGTTGTGGGAATAAAATACATGTAGTTTTTTTTTATTGTTTAGATGTTCTAAACTATTTTGGGAACATGTTATATGCAAAATTTCCCTGTTTTAATACTCCAAACTATTTTGGAGATGAGTTATGTGCAAAATTTCCCTGTTTTAATACTCCAAACTATTTTGGAGATGAGTTATGTGCAGAATTTTCCTGTTTTAATACTCCAAACTATTTTGGAGATGAGTTAGGTGCAGAATTTCCCTGTTTTAATACTCCAAACTGTTTTGGAGATGATTTATGTGCAGAATTTTGTTATTTTCATGAGCCGAATTGCTATTAGAAACAAATATTTGCAGTTTTCTCACTGTTTTGAGGAGCCAAATTGCGGGTGGAAACACATAGTTGCAGTTTTTTTACTGTCTCGAGGATGAATTATGTGCAGTTTTCTTGTTGTTCTGTGCTCTAAGCTATTTTAAAAATGAGATATTGGCATCCTTAGCACCGTAAGCTAGTAGGAGATTTATTATATAATTGCGCCTTGTTAATGCTCACCCAATATGAAGAAAGCTTTGTGTTTTTTTTTAATTCTATTCATGTAAGTGTGGTATATATAGGAAAGTGTTGGTGCTTCGAGAATGATATTGGCATTATGAGTCTCCATCGAAGGTTTTCACTTACTGTTGCATTCTATACTCCTACATGAGAAACTTAAGTAGCTTCCTTACACTCTCTGTTAGCAAAGGTGGTTATGCGTTGTGATTTGAAAGAACAATAGTGATTATTCATAAGCCTTTTATAAAGTAATATTTAGGGATGTGTTAGAGAACTTCCATGAGTTTCAAAGTTGAGTTTGTTTTCTTGTAGATTCAGATGCCATTTTATTTTATGGCAATTTCAATTATTTAAAACAAGTTGTTTGAATATGGTTTATATTGAAAGGTTTCTTAATCTTATTTTGGAAGGGTGTGTGGCATGCTTAAGAGCATTTATATGTCTTCTCTATTAATGATGAACATTCTTAGTCGTTTTATGAAGGGTTTTTTTTTGGAGTGTTTATGAATGGTTTTATGGTTGAAAAGCTTTATGAAAGTTTTGTGAGTCGATTTGTGTCGAGAGTTTTTCACGATAGATTTTGTGAATATTTTATATCGAAGGTTTTATGTGAATTATTTTCGTATTGAGATTTAATTTGTGATTTTGTCTTGTGAATGTTTTCTTGATGGAAGGCTTTATAGTGTCTATTCATTAAGAAAACTTCTACAAGTCTACCCCACTCCAAATTAAAAAGAGGTACTTGATTATTGATTGTTTTAGCAGAGTTTTATGTCAAAGAGGAGATTTTTTTTTGGTAGATGATCTTGTAGAGTTTCTATGTCAAAAAAAAAAAAAGAAAAGAAAAGGGGATTTTGGGTAGATAACTTTCGGAAATTTCGTGTAGTAGTTCATTTGGAAGTTCTTGCAAATTATGTTGATCTATAATTTTGTGGTTAGACTTGTTTAGTAAGGTCCTTAGTGTCTTTTGGGGACAAGTGGTGTTTTCTCATTTGAGTTAGCTCCCCTTAGTGTTTATTTCTATAAGATTAGTTTTGGGGATTTGAAACATTAGAGAGCTTTGGGTTGGAAGATCTTTAGTGTCTTTTGGAGCAAGATAGTCTTTGTTCATTTGGATTTTCTTCCCTTTAGTATTAGCTCCTAAAGATGAAAAGAATTTTTGGATGAATCTAAAACCAAAGAGAATTTGTTTCCCCTGATTGTTGTAAACTTTGTTTAGAGTGTGTGGTAGGTAGAGGTCCCAAATATATCAAGTGCCTCATTTGGATTGTGGGAACAGTAAAGGGCATTGTAATATTGCTTTAGGGTACACTTGACTTCAAAGAAGTGTGCCCAATAACAACAATGCCTATATTCCTTTTATATTTGATTTTCATTCTCTTTCTTTCTACTGCTTTGTTATAGATTCTTAAGTTTAGCAATACATGTACGAGAGTCCTAAGGATTAGAAAACAACACCACTCTTAATCCTACAACTTTAGTGACATCTAAGGACAAAAATTAAGGATCGAGTCTTAGAAAATATAGACTTAGGATGCATGCTCCTTATAGGATAGAGACATTAAAACAAAAGCTTAGTGACACGTCTTCCTAGGTTCTAGTTTTCTTAATCCACTAATAATCAACCAACCAATCTTAATTTAATTATTAAAATTTATTAAAAATACTTAATCCTTAATCAACTTATAATTAACATTCATATTTTTTGAATTCTAAATCTAAAACATACATCTAAATCAAATCTAACTAACCTAATAATAAACCCCTAACCAACCTAAAATTTAAAAGAGGTAAACTTTAATTAGGAGATTCAAACCTAAGCTAAATTCATTAGGATTAAAAAACTTCTAAATATCAAACCTTAGATTAATCTTTTAAAATCAATAAACAAACCTTTTAATACATAACAACCACTCCAAAGATGAAGTTTATTGGATGGACTACTCCGGGCTGCGGGGCTAAGTGTCCTAAGGAGGCCTGGTTCCTCGAGCCTGGTGGCACAACGCCACGAATGGATTTAATGGAGTGTTAAAACCTAAAATTAATTTCTTAATTAGCTTAAGTCAAACCTTAATTAATAATAAATCATTTAATCTATCTTTTCTTTTAATTTACAACCAACAAAATAATCAATCAGATCCTAAACTACAATTTCTAAAATCAATCCTAAACTACTAATATTTAAACTTGAATTAAAACCTCTTTTGCCTTCTAACAAATCAAATACAAACGATTCTAATTAAATCATCCTACATAGGACCTATCCAAAACTATACACCGTTACACATACCTAGGCTGGTTTGGTTAAGACACAACTTTTAGCTCTAGGTCAGGCTTACATTTTCTCTCATTATTCAATGCTTGTTACATACACATATTCTAAAAATGCAATTATTAAATTTCCTGTTAGCTATATTTAATTTCCTGTTAGTTATATTTTTGTTATTTACCTGCATTTCTTTTCTGAACGGCATCTACGCTCATATATATATTTCTCTGTTATCTTTTCTTGCGAGGAACATTGGAGCTTAATGATCGGGAACTAAATGAGACCATTTGCTTATAAGCTTTTAAATGGCAGCGCCATATACAGTCAGGTATAATTTCTGCAACTTGTAAAGTAAATTTTTTTAATTATATATCAGAACTGCTTCACATCACACACTGCTTGTTAATAGGTATTCTAGCATGTTTAGGTAGCCAGCCTTAGTTTAGTTCACTGACGAAGCTTTGGCCCTATAGGTCAAAACTTGCCCCCTTCTGTGAGCCCTAGAGACCATTAGGGTCATTTAGGCCTGTAGAGTAGGCCACCTACTTGTGCCATTGGGCATCGTTTTCCCACACGAAGTGGGCATCGCTAGGATTTTGGCCTTTTTTGGTCTTGGGTACGATACCCCCCCTTTTTTTTCTGTGAGCCTTAGAGACCATTAAGGTCATTTAGGCCTGTAGAGTAGGCCACCTATTTGTGCCAGTGGGCACCGTTTAAATGATTTTCTGTGCGGGTACCTTGCCTGGAGGGTACCCTTAGGGTCTGTTTATTTACTTTTTATGTATTCTGAATGTCATGCATGCATTTTTTTTACACACCTTACCTCACATTATGCTTCACTTACATACATGCATCACATCAATAGATCTAGGGATATTTCGTATCTGTTTCATGCATCATACATGGCGCTAGGTACATTCTTTTGCATATTGTAGAGTCCCTGATTGAAATCTTTTAAACTACAAATCCTTGATTTCCTAGGATAGAGCCTTCCTATCTTGTATACATATAGGGCGATTGATTGTGTTTAGGATGTTAGCTGGCAGCTCACTCCAGGCAAGCATAAGTCCAGGTTGTACACCCCTCAGTGTGTCTCCTTTCATCTGTATTTTGAGTCTGTCATTTTCTTTAGGATAGTAATCTGGTCTTTGATCTTCTAAACTCAAAATTTTAATCATATCTTTATCCATTCAAAAAGGTCTAATCATCACTAAGGGTAAATAGAAGAGACCATTTGGAATAGAACTTAGGAACTTTATCTGTGCACCAAATCAAGAAGTGAATAATCCAACATTCTTAATCGAGAGTTTTCTTAGACCGAGGTCTAAGATGTAATTAACTACGGGGGCTTGCGCCCGTAGGAAACCGATCCCCACAATCAAATAAACCCCATTCGAGTTGATGTATCGAATGGGGGAAATCTCGTGAACTTTTGGGTTATAGATATTATTATCCATCGAGGTTGGTAGGTGAAAGCCGCTATGCTCCATGGCTAATCGTATCTATAACTCCATCTGCTCTTCCATCGGCCTGCTTGTGTCGAGTGTAAAGGTCTACGACCATTTTGTCCTATGGGATAGTGTGATCGTACCATTTGCATTTGAACCACACGAGCAGAATCCTTTCGGAGACCCACAAAACTTTCGTTCAGAATAATTTTACAATCTTTGCAATCTAAACGATTTATTTTTTTATAATAAAATAATAAATCTAAGTTTTACTATATTTATTCTTATAAATGATGTAAATAAGGTATTAACAATTACAAAATCATAAGCTATAACAAAATTTAATATGGTCTTACCAAATTCATTGGTCGCTTCAAACCCATAGTCACCATGAATAATTTTAAAATCATCTACCTCTCTATCAACATATCCATTTAAATATCATCCAATAAAATCTCTTTCTTCGATATGTATCTTTTTATTAATTCTTCTAAGTCATTCACAAATTTTAATTTTGAACACAACCAAATCTAAATGAGCATAAACATTTATAATACTAATAATCTTGATATCAATAATAATCTTTAAAGCTATAATTCTATCTCCAATTTTATTAATGTTTACAACATTATTTTCAAACTCTTATCTATAATCACACCTATATCATTTATATTACGATTCCTACTAAAATACCATAGTATAAATCCTAAACTATCAATCTCCTTAGCATCTTGTCCAACCCATTTACTTTCCTAAATGCATAAAACATTTATTAATTCAATTAATTTATTTGTAAGGGAACCTATATTCCAAGTTCTTATCCTAATTCTAATGCAGCGGACTAGCTTCTTTGCCCATATCCATCCATGATGTGGAAATCCTTGCCTATTTAATACTGCACTCAGGCGCCGATGCAATGACCCTTACACCTTTCTCACTATATTTAGGTCACATAGCATGTTGCTTCAAAGGAACGCCCTAACATTAATACAATGTATTAGATGATTCATATCATGAATATTTGACAAGTTTTACGTTGGTTGTTGACTACCTAATGTAATCCTTTACTTTTTTTCATATAGGATTTGGGACCTAACAATGATAGTGTAAATTTATTTATCTCATATTTGTCCAAATATTATTCGTATTTTTCCAAATATTACATTAGCGATGAGGCTCATAAATCAATTCATAAATAAACAAAAGTAATATCACCTTCATACTCTTTATAAAGTTCTCATATATTTAAAATCAAATCCTATAAAAGGGATTCTCTATACAAGGCATGGAACACTAAAACTAAAAGACTACTGATATTGATTATAGGGGATTAGTGGTAGATAGAAGACCAGCTTCAGCCTATTGCATATTACTTGGAGTAAATCTCATAACAAAGAGAAATAAAAACAACCCATGATCTCAAGATCAAATGTAGAATTTAAGTTTAGACCAATTACAGAAGAAATCTATAGACTTTTATGATTAAAATTATACTAAAAGATCTGAAAATTAAATGGGAAGAGCCTATAGGGATAAATTATGAAAATAAGTTTGCCATCTGTGCTGTCCTCAATCCAATATAATATAATCAAACCAAATATAGAGGTGAAGATACATTTAATGAAAGAAAAAAAAAACAAGAGAGAGTATTAATTTGCATATTGTTAATATATTTACTGAAGGGCATAAAAATCCCGCACTAAAAAATAATCTAAACAAATTAAAAATGGTAGACCTCTATCAACCAATTTAAGGTGGAGCATTGAATAATGCAAGGAAGATGGACAAGTGTAGCATAATTGGCAAAAGAAGAAACAAAAAACATGTAGCCCATAGATTTAAGCGGGGCAGGAAAGAAGGCTGGCGAATCCAACAAGGAATGAATTACAACAGAAATAGAAACATGCAACCCACGGATTCAGGCAGAGAAATAAGAGAATTTTTATAGATCTAGTTATCCCTCTAATTTTTATAGATACCAGTAAGATCAAAAGGCATCAACATCTTCATCTAAATTGCCATTTATAACTAAATATTGTTGAAAGAAGAGGTGTTACTTGAATGTGTGCAACAGGACTGGACCCGAGCAGAACGAATTGTCCTCCAAGCTCCACTGTCTGATATATCGCATGCCTGATAAGATGCACGCCTTTTTGGGGCACAAGTCGTGTAATACAACAAACCTGCTTGAAAAAAAACTGATTAATTTAATGCTTCCAGAACAGAGAAGTTTTTAACCTTCTTTGTTGAAATTGGGTTTTGAAAATCAAACATTGCAACTAAAAAAATATACCAGAATATGCGTCACCAATAAAAAGAGATAATTTGACTATTCCACATACCTCAGCTGTTTCTATCCATAGACATGATAAAGAAACCTTTACCCATGCCAAAATAATAAGAGATAATAATATTTCCTAATTAAGAAATCAGACCAATAAGTCATAAAAAATGTAAGCTATTCATCTAGGATAAGGGAAAGCATATCCCTACTTAGCGGCATTCTTAGTTCCAGCTCTGAATCATTATTATGGGAACACGAGAAAATCTATCTTCATGTAAAAGCTACATTACAACATAATGGCAATTTCTTGTGGTGCCAGCACTAGCATTGCAGTGCTGAGCAGCTTATTAATGGTAGGGATTGCCTATGCCAGAAGCAGTATGAGAGAAATCAGTAGGACAACATCCAATTACCCATTTTAACTAGATAGAATATGCATACATTCATACAAATAGTAAACTTTCTCTAATGAATCCTTACCACAATTAAATATGGCGCTAAATTTTTTCTACCAATCGTCTTCATAGCACCTTCTCGTTTAGTGGAAAATTTTTTTTTTCTACCAATCAAAGCCCTTTAAAAAATACAACCCGTGATTTTTAACTAATTTACTTGCTCTCACACTTGTTATCTAGGTAACAAATCCCAAACTTTAAAATATTAGGGGTGTGTCAATATGGAAGTGTTTGTGATGCATGCATATAGTCATAAAAAAATGCAAAAGATGTGTTTTCAGATGAATAAATTGCTGAGCTATGAAGCACCAATACAAACATTAAAATAAGAACACGAGAAACACCTATTATTAAAAATATAGAATATGGACATGCATTATACATGTCATTATAATATCAAATCTTAAAATACACACACACACACATATATATATATATATATATATATATATACACACACACACACAAATTAAATAAATATGACATAAAATTAAATATATTTAAATTCATTAAAAACTTTACTCAAGCGAATGTAAATTTGTCACATCATATTATATAGATTGTTGTTTGAAATTGAAAAAAATGATTCTTTATACACAAAATAAAACTTAAAAGTTATTGAAAAAATCATTATAAAATAAAGCAAAGAAAAATAAACTCAATGTTAATTAGATATTAAGCTTTTAAAGTAATTTAATTTAAAATAAAAGAGAAGAGATGGCTTAACTTGTTATCTATATAATATACTTTAAAATTACAACTATTACTTCGGACACGCGAGTCGGACATGCATGTATGCTACTTTTTTTCTATTAATTGGACATGCATATGGTGTGTCTAATGCATGTTTGACACATGTCCAACAAGTGCACATGTCCAACATGATATGCTTCATCATTACAAAGTGTCGGTGCATCATCAGTTGTTGAGTGTTCATTTAATTTTTGTGGTTTATTTTATTATTATAGACTTTAGTTTTAGTTTTTATTTTAAACTCATGGCTAGTATTTTACTTTTGAGAATGAGTTTTTTCTCTTATTTTTGAACTACATCATATTTACTTTGGTGACGAGTTTGGTTGAAATCTTTGGGAATGTTAGATATTATTGACCTATGATTTGTTGTTGTTTAATTCCATTCTGATTTCTACGTAATGGGAATATTGGCTCTTTCCACATAGTTCACCCACTTCATGTGATTTTAGCATCTAGGAACATTGTTTAAAACTGCATAATAAGAGGAACGCCTTTGCATAATTTTGAAAAAAAAATGCCATGCCGCACGCCTCACTTTGGATTAAAGAGGCATACGCCTTAGAGGGGTTGAGGCATGCTTTCGCACAATTTATAAAAGGCACATGCTAAAAAACTAGGGTTTAGGCATGTTTTTGCCTTTATGTTGAATTTAGAGTGGGAGTTACTCATTGTTAAGATCTTACTTTGACTTATTATAATCTTACTTTGATGTTAGTATATTAGTTATTATTTCATTTTTAGTATTAATTTAATATTTTAATTCTGAGGCTTACATCTTAGCTCAAATACAAAATACCTCAATTCTCAATTGCATAATTTCAACCTTTGCCTGGGATTGTAATTTTTTTGTGTTTGATGTTGTTACAGAGGTTGTGAAAATCAAACCGGACAACGAACTGATGGTTCAACCAGGATCGAACTGCAGTATAACCAGATGACGTAATAAATAGTAAAATTATTCAAATAGAATATAAATTATGTAATAATTTAAATTTTAACAAAGAATATATAACTATTTTGATTAAAGCTCATGAAAAAGCTTGATTAAAGCTCAACATAAAACTTATTAAAAAGCTTGACTAACCATTAATGTGAATATAATAAAATTAAAAAACATCAGTTTCCCTCACTCCACCTTGAGGTCAAGGTGCAAAGTGCCTCTTTGGGAGGGGAGTATTGTTAGACCAGTCCCTGGACTGGTCCAGCCAGGATCGGCTTGGGTCTACAGGGGGCGGAACAGGGGGGTTCTATCCTAGCCTAGCACACGCCCTTGAGGTTGGGGTCCACAAGCCCAATTAAGGGGAATTATGGGGGGATTTAAGAGGAAAATTTCAAACATAGAGGGTTGTTTGGTAATTAGGGGGAATTAATATTTGCTTAAGAGGGAATTACTTCTAGGGTTGATTTTTCATCTCTTGTTTGGGCAGAAATTTGCGTGTTTGCCTAGGGTGTTTGGGCTCTAGTCGCCAGCTAGAGATTTGGGAGAGTCGGATCCTCCTCTCCAATTGAGGATCCAAGGAGGATCCTATTGTATCTTGCTTTTCTTCGCATCATATTTCAATAAAAAGTGTTGTGATTATTCTTCTTCTCAATTTTCTCTTGTTCATCCGCTGTCTTTTGTGAAAAGAGCCTGTTTCCTATCAAAATGTCATGTGATTTTCTATGGTTTCATATTTTCAAATATTTTTATGTTATTCCTGATAGAAGGTTATTGAATTATCATATATGTTCATATTTAAGGTTCTCATTTTACGAAATACAATTTTCTCCAGATTAAAAGTATGAATTTGTGCATTCCATCCCAAATTAAAATTAAGAAAAATTTAGACCCTAAGAAAACTTTCATCATTTTGTAAATGCATAACTGCTGTAAAGTTCTGGGCATTGGTACTTTAGGGTAAATATTAATAACTAATGCAATTTCACAGATCATCTTAGGCATTGCGGTAACAAAAAAGGCCACCAAGATATATAAAATAAATGCACAATTTTAACAATATTTTGTTGCTAATAGCAGCTTGATTATGAACCAGCGATTTCCAAAAGATATACAAATTTGAGATTGTTTTGCTCCTGTTGCTAGCTTGATAAGCGGCCTCCTATACGATGGGTTTGTTGCTTGAAACTTACATAACTAAGAAAATTTTAGGCTTAATTTGACTAAGAAATACACAATATTTCAACTTTCTTCCACCCAATAAGTTTTCTATTTAGGCAAAATGAAACTGCTGAAATGCATTTAAGGAAATGCTGCAGTTTCAACATTCCTGCAATCTCATAGATCTTTAGCAAGCTTACAAGGGTACTCCTATCATGTTTATGTTAACCTATGTTGCACCGATATGGATATGACACGATACGAATACGGGACACATCAATTCTTAAAAATACAGGAGATACGGGGCGGACACGACATTATAATTTATAAATCATACAAGAAACAAAAATCAAAGCATTACAAATGCAAAATAATTTGATGTCCTAATATCCTATTTTCTAGTAAACTAACATCAATGTAAATGGCTCAAAGAGATTGCTTCTACATCAAGAGTGTATCAAGCTAGGCCAAATCAAGCACGAATAGATTCAAATGTTGTTCTCGTTAAAATTTAGAGAACAAAATCTAAGTTTGCTCAAGTAAATTAGCAAAAAATATTCATTCAGTTGTCATGCTCTAGGCATCAAAAGCCAAAACAATATAAATTTTAAATTTCTTTGATGAATTTTTCTCATGAAAAAAAATTAAATAAGGCAAGATTAGAAGACAACGGAAAAGAGTGAGAAGACCGGAAACAAGAGAGAAGACAAAAGAAATAAATAAGTCGCACTTTTAAAGAGATTACCAGTGGTTGAAAAGCATCAGCAGCAGATAGCTCCAGCTGTGTTCTCAGTGCACGTTTGTTCTCTGCTTTACCCTGAAGATCATCAGCACTGTACTGGACTGGAAGAATTATATCAGTAGAAGGATTCCAAGAATCTGTATCAATTCCATTAAGTACTCCAACAAATTTCTTTGAATGCAGACGTAAAGTTCCATGGAGGCCCCGCCCACCCTGTTATATGAATAAAAAACGATCACAATCCAAGCTATTATAAGGAATGAAGGATGGATTGAGGATGGCAGTGAGAAAACCGGAAACAAGAGAGGACAAAAGAAAGGAAGCAAGCAGTGGGGAGTGATAAATGATTTAAGGGATCGAGAGAAAGGAAAGGTTGAGCAAAAATTTGCTTTATCATTTATTATGCTGCAACAGAATTGCATTGAAGGCTAGTATATCTTCTGAGATGAGTATAATGATGCTTAGTTGGTGAAGGCAAAGCCAGTGAAAGAAATATTATAAGATGAATTTCACAGAGGGAGACGGTAGGGCAGAGGTAAGAATTGGCTGAGAGAGACAGCGATCAACCATGACGAAGGTTATAAGAAAATAAGAAAGATGTAAAATAGTAAAATACCATCACTCTAATGCAGCCTTAAAGTTAAAAGTATATCAAGACAATTGAAATGATGCTCGGTAGTTAAGTACATAGTAGATAATACGTAAGAGGAGAAAGGAAACAAAATGAAGATAGCTTGGGAAATCAACACACGTATTGTGCGATTGTTATGGATAGATGTTTTATATCAAACATATTTACCTCGGGAGTGCACACCTCTTGCGCATACGTGGGGATACTGTTGTAACAATGTTTGAGAAGACTATTGCACCCTGAAAGAACATTAGGTCAGCTTTTATGCGCTTGTCATGCTCTAAGTATAGACTTCTCCAATTACCTTAAGAGGATTAATTCTGTCAGGGGCTGAATTATCTTGCATCCTATCTGGTCTATTTAGTCGTTGAATATCAAGACCGCAAGATGACAACTCTGAAAAATGGGCCGTGCCTTGATATTCAAAGTTGTGACATGTAAAGCAGATTCGAGCAGAATTAAACCCTTTAGCTGCGTAGATATCCCAATAAAGAGGAGCCTGAAAGTAAAAGTCCGTTCATTCATGATAGAAATGCCAAAAAAAAGCATAGTAGTATTCGAAGCAATAACTAACAATGCGAAATTAGAGGCCTACAACAAAAGCTGTTTGCCAGTCATGGCAATGGATTATATCAGGTTTCTTCCCAGCCTGATAAAGCAATTCAAGTGCAGCTCGGCTGAAGAATGAAAAACGTTTAAAATCATCATGCTCTCCATAGAATTCCCCTCTCCAGAAGAATTTTGATGGATGATGAGGCTCTATGAAATAGACAGGAAGACCTGCATTTTTCAGTTCAACTGATCATAAAAATATTTCTATGCCAAAGACATTTTTAAGCAGAGACAGTGCACGTTAAAAACCTTCAACAATCCCGACCCAAATTTTATTTTTGAATAGCTGCCCATCAAAAAAGGATTCTACTGCCACATCTAGGGCCTGCAAGTGTAGAAGGCTTAAATTTTAAATAACGCAAACCACTTTTGTAACAAAAACTAGGGGAAAGCAGTATATAAACGCTAGGCAATAAAGGCATATACCTTCAGCTCAATAATCTGGTCTTCCTGCAGGCAATCATATTTAGGAAGAACAATTTCAACAAGATGGCCCTTCCTTTGTAATGCTTTGCTTAATCCTAACACAACATCTCCAAGACCTCCAACCTAAAAATAACTTCAAAAGTTTACTTGGAAATAAAGAATATTCATCTTTTCAAGGGTAACTTTTTTAAAATTTTGTATTTTCTAAATTGAAAAAAGGAAAATTGCATCTAAATCCTTGAACTTTGCGGGCCATTCACATGAATACATATTTTTAAAATCAGGGGGCTTCACTTTACCTAGACCTTTATATGGACCCGTTCTGTTAAATACTCACTTGTTTTGATGAAATGGTAAAAATAACCTCCAAATGGTAAATAATAAAAAGTAAATACATCATATTTAGTTTCAATATCTAGAACAATTTTATACAATCTTCAAAGATATTGCACTTATAAAAGCATTCATTTATGGGATTGGAAATTATATTGTCAAATAACTGACTTAGCTTTTCAATTGCATTCGTCAAGGAAGTAAATAATACAGCCTGCAGAAAGCTGTTAAGCAACACCTTTATTAGCACAAAACTAACAATTTGATACGCCTTGGTATAAAAAACAGCCCACAAACAGGATGAATTCAGCACAAACAGATTTTATTGCTAGAAAAACAAATAATAAGAAGCAAGATACAATTGATCCTCAATTTGAGAGGACTAATCTCTCCAAAGTATCAAGACGCTGCTGGAGACCAAGCACCAAGACACTAAGAAAAACAGAACTCTCACAAAACAATAGCATAATCCTAACTCTCCCCTTTCTATCTTATTCAAAGCCTTCACAAAAATCAGCCCTCAGGATCCCCCAATCAACCACCCGCCTCCATCTTGCCTAAACCAGAATTCAACTTTAGGTAAGGGTTCTCCTTCAATCAACCGCCCCCTCCATCATGCCAAAACAAGCTTCTCATTTCAGCCGTGGGGCCCAGTAATCAGCCGCCCCTCCTCTTGCCTAATCCCCTCTTCCCCTTTCACGCTGTGGGCCCATGGGCCTGATTTGCTGACTGGGCAGAATAGCTGGGCCTATGCCAAGTGTAAAATAGGGGCCGTCCCAAGTTTTAGTCCGACTGGACCGGTTTATCACAAGTATACCTCTAGAAGTATCAACCTAATAAATTGCCTAATAAATTGGATTTGCGCTTTCCGGATTAGAGATGAGAGAGAAAAGCAACTCAGCCATGATTTAAGTAGAGAAAGACAATCAGATACAAATGAGTCGTGCATAAATATCTGTTGATGTGTTGCAGACAATTTCTTAATCAGTTAAAACCAAATAATTAGGTTCAAGCTATTAAGATTGTACTTAGCAAAATTAACACAAAGTCTTGATTAAACTAATTAGGACTACTTAGATAAAGACCCATTAAGACAAATTAGATACAAACTCATCAAATATTTGCCATTCGCCTTCCAAAATATAAAATCAAGCCATCAAAATGCTCTGTATAACCATTTATGACATTGCCAAACCTCATTGATTGCATCTCTCAGAAGACTTGAGCGATGAACCAACTAGGTCTCCCTCTAACTTCTGACCACATGATGTCCCCTGCACCAGTGCACCCATGCCACAACTCAACCTTCCTTGCATAGTCCACGTAGCACAACACATTATTTAGCATGTTTCGTGCATCATTGAGTCTCCCACGCCCTCAATCAGCCACAATCCTTGCGACCTACCACAACAAACGCCTCTAGCGACTACACTGAAGAGTTAGAGACCTCACCAACTCCTTCCTCTATAGTACCCACAGACCTCCATAAAGAACAAGAGGTTAGAATCACTGGAGGATAATGCCATTGAGAAGATCAAAACCTTCTCTACTACAATACTATAGAGACTATAGAAGAGAAGTCAAAGGACTACTACCAAGGTGAATTGTTGAAGATTCAATGATCTTTGATTTAACTAATTCAAAAAACCTTGCACCATCAATCATTTAGTTCATCTGGGATTGAAGATAATCCTTCCCCATTGGACATTGGTTTAGTTTGAGGTTTTCATCCTTCTGTTGACCATTGATTGGATATAGGTTGTGACTTTTCACGATTTTGTGACCAAAAGTCCAAAGGTGATCTCGAACCCCTGCTTGATGAAGATCATAGTCGTAGCAATCTCTGTGTTCTGAAATTATCAGTGCATGTGCTATCTTTTTGGATGCTACTATTACTAATTAGACCAGTCTGCGAAAAGAATGCTGTCCAACAGGTTGTCCCATAAACTGCAGCTGACTTAATAAAGGGAAGAAGATGATAAGTTTAACATCTTTGCTATTTAATTTTTCAATCTGAATTTCTCATTTCATAAATCTCGAGGTGAAGACCTCGTAAATTATAACAAAAACTTGCTGCCAATTTGATAACCAGCCAGTTTCCAATAATTCAAAAAAGATTCTTACATCTTAAGGAAATTAAAGTTCAAATATATGCCAGAAGGTGACCAAGAGAAAAAGCATGGACTATTGGTCATAAAACAAAACAAAAAAAAATAATGTTGATGTAAAGAATAAGCGAAACTATTAACTGTAGAAAAGTAGAAAAATAAAAGCAAGAAACACTATTTGAAATTCTATTGCTCGATTCTGTACAAAAATTGAAGTATTTCTATACTTTTCCAAAAGGCTTAAAATAGAAATAAATCAAAGCTATTAAAAAAAAGTAAAAAAAACCACGAAGAGGGAAGGCACAAGGATTGCAATCTAAGAGCCCGCAATGGATTATATCAGGTTTCTTCCCAGCCTGATAAAGCATTCAAGTGCAGCTCGGCTGAGAATGAAAAACGTTTAAAATCATCATGCTCTCCATAGAATTCCCCTCTCCAGAAGAATTTTGATGGATGATGAGGCTCTATGAAATAGACAGGAAGACCTGCATTTTTAGTTCAACTGATCATAAAAATATTTCTATGCCAAAGACATTTTTAAGCAGAGACAGTGCACGTTAAAAACCTTCAACAATCCCGACCCAAATTTTATTTTTGAATAGCTGCCCATCAAAAAAGGATTCTACTGCCACATCTAGGGCCTGCAAGTGTAGAAGGCTTAAATTTTAAATAACGCAAAAAATTTTGTAACAAAAACTAGGGGAAAGCAGTATATAAACGCTAGGCAATAAAGGATATACCTTCAGCTCAATAATCTGGTCTTCCTGCAGGCAATCATATTTAGGAAGAACAATTTCAACAAGATGGCCCTTCCTTTGTAATGCTTGCTTAATCCTAACACAACATCTCCAAGACCTCCAACCTAAAAATAACTTCAAAAGTTTACTTGGAAATAAAGATATTCATCTTTTCAGGGTAACTTTTTAAAATTTTGTATTTTCTAAATTGAAAAAAAGAAAATTGCATCTAAATCCTTGAACTTTGCGGGCCATTCACATTGAATATTTGTGAAAAGAGCCTGTTTCCTATCAAAATGTCATGTGATTTTCTATGGTTTCATATTTTCAAATATTTTTATGTTATTCCTGATAGAAGGTTATTGAATTATCATATATGTTCATATTTAAGGTTCTCATTTTAAGAAATACAATTTTCTCCAGATTAAAAGTATGAATTTGTGCATTCCATCCCAAATTAAAATTAAGAAAAATTTAGACCCTAAGAAAACTTTCATCATTTTGTAAATGCATAACTGCTGTAAAGTTCTGGGCATTGGTACTTTAGGGTAAATATTAATAACTAATGCAATTTCACAGATCATCTTAGGCATTGCGGTAACAAAAAAGGCCACCAAGATATATAAAATAAATGCACAATTTTAACAATATTTTGTTGCTAATAGCAGCTTGATTATGAACCAGCGATTTCCAAAAGATATACAAATTTGAGATTGTTTTGCTCCTGTTGCTAGCTTGATAAGCGGCCTCCTATACGATGGGTTTGTTGCTTGAAACTTACATAACTAAGAAAATTTTAGGCTTAATTTGACTAAGAAATACACAATATTTCAACTTTCTTCCACCCAATAAGTTTTCTATTTAGGCAAAATGAAACTGCTGAAATGCATTTAAGGAAATGCTGCAGTTTCAACATTCCTGCAATCTCATAGATCTTTAGCAAGCTTACAAGGGTACTCCTATCATGTTTATGTTAACCTATGTTGCACCGATATGGATATGACACGATACGAATACGGGACACATCAATTCTTAAAAATACAGGAGATACGGGGCGGACACGACATTATAATTTATAAATCATACAAGAAACAAAAATCAAAGCATTACAAATGCAAAATAATTTGATGTCCTAATATCCTATTTTCTAGTAAACTAACATCAATGTAAATGGCTCAAAGAGATTGCTTCTACATCAAGAGTGTATCAAGCTAGGCCAAATCAAGCACGAATGGATTCAAATGTTGTTCTCGTTAAAATTTAGAGAACAAAATCTAAGTTTGCTCAAGTAAATTAGCAAAAAATATTCATTCAGTTGTCATGCTCTAGGCATCAAAAGCCAAAACAATATAAATTTTAAATTTCTTTGATGAATTTTCCTCATGAAAAAAAATTAAATAAGGCAAGATTAGAAGACAACGGAAAAGAGTGAGAAGACCGGAAACAAGAGAGAAGACAAAAGAAATAAATAAGTCGCACTTTTAAAGAGATTACCAGTGGTTGAAAAGCATCAGCAGCAGATAGCTCCAGCTGTGTTCTCAGTGCACGTTTGTTCTCTGCTTTACCCTGAAGATCATCAGCACTGTACTGGACTGGAAGAATTATATCAGTAGAAGGATTCCAAGAATCTGTATCAATTCCATTAAGTACTCCAACAAATTTCTTTGAATGCAGACGTAAAGTTCCATGGAGGCCCCGCCCACCCTGTTATATGAATAAAAAACGATCACAATCCAAGCTATTATAAGGAATGAAGGATGGATTGAGGATGGCAGTGAGAAAACCGGAAACAAGAGAGGACAAAAGAAAGGAAGCAAGCAGTGGGGAGTGATAAATGATTTAAGGGATCGAGAGAAAGGAAAGGTTGAGCAAAAATTTGCTTTATCATTTATTATGCTGCAACAGAATTGCATTGAAGGCTAGTATATCTTCTGAGATGAGTATAATGATGCTTAGTTGGTGAAGGCAAAGCCAGTGAAAGAAATATTATAAGATGAATTTCACAGAGGGAGACGGTAGGGCAGAGGTAAGAATTGGCTGAGAGAGACAGCGATCAACCATGACGAAGGTTATAAGAAAATAAGAAAGATGTAAAATAGTAAAATACCATCACTCTAATGCAGCCTTAAAGTTAAAAGTATATCAAGACAATTGAAATGATGCTCGGTAGTTAAGTACATAGTAGATAATACGTAAGAGGAGAAAGGAAACAAAATGAAGATAGCTTGGGAAATCAACACACGTATTGTGCGATTGTTATGGATAGATGTTTTATATCAAACATATTTACCTCGGGAGTGCACACCTCTTGCGCATACGTGGGGGATACTGTTGTAACAATGTTTGAGAAGACTATTGCACCCTGAAAGAACATTAGGTCAGCTTTTATGCGCTTGTCATGCTCTAAGTATAGACTTCTCCAATTACCTTAAGAGGATTAATTCTGTCAGGGGCTGAATTATCTTGCATCCTATCTGGTCTATTTAGTCGTTGAATATCAAGACCGCAAGATGACAACTCTGAAAAATGGGCCGTGCCTTGATATTCAAAGTTGTGACATGTAAAGCAGATTCGAGCAGAATTAAACCCTTTAGCTGCGTAGATATCCCAATAAAGAGGAGCCTGAAAGTAAAAGTCCGTTCATTCATGATAGAAATGCCAAAAAAAAGCATAGTAGTATTCGAAGCAATAACTAACAATGCGAAATTAGAGGCCTACAACAAAAGCTGTTTGCCAGTCATGGCAATGGATTATATCAGGTTTCTTCCCAGCCTGATAAAGCAATTCAAGTGCAGCTCGGCTGAAGAATGAAAAACGTTTAAAATCATCATGCTCTCCATAGAATTCCCCTCTCCAGAAGAATTTTGATGGATGATGAGGCTCTATGAAATAGACAGGAAGACCTGCATTTTTCAGTTCAACTGATCATAAAAATATTTCTATGCCAAAGACATTTTTAAGCAGAGACAGTACACGTTAAAAACCTTCAACAATCCCGACCCAAATTTTATTTTTGAATAGCTGCCCATCAAAAAAGGATTCTACTGCCACATCTAGGGCCTGCAAGTGTAGAAGGCTTAAATTTTAAATAACGCAAACCACTTTTGTAACAAAAACTAGGGGAAAGCAGTATATAAACGCTAGGCAATAAAGGTATATACCTTCAGCTCAATAATCTGGTCTTCCTGCAGGCAATCATATTTAGGAAGAACAATTTCAACAAGATGGCCCTTCCTTTGTAATGCTTTGCTTAATCCTAACACAACATCTCCAAGACCTCCAACCTAAAAATAACTTCAAAAGTTTACTTGGAAATAAAGAATATTCATCTTTTCAAGGGTAACTTTTTTAAAATTTTGTATTTTCTAAATTGAAAAAAGGAAAATTGCATCTAAATCCTTGAACTTTGCGGGCCATTCACATGAATACATATTTTTAAAATCAGGGGGCTTCACTTTACCTAGACCTTTATATGGACCCGTTCTGTTAAATACTCACTTGTTTTGATGAAATGGTAAAAATAACCTCCAAATGGTAAATAATAAAAAGTAAATACATCATATTTAGTTTCAATATCTAGAACAATTTTATACAATCTTCAAAGATATTGCACTTATAAAAGCATTCATTTATGGGATTGGAAATTATATTGTCAAATAACTGACTTAGCTTTTCAATTGCATTCGTCAAGGAAGTAAATAATACAGCCTGCAGAAAGCTGTTAAGCAACACCTTTATTAGCACAAAACTAACAATTTGATACGCCTTGGTATAAAAAACAGCCCACAAACAGGATGAATTCAGCACAAACAGATTTTATTGCTAGAAAAACAAATAATAAGAAGCAAGATACAATTGATCCTCAATTTGAGAGGACTAATCTCTCCAAAGTATCAAGACGCTGCTGGAGACCAAGCACCAAGACACTAAGAAAAACAGAACTCTCACAAAACAATAGCATAATCCTAACTCTCCCCTTTCTATCTTATTCAAAGCCTTCACAAAAATCAGCCCTCAGGATCCCCCAATCAACCACCCGCCTCCATCTTGCCTAAACCAGAATTCAACTTTAGGTAAGGGTTCTCCTTCAATCAACCGCCCCCTCCATCATGCCAAAACAAGCTTCTCATTTCAGCTGTGGGGCCCAGTAATCAGCCGCCCCTCCTCTTGCCTAATCCCCTCTTCCCCTTTCACGCTGTGGGCCCATGGGCCTGATTTGCTGACTGGGCAGAACAGCTGGGCCTATGCCAAGTGTAAAATAGGGGCCGTCCCAAGTTTTAGTCCGACTGGACCGGTTTATCACAAGTATACCTCTAGAAGTATCAACCTAATAAATTGCCTAATAAATTGGATTTGCGCTTTCCGGATTAGAGATGAGAGAGAAAAGCAACTCAGCCATGATTTAAGTAGAGAAAGACAATCAGATACAAATGAGTCGTGCATAAATATCTGTTGATGTGTTGCAGACAATTTCTTAATCAGTTAAAACCAAATAATTAGGTTCAAGCTATTAAGATTGTACTTAGCAAAATTAACACAAAGTCTTGATTAAACTAATAAGGACTACTTAGATAAAGACCCATTAAGACAAATTAGATACAAACTCATCAAATATTTGCCATTCGCCTTCCAAAATATAAAATCAAGCCATCAAAATGCTCTGTATAACCATTTATGACATTGCCAAACCTCATTGATTGCATCTCTCAGAAGACTTGAGCGATGAACCAACTAGGTCTCCCTCTAACTTCTGACCACATGATGTCCCCTGCACCAGTGCACCCATGCCACAACTCAACCTTCCTTGCATAGTCCACGTAGCACAACACATTATTTAGCATGTTTCGTGCATCATTGAGTCTCCCACGCCCTCAATCAGCCACAATCCTTGCGACCTACCACAACAAACGCCTCTAGCGACTACACTGAAGAGTTAGAGACCTCACCAACTCCTTCCTCTATAGTACCCACAGACCTCCATAAAGAACAAGAGGTTAGAATCACTGGAGGATAATGCCATTGAGAAGATCAAAACCTTCTCTACTACAATACTATAGAGACTATAGAAGAGAAGTCAAAGGACTACTACCAAGGTGAATTGTTGAAGATTCAATGATCTTTGATTTAACTAATTCAAAAAACCTTGCACCATCAATCATTTAGTTCATCTGGGATTGAAGATAATCCTTCCCCATTGGACATTGGTTTAGTTTGAGGTTTTCATCCTTCTGTTGGCCATTGATTGGATATAGGTTGTGACTTTTCACGATTTTGTGACCAAAAGTCCAAAGGTGATCTCGAACCCCTGCTTGATGAAGATCATAGTCGTAGCAATCTCTGTGTTCTGAAATTATCAGTGCATGTGCTATCTTTTTGGATGCTACTATTACTAATTAGACCAGTCTGCGAAAAAGAATGCTGTCCAACAGGTTGTCCCATAAACTGCAGCTGACTTAATAAAGGGAAGAAGATGATAAGTTTAACATCTTTGCTATTTAATTTTTCAATCTGAATTTCTCATTTCATAAATCTCGAGGTGAAGACCTCGTAAATTATAACAAAAACTTGCTGCCAATTTGATAACCAGCCAGTTTCCAATAATTCAAAAAAGATTCTTACATCTTAAGGAAATTAAAGTTCAAATATATGCCAGAAGGTGACCAAGAGAAAAAGCATGGACTATTGGTCATAAAACAAAACAAAAAAATAATGTTGATGTAAAGAATAAGCGAAACTATTAACTGTAGAAAAGTAGAAAAATAAAAGCAAGAAACACTATTTGAAATTCTATTGCTCGATTCTGTACAAAATATTGAAGTATTTCTTTACTTTTCCAAAAGGCTTAAAATAGAAATAAATCAAAGCTATTAAAAAAAAAGTAAAAAATCCACGAAGAGGGAAGGCACAAGGATTGCAATCTAAGAGCCCTATGAGGATCAATCCAACAATTAGAACTCTTAATTTGTGTGCTCAATGATCCCTATCAAGATTGGTTGACATGTAGGTCCTCCGAGCCTTCAACACTATCCCTTAAATTAAATTATATAAATCTATCATTTTAAGTTTACTTATAATATTTCAATATATTTTAACATGGGGATGCAAAGGTCTTTGGTGAGAATGACTACAAGTTAATTTCTTATTCACGCATATGGAGTGTACATTAACTCACTTTACAATTTTTCTTCTATAAAATGTCCATCCATCTCAAAATGTTTGATACTATATTAAATTATGAGCAATGTTAATGACAAATTTATTATTACAGTATATCTTCATTGGTAATTCCCAGTTGATTTTTAAATCTATCAAAATGATTTAAATGTGTATAGAAGCTCACAAATTCCTTGAACAATGACTCTTAATTTGAATTCATTGTTAGATCTTAAAAAATAGGTTGTTTCTTGCTCCATGTTATATGATTTTCTCCCAAAAATGTATATTATTCAGTTGTGGATCTTCTATCCACTTGTGATCCTACATTACCTTTATCAATATGCCCTTTAAATTGTAAAATATATTGTTTTGTATAAAAGATTCTTGTATCACGATTATATTTAAGATTGATACGTTGTTAAAAAAATTTTTTGATCGGGCACGAATCTCGATGCAAAATCATGTTGGAAACTTCCAAAATTAAAATTGGAACCATCCGAACTCTGATTTCAACAAACTTATAGCCGAACTGAGTGTCTCGGAAATACAAACCCAACGACACCAAATTCGACTCAATCCGAGCCCAAATGAGTACAAATCAAGGACCAGAAGCGCTGTTGGAAGGTTCAAACCACAATTTGGGTTACCAAACGGTCTCCAAACATAACAAGCTTATAGTCAAATCGAGCGGCTCGACGAGACAAATCCAACGAGCCCAAGATCGCTGAACTCCGACACCATTAAGACCTTCAAATGTCTGACGAACGGTCTATGATCAAGGGATTCAATATCTGCCGTCCATTGAACCACTCCACATTTGCCCCTGATCTCTCACCTATTTACAGGCCATGCCACTCCAGAAAGTCTATAAATAGACCCCTCATTTCTCTTGAAAAGGAGACCGAAGCAAGAAGAGAAGAGAAGGAAGAAGCTCCTCCTTGACCACCGCCGGAGTTTCGCCGGACCTTCGCCGGACCACCACTTGAGGCCCTCACCACCGCCGGACCACCGCCTGACGCTGTTGCTCCGTCGGACCACCACTTGAGGCCCTCACCACCGCCGGACCACCGCCTGACGCCATTGCTCCGCCGTACCACCACTTGAGGCCCTCACCACCGCCGGACCACCGTCTGACGCTGTTGCTCCGCCGGACCACCACTTGAGGCCCTCACCACCGCCGGACCACCGTCTGACGTCGTTGCTCGGCCAAACCACCACTTGAGGCCCTCAATACCGTCGGACCACCGCCTGACGCCGTTGCTCCACTGAACCACCACTTGAGGCCCTCACCACCGCCGGACCACCGCCTGACGTCGTTGCTCCGCCGGACCACCACTTGAGGCCCTCACCACCGCCGGACCACCGCCTAACGCCGTTGCTCCGCCGGACCACCACTTGAGGCCCTTAACACCGCTAGACCACCGCCTGACGCCGTTGCTCCGCTGGACCACCGCCTGACGCCGTTGCTCCGCTGGACCACCGCCTGACCCCGTTGCTCCGCCGAACCACCACTTGAGGCCCTCAACACCGCCGGACCACCGCTTGACCCCGTTGCTCCGCAGGACCACCACTTGAGGCCCTCACCACCGCCGGACCACCACTTGAGGCCCTCAACACTGCCGGACTACCGCCTGACGCCGTTGCTCCGTCGGACCACCACTTGAGGTCCTCAACACTGTCGGACCACCGCCTGACGTCGTTGCTCCGCCGGACCACCACCTGAGACCCAGACTTCTACCGGACCACCACGTGAGGCCTGAACTTATATTAGGCCATCACCTGATGCCTAGAGTTCTATCAAAGTACTGTCCTACACCAACTATCTTTCTGACCTCGGTCTCCTGCCAACTACGGTCCTTCTGACCTCTGTCACCTACTATGGTCCTTCCGACCTCCATCAACAGATAACGGTCTTTCTAACTCCAGTCTCCTGCCGACTACGGCCCTTTTGACCTCCGTCGCTTCTACGGTCCTTCCGACCTACATCGCCAGACAACGGTCTTTCCGACCTCTGTCTCCTGCCGACTACGGACCTTCCAACCAAACAAACATGTCTATGTTGATTATTGTAACTCCCACCATGTAATGCGCTCTATATGATGTATATTTGTATCATCAAGCCAAGGCCTTCTCCCTAAGAAGGGCCTCATTTGTAATCGACTACAAATACTAGTGGATTCATTCAAACTGGGCCAGGCCCCGAGGTTTTTCCCACTTTTTAGGGATTTTTCACGTAAAAACTCTGGTGTCTCTTATGAATGTTACACCCTCTCACTTATCTGATTGTGTGATGGATCTTCATATAATGTTAAGACGTTGAACTATATATTTCTCTACCACCGCGAATACTCCAGGATGCAACAAAGATATATGAGAATCCTATAACCAACTTAAAGATGAGATTATATCTATCAGAAGAGTAAAAAATTCTTGGTAGGTAATTCATAGGATTGAGTATATCCTTTGGCTACCACGCTTGTTTATATCGTTTAAGACCTCCATTTGTAACAAACCAAAACATGAAAACACATTTTAAAATAAAATATTTGAATTTATGTTTGAACAGGAGCGTTGCGGCGCAAATATATTGAGCATTGAGACGCTCGCCTTTGAGCACAGCGGCGCTAGAAATTGCCTCCGCAGCACTGAAGCCTCTGTTCTATAGTAATTCTGGATTCAACATGTGATGATGGGTTGAAGCGCTATGGCACTAGGCCACTAATAGTAATTTTATATATTTTTTTATTCTAATCCTAAGCACTAAAAGCTCTAGCATCCCCACCTCCCCACCTCTCCCTCATTCTCGCATGGCTTGCTTGAGAAGGAAAGGGAGAGGAGAGAGAAGAAAAGAGAGGAAGCCATCTAAGGCTTTTCTGTCTGTCGCTACTGTTATAAAAAGTGTTCTGATCATTGCAAGTGACATTCTCTTACATCTATTTCCGATGATTTTAATTTCTACAAATTGTATCTCTCCTATGTTGGCCATTGAAAGAAAAGCATAATAATAAGTTTAATGTTGTAGAGACGAGTATGCTCAGGTGGATGAGTGGCTTTACTCTTAAAGACAGGATACGAAATGAGCATATACGTGAAAAGGTTGGAGTAGCTTCAGTGGAAGATAAGATTAGAGAGAGTCACCTTAGACAATTTGGCCACATAAAACGGCGGCCTTCCGATGACCTGGTTAGAAAATAGATGTATTATATTTGACTTATATTAAGAAAGACAGGTAGACCTAAAAAGACTTAGTTAGAAAATATTAGAAATGACCTTTCTTTATTAGATTTAGATGAAAATGTGGCCCTTAACATGACATAATGGAGAAAAAAGATTCATGTAGCCGACCCCACATAGTGGCATAAAGACTTGTTATTGTTGATGTTGTTGTTGTAGATCTACCAAAAACACATTATCTCTTGATTTCGTAAGCTTTCATCGTGTAACTTCTGATATGTTATATATTTCATTATTTTAAACGATTTGATATAATTTTATTGCATTTTCACTGATTAAATAGGTTTATAAGATTTTTTATGTAAAATGAGCAGGAAAAAAGTATACTGAAAATAGGTTGAAAAATAATGTGTTGTGATTTGATATGACAATACTGATATGTGATTCGGGTTGAAAACTGATGTGATTAAAATGTATTCATTGTACTGAATTGATATTGATCTGATAGAAATGTTGTACTGACTAATATCAAATATACATGATATGATAACCTTATATGATACCCTCAAGATCCACGTGATTTACTTATGAGAGTCATAAGGAGCTGAAGACTGATTGAGGGTTATAAATAGTCAAGACGATTGATCCACATGATTCACTCAATGAGAGTCATAAGAAGTTCACTAATTAGGACTTATAAGGGGGCGACTAATTAGAAGTCATAAGTGAAGGAGCAAAATCAAGATACCCTCATTTGAATATATGATAAATAATATAAAGTACTAACACATGATAAAAATATTGATGCAATTACTTTATAGATAACTAATTGATTGAGATAATTTAATGAATGATAAGATTGATTGATTAAACAAGATTGATTGAAGGTTAAAGACAAATGAGTGGTTGATTTACAGAACGAGACGTACGTGAAGTGTAATAAAACTGATAAATTGACACATGTTGAGGGTACATATAGCATAGATTGATTCATGGTGGTTCATAGATTTTCATATATAATTTATAGCATATTGTTTCTCTTTTTTCTAGCATTGATTTTAGTTAATTACTGAGCTTTTATGCTCATTATGCGGTTGGACATGATTTCAGGTAAATGTAAGAAGCCTGCAATGTGAGGCTATTGCAAAATGATACTAGTTTAGTTCTATTTTCAACTCTTTGATTTTAATTATATTCTTTTGTGGCCTGTCACGGCTAATGTATGTATTGTTTTGAACTCTAACTGTAGAATGTAAATATTTACTATAGAAATATAATGATATTTTTTCAGTTGTTATTTATTTTCATTAATACAATTAATCATCTCTAGATGCCAAATTAATCTAGTTATAAATGAATGATTATTGATTGTTAATTGAAAGAAAAAGAATGCGTTGAAAAGATAATTACGGGAAAAAAAAACAAATTCTTCCATTTTAAATCTTGGGACGTGACACCATATGTTCTATATTTTACAGAAAAATTGATTTGCATCTTACTGTTTTCTTTCCTTTTTGTACTTCAACGATCTCCCCAGCGTGATTTATTTTCAGAGTATTCATCTATTCGCTCATGGCATCCTTCCAATTCTTATTTTCAAGTGACTTAAATATAATTTGTGGTATTGTAATGAAATTAGAGTAGATATTTGTAAAAAATGTTTTATGTGTAAGATAAAAAAAATTGAAAAAATTGTATTGAAAATGGGATAAAATGATAATGTGTAATGATTTGTCAATCATTGCTACTTAATAAAAGTTTCAAGTTTTGAACTTACTAAAGATTTTGTCTTGGCTCATTACTTGTTGTATAGATTTGAAGGTGCAAAATTTTTAGATTTTTTTTTGTGTGTGCTGTAGGAATGTCAAGATAAGAGAAAGATTCTTCGATCTTATCTTCCAGTTGAGGTTCTCCTCCTGAAGATGAGTTTGATTTAGGGCTGCAAATGAACCGAGCGTTCGACGAGCTACTCGTGGCTCGGCTTGATAAGGGCTCGTTCATGTTCGTTTGATAAGTTAAAAAACGAGTTTGAACACTCTTGATAAATACTCGATAGCTAAATGAACGAGCTTGAATAGCGTGTCATTCAGTTCATTTATGTTCATGAATAGTCTCGCTTAGAAGCTCGTGAACAAGCTCGATTAGAGCTCGACTAAGAAACTCGATTAGAGCTCAATTAGAATTTTAAAAATAAATACTAATAAATATACTCATTTAATAATTTAGATTTACTAATTTAATTTTTTAAACTTTAACAATTTTCATTAGACGTATTTTTAACATGTATTTTTACTAATCTAACTAATTAGAAATATTTTTATTAAATTATCTACTAAATTTTTTATTAAATATAAAAATTTTATTAAACTCCCGCCTAAGTCTCAATTCCCGCTCAGAACAAACAAAAAATGTTTTTAAATTCCCGCCGGACACGCCCGCCCTTTCTCTCTCCTCCGTGGTATCAACAAACTCAAAAAAAAAAATGTTGTGAGCGTTTAGTCCCACACTGGCTGGAATGAAATACTTTTGCTTTATAAAAACAAAGACATCTAAAGACACATTGCATAATTGCGGGAAGCTGCCCGGTTTGATTTTAATTACAAAAAAATATTTTGTAGTTGTGGTCCTCTCGTTTCTCGTTATAAACGAGCCGCTCGATAAGATGCTCACCGAGCATGAAATTAAATGAGCTCTAATTTGAACACGAGCCGAGCTCGAACGCAGTCATTTTAAACGAGCCCGAGCTCGAACACTTACCTAAAAAGCTCGACGAGCTTCGAGCCGAGCTTGAACATGGTTTTGACAAACAAGCTTGAACTCAAACAGACTGAACCTCGACTCGGCTCGGTTTATTTGCAGCCGTAGTTTGATTGAAAAATAATAATAATCATTAAAAGCGACCTTTATTGAAATAAAGAATTTTTTTGGTTGAATGATAACACTCATACCCTTTTTGAGTGGAGAAATAACCAATACACACATTTGAGAGCTCTATGACCAAGTTTACCTCTGTGCTATTTGTGGATGTTTATATAGGCAAATTCACTCAAAAAATTTTAGGAGGAATTTTTAAGAGGAAGTTATTTGTGGGGAAGAATTCAATAAAATAATTTGTATGATTCTTTAAGCTGGTTACTTTTGAGAGTATTCTATCAATTAGGTATTTGATAGTTTCAACTACTTTGCCCCAGAATTTTTTTGACACTTGATTCTGGAAGAGAAGAGCCATGATAATTTTTGGAAGATGACAATTATTTTCTTTCAGTCACTCCATTTTATTGAGTGTTATGACAAAAGAAATGATGGATAATATATTCTTTTTGGAGACAACAATGCCGTCAAGAGTTGGCCATCGAGCGTTGATGTTAAAACAACGTAGTCGTCTATGTTGAGATAATATTGGACAAAGTTGAGATGTCGAGACGACGCGAGAGTGTGATTGCAAAGGTAGAAATTGTTAACGACAAACTTTGATTTTCATATGGTTTTGAAACATTGATGTTGTGATGGCGTCGAACTTCGATATTGTGATGACATTAAACGTTGTTGTGAAACCCATGCTGCGATATTCCGGAGAGAAATTAAAATGATATGTTTGGGGAATGAGGTATTGAGTGCAAGCAATTGATTTGGAGTTGTTGAGAGGAAAAAAAATTTATTTTATTTTTTAATAAATAAAAATTTGAAATATAAGAAATTCTAATAAAAAAATTCATAAAATATTTAAGACGCTTGCCCAATTTATTTTTAATTTTTTTTAAACAGACAAGTCTTCGGTATGTCCAATAAATATCAAAGGCATGTCGGACGCATGTCAGACAAATACGTGTCAGACACTGCATACCTCATTTAGAAGTGTCCATGCATCACAGGTTGTGATAAACCATCAAATGTAGTTAAAGAAACATTGTTGAGAATACTGAAAACCACTACAAGATCTTGAAAGGAATGATGACACTACTAAGATCGCTAAAAAGGATGTCAAATGGCTGCTCCTCATATCAGTCATTGAAGAGCCATCAATCATTGGTCTGCCAAGAATACTCATCAGTCATCACCACTTCCAGTAACTCAAAAAAAGGGTCCCACATCTTAATCTGATTCAAGTTTGCATGGGAACCAGAAGAAAACCAGGAGAAAACTATTACATGCTTGTGATCTTAAAACAAAACAAAAATAATGTTGATATAAAGAATCAAACTAAATTTATGAATAACTAATCGTCATGTCATTCCTCTGAACTCTTGGGGATCATGTCTAAATGATGCGGGCATCGGCACAAAAATTTGGCGCATCTATCACATGAGGCGTCATAAATCGACGGCTCTAATTTACATTGTCATTTATGTCTTTTAGGGAAAAATCTGTCCAGATTTTAGCATTCTCATTGGAGGGATTTGGGGACTTACAACCTGCTGTTGACCGAACTTGTCCCAAGACCCATGCATTGCTGGAATAAAGTCTAAAGCTCTCCTTCTAATTCTCCTTGCTCCCAAGCATAGAAACCTGAGATTCTTCTCAGATTTTGGTTCCAATTTATGAAATCCTTCCCAGAATTTTTAAAGGAGGCTTGGGATTTAACCTCTCCCTAGCAAAGTCCTACCCGTTCTACATCAGTTTGGTATCAGAGCATGGACTCGGATCGACTTGGAAGGACTCTAGACTGGGTGGCAGGTCAACTGGGCGCCATTAGTCAATATCTCAAGGAGAATCAAGCGGACTTAGCTGACTTCCACCGTCAAACAATCGAACGACTCGATAACCTAGTGCGAGGTAGGACTGACTCACTGCTTTACACACCTTCAAGATCCCTTTCATCAAAGGATAGAAAAAGGGCACTAAGAAACAGAAAAATAGTAGATAGAGTGGACAAATGGATGGAGGCCAATGAAGCTTTCAATTTCCTAATCACTGTGCAAATCAAAGAGGAACCTAAGGTGACCAAGGAAGGACATGAAGAAGAAGATGAATTGCTTGACAAGGAGAAATGCGCAGAGAGAGACTTGGTTGACTCAATTACAACTCCTACAGAAGCAAAGGTTTCTCCTGACCCAACTCACACTCCTACAACGGAGAAGGTTGATGAAGCTCTAGGAGTGACATCCATAGAATTCAAAATTGCTCATATTGCTAGTGAAGCCATCTATGAGAGTGAACAAGTTCCTGCAGGCGAGCTAAAGTGCAACAAGCAAATTGACCTTGTGGGCAACCGGGGTTGTTTGAAAATCTTTGCAAATAACAGTTCAGAGTTGTACATGAGCAGTTGTGATGCTAACTCGACGGAGTCGGGTATTCTCCCACCTAGGGAGAATGATGCGAACATCGGCACGAAGATTTGGCGCATCTATCACAGGAGGCGTCGTAAATCGACAGCTCTAATTTACATTGTCATTTATGATTAATTTTATGAATTTTAGCTCTTATTTTATGTTATTTCCTGTTCTACCCCTAGGTTAGTTTATTTGAGTGTTGTAGCCCAAGGGGCAATTTTGTAATTTTTGATTTTTCTCATGTTGTGGCCTATATATAGGGCCTTAAGCTATTGTAATAGGGGGAAGAATTGATATTAAAAATTGGTGTTCCACACTTGTGTTCTTTTGTGAGAGAGGATGAGAGTGAAATTCCTATGGGAAGGAATCGGAGTTGTCATCAGCCGCAAGATGGATCCGGGCTCGTGATTTGAAGTCCCTTGGAGAAGGGCAAAGCATCACCCGTTAGTTTTCGAAGAGTCCGAGGAAGAGTCCGAGGCTCGCGGTTTTTATTTTCTATCTTTGTTTTTCTTTGGTTCCTTCTTGTTGCGTCATCCTCTACCTCCGTCCACCATCGTCGTCCCCATTTCCACCAAAAGCCGCCGGCCACCTCACCTGAAGATCCACCACAAACTGCCGGCCATGGCTCCCTAGCCACCGGCCACATCCTTTCCCCTCTCTCCTTGGATTTCCTAATTAGGAGTGCATGATATTAGGAATTAATTTGAAATTCAAATTGTTCAAAGTTTGAAATTCAAATTTCTTTCCTAATTTATCGTGCTATTTTTGGAAAGTTACTAAATCCATTCAATTGAAATTTAAATTCAAAATCTGATTTATTGTCTCACTTTTATAACTCCTAAATGCCCCCCTTATTCATGCAAGCCGCCAGCCCCCCCTTCATTGGCTTGGATTTAGATTTATTTCCTTAAGCTAAGTCTCTCTTTTGGAAATATTTCAAAACCCCTAAATCTCCTCCTAACCGAAATTGTTCAAGGCCCACGCTCTAATTTATTTCCTAAAACCTGAAATTAGATTTTGGAAATAAATTTTCCCCCATATTCCCGTCACCCTCACATTCCAAATTCTGTTGCCTAAGCATCCCCTCATTAAATCTTGCCAAACTCATTATTCTGATTTGAAATTCCCGTCACTCTTTATTTCCCTTGCTGGCCAACTTCTCCAATACCTGTACATTAATTTTCCCCCACAAATCACTCTCCAAATTCCACCTAACGTGGATTTTTCTGCCTTCTAAGGCTGCAGCCAGGGAATTCCCGCTCAAGCATTAATCCCTTCCCAAAGCTGAGAGGGGGATAAGGAAATTATTCCCCAATTCTTCTCTACATCCCGCCGCTCCTCTCCACTGAATAAAAGAAAAAAAAAAGGAAAAATCTGTCCAGATTTTAGCATTCTCATTGGAGGGATTTGGGGACTTACAACCTGCTGTTGACCGAACTTGTCCCAAGACCCATGCATTGCTGGAATAAAGTCTAAAGCTCTCCTTCTAATTCTCCTTGCTCCCAAGCATAGAAACCTGAGATTCTTCTCAGATTTTGGTTCCAATTTATGAGATCCTTCCCAGAATTTTGAAAGGAGGCTTGGGATTTAACCTCTCCCCAGCAAAGTCCTACCCGTTCAAAATCACTAAATCCTTTGAACTGTAAGAGACCATGTCGCACATTCAAACAATTATTCAATTCGGCAAGACAAGCCTTCTGCCTGTGAATAAGTCACGATCAATGTCAAAGGCATGCCTTCGATACACACTTCCACCCTAATTCACTCAAGATACCCGAGAAGAGGCAACCCATGATTTTTAATTATGCTTCTTGGACATTATGGCTCAAAGCCATTTAATGTGAGTGGACATAGTGCACTAAAAGACCTTGGATGGCAAATCCATGAGATTTTGATCAATTTTGCTTCCATCCCCTACCATTCTACATTCAATAAAATTTAACACTAAGCAAATACTAAATTTGAACATAACAACTTAAACTTATTTAATCAAGATTGCTCTCTAATAATCGAGAGGGGTAATTAACTAAAGCTGATTTGTGCCTGTAAAAAATCTTAACTCGAGATCTAAATAAACCTTAATCCAACATCCAGAGAGATTTGGCCCAATCTATCCCAAGAGATATAGAGGGTTACTTTCCCTAAGTGATCACTTAGGCCTTGTGACAATGTTCAAATTCCTTGATAGTCAACAGATCGGTATCTAGAAACATCCTTAGCCTTACCCAAATTATCTAGAACGGGCTTTAAATATCACTCTTATGCATTCATTCCAATTGAATAGTTGACAATGACTATGCCATATACTATAAGCAACAATCTTTGTTACCTTTGCAACTGGTGCGATCTCAGCTGCGATATGAACAATATGCAGTCCTTGACTGTGCTTGCAGCAACAATAGACAAGAGAATCAGATAATCTAATTTGATGGCATCAAGAAATACTTTAGCATATGATGATAAACATACAACCTTGTTTGAGGCTGTGTCAGTTTGAGGAATGTAACAATAGCTTCATGCTCATGCTTCCCATTACAAGCCAAGTAGGCCTCACAAATTTGACGATCCTTCTTCCACACCATTTCCCTCAACAATTTTCCATCACTTGAGGATATTTTTTTTTCAATCAACCAACCATCAACCATAAGCAATAGGCGACTCCAAAATTCCCAAGGCATATCATCAAAATGCTCTCCTAGTTCTTTCTGGTTGCATTCTTTCAACTTTTCAATTGATTGTTGAAATTCTTCCAGTGATTTCTGATACAATATAGTATGGGAAAGAATTTCCTGATCAGCTGCTTGAAGACGTTCTTCCAGCATTTCAATTTTCTGCAGCAAAAGTTCATCGTATTTTTGAGACTTATCTGGTAATTTATTCGCATTAGACTCTTTCAAAGATGCTTCAAGTTTATCAACTTTTGCTTGGAGCTCAAGATTTTGTTCAAAAAGAGTGGCAGTTTGCTTTGCTCGTTCAGCTGTAGCACCAAGTAAAGCTTGCAAATTTTCTACTTTATCCCATAGGGCTTTGCATTCAGATTTAAAAGAAGAAACCGCTGAAATATCAATCCGGGAAGCTTCCAGTTCAGATTTCAACTCTCTAACTGAAGTCTCCAACAAAGACCGTTCTTTCTCCAGCATTGAAATACATTCTTCCTTTCCAGAAACATCAATAAGCTTCTCATTCAGAGCTTTTATATCGTCCTTTAACGAACCATTCTCTACCCTCAAGGCATTAAGCTCCTCAACAAAAGCAATATCAATGGCATCTTGTGAAATAGAGTCTGAAGTCAACACTTTACCATCAAATTTATCCTTTGAGTTTATCTCATTCTTCAGCCTCCCAAGCTCTTTTTCAAGAAACTCCACACGTATCTTTTCCTGGGTAGTAACTTTAAGCCTTGAATCAGTTTCATCCAGTTTCAACTCTAGAACGTTGATTTCAGCTTGCAAAGCCTCCTTCTCAGAAAGAATGCGATCTAATTCTTTAAGTGCACCAATTCGGGCTTGATTGAGAAGTAGAACATCTATAACAATATTGTTGAAACATATTAACACTTGCTAGGTCTTAAACAATAAGAGAAAAAACTACTAATAGAAGCTAAATGGCAGAATAAATGCAGCTTACTTTTCTCAGCATGTTTTATCATTCCAGTCAAATCTTCAAGTTGATCAGTTGGAAGCCGCTGTACACCATCAGCATTTTCTATCTGTTGAAGGGCTAATCCATCTTACATCAATTTTAAATTCTCCAGCTATGTTTAAGAAAATATTGAGGGCAGTGAACAAAAGAATACAAAAACAAGTAACTGCGGCTATTTATTGGTTATAGTTGGATAACATGCAAAATACATAAAATAACCATATACAAAAATTTCAGTAATTAAAAAAAAACTCACCTCAGCGACATGTATAAATTAAAAAAAAAAAAAATCAAACAATTTTTGTGAGCTCTAAATTAGTGATGAAGCTATCATCATCATTAGCCTTAATGAAATTATATTCGGACAGCTTCATGAAGCCTCTATTAATTTCTATTGATAGCTACAAAAGTTTTCAACTCTATTTTCTGCAACTTTGCTTGCATAAATTCTAATCATGTTATCTTTGATTACCCCTTCAATTGATGACCCCTTCTTTGATGACCGCGTAATAAATAAATTTCCAAAATGCTTATTTTAAATCTATAGAATGCAACATAGATAGCATATAGAAGATCAATATTGAAACCTTAATCAGGATCCAAACACTACCATATATCTATAACATGATTTTGTTTTACGTGATGATGCTAAAAATAAAGTAATTAATTAAAAAATGGTAAGACATCACTTTGCTCACAACTTGGATATGAGGTGCATAAAAAAACGACTTCAATTGGAAATGCTTTCAACTACTTTGCTTTCCAAAAGGCTAAATTTTGATTTGTACGGGAAACGTACCAAGGAAAACCTCTAACTAGAATACCATTGTATCACAACCATGGAAGACACACTTGCTGAACAACTCATTCATGACTACGATAGTAGGAATTACTTTACCTCCAATAGTACATGACAGCACAATAACATAACGTTACAAAATGAACCGTTAAAAACTGTATCTCTTTGCCAGCTCGTACATTTTTTACATATAATATAAGATGATTTTTGCAATAGTTTCGATTGCTTCCACCATACACATTATGAGTACAAAGTATTAGAAGTATAACTGAGGGAAGTACAAGTCATATCAGATGACGGGGTCAGAGTTTTCTAATGCAATTAATATGATGGATGGTATGCTTTAATGTAAAGAAAAATTGAAGATTCACATATCTTAAGTTATTGCTTAATCCAACAACTCACTTTTTTCAAATTAAAACAAACACCAATAGCTTTTTAGCCCAATTAATATTAAAATGATAATAATATCTTTGTATTTCAAAAAGAATTGGTACAACAACAACAACAATATCAAGTATTTATCCCACTACGTGGGGTGGCTACATGAATTATTTTTCTCGATTGTGTCCTATTAAGAGTCAAATTCTCAATTTAATCTAATTAAAAATATCATTTCTAGTACTTTCCCATATCCTTTTAGGTCTACATTTATCTGTCTTAACATAGACCAGATCTAATACATCTACTCTTTTAACTGGGTCATTAAAAAATGCTGATGTTTTATGTGACCAAACCATCTAAGGCAACTCTCTCTTATATCATTTGCCACTGGAGCTACTCCAACCTTTTCATGTATATAATCGTTTGGCATTCTATCAAATGTAAAGCCACTCATCCACCTGAGTATCCTCATCTCTACAACACTTAATTTTATGCTTCTCTTTTAATGGCCAACAACCTGTGCCATAAATCATTGTAGGTCTCACCACCATCTTATAAAATTTTCACTTAAGTTTGAGGGGTGTTTTTCTATCACACAATAGGCCCAATGCATTCCTCCACTTAAACTATCCACTTGAATTCTAATGAAATATCTCCAGCTATTTCACCATCGCTTTGACTAATGGACCCGAAATCATGGTTTAAAATTGTGCAATATGAGGCTCGCCTTGAGGCCCGCCTTTGCGCAATTCCAGTAAAAAATGCCTCGATGCTTACGCCTCGAGATTTTTTTATGAGGCTTGCGCCTCAACTTGGTTGAGGCCCGCCTCGCCTCACTGGCATGTGGCTTACGCCTCACGCTATATATATTAAAACTTACATAAATCTTGAAGTAAATGCCCGACATTGTCTCTATAGGAGAGGAGGAAGGAGAGAGAGCAGTTCATCATAATGATAATTCAAATGAAGAACCCCTTAGTGATGACAATGCTGATGACTTATGAGTTCTTATGTGATATGTCATTGCTATTTAATATTTATATTTGGAAATTGGAATTATATGTTAATGAAAAGAATACTGGGATTTGGGAAAGATAGAATTTTGAGTTGAACTATATTTCATGTTGTCTTATTATTTGGATATTTTGATTTCACTTCATATCTTATACTTTTTTATGTTTTATATTATTCACTCATTAGTATATAAAAAAATTATCATTTTATGTTTACGCAATCCTTTGATTTTGAGGCTTACGCCTCAAAACGCCTTGAGGCTTACGCCTCGCCTCACGAATGAAAAACACCTCAATACCCGAATACGCAATTTTAAACATTGCCCGAAATATCTAAAAAGTGCACTCTTTTTAATGACTTGATCACCCAATGTCACAATTTCATCACTAAATATATTACTGCTAAAATTACACTCCATGTATTCGGTTTTAGAGCTACTTAGAGTTGAGAGCCAGTGGGCCTTAAAAGAGTGGTTACATTCATCCCTATTTTAAGAGGCAAAAGAAGGCATGAAGATGGTGAATTTGTGGTTCAAATTTATAGCCTGCACCCACGCTGTAGTGGGGGGCTCTACCATGAAAAATGAAATATACATAACATATGAAAGATCTGCCTTGCTCAGTTCTATAGCGTTGTCAAGGAAAGAATGATATAGGAGAGGGAAGAGAGGAAGAGTTCAATCTCAATATCGAAAAAAGATCTCTCAAATTAGATCAAGAAGGGTGATTCATAGGGAGGTCGACTTCTGTTTGGCTGTCCCAAATAGTTGCAATTGCATGACAACGACATGTGATGGCTTGCATCCATTTTATGATTAACAATCCTGCATGGAGGAAACCCAGAGCATCCCATTGAACTTTGGATGAAATGTGCTCTGATTGGATTATTAATACAAATGGTGTTAGAAGCCTAATAGATGCCATGAATTAACTGACTTGAATTTGATTAGTAGAAAGCTATTAGCGAGGCTTGATAGTTGGGAAGCCGATGGTGGAAAAGAATTGAATGAGCTGTCAATTGAAGAGCAAAAGTGATCTGTTGGAACTCCAATAAAAGGAGGTACTGTTGGAGATGGCTAGT
The DNA here is from genome assembly GCA_022539455.1 of Dendrobium nobile. NCBI lineage: Eukaryota > Viridiplantae > Streptophyta > Magnoliopsida > Asparagales > Orchidaceae > Dendrobium > Dendrobium nobile. The sequence goes on along the minus strand of CM039722.1, from coordinate 52,121,698 downwards.
AGGGTAGGAGCTGAATAAAAGAATCAACTTGTATGGCCCCCACTTGAGGATGCCAACTAAGGGATGTTGTGGTGGTCGGAATGTGTAGGTAGTAGCAAGAAACACAGGCACCGACCAAGGCAAGCTGGCAGGACACCAAGGAAGCCATGATAAAACATGTTGATCTTCTTCTGAAATGGATGATAGGAATTGAGGGAGATGGTAGAAGCTACGGGAGAAAATTAGAAAGTAGTTGACAACATCCTACTGAAATCCAGCCAGAAGTCATTAAGGAAAAGGCCAGTAAGAGTTGAGTCAGGAGAACAAATGTGAGTTCTTACAAATTTGAGGAATTGGAGTAGATCCAATGCAATGAAGAGGAAAATATTGGCAAAGAAGCAACTAGCCATAGGAACTGGTGGATCCAAGTGGATTACAATAACTCGAAAGGAAGTTCTTATCAAAAACAACTAGCGATCTAAGGGCTATGGTTGTCGGGTTTGGACTAGCAACTTGGGAGATCATGTTTATAAGATAAACTTTTGGGCAAACGGCCCTCAAAGTTAAGCAGTTGTTGCTAGGAGATAATATTGGTTAAGTCACTAAATCAAACGATTTAATGGAGTTGACTTTTTTAACTCCTTTAAGAGATATGATCTTGACACAATCAACCACTCATGTCTCGACTGGGTGTAGAAAACTAGGAGCTACACAACCCAACTTAGACAAATTGGATTTTGACTAATTTAGCAATTGAGTAAGCAAATCTGGACATAAATTATGAGCATCTTATAGAGTAATCCATGAATCATAATAGATAGGTATGTCTCTCCTATGAAAAAAATGCATGTAAAATTCATCATTTATCATTGATATAACTTAGAAATCTAGAATAGCTTCATGAATAAGTTACATTAAAGCATTTAGCAGAGGATTGGATGTAGACTTGAAAGGAAGGGGTGGAAAGAGAATAAAATCTAAGGAATTGGTAGTAGGCTCATGTAATAAGGTTAAATAAAATACATATAAAATTGAATTTGTTAGAATTTTATGAAACTTATAATTTGTAGGCATTAGTTACATTGTGTTGCACAATTTTAAATGATCATGCCTTCCTTGCATACAACTTCTAGATGGAAGTCATCTAAGATTTAAATGCTCCAACGAACTTATCACGGGGTTTAAATTTCATATACTCCCTCTTCACATCACAACAAAACCTAGGAAGATTACAGACGGAGTCACAAAAAAAAATAATCTATTCAAATTTTGATATATTTTCTCAATTTGTAAAATCTCAAATACCTTATTAAATGCACTAAATGATAATCTCGTGTTTTGTAATAAATTAACATAACATCAAAGTAAACAACAAATTCCCTAATGAAAGATCACAAGATATGGTTTATTAACCTCATCAAAATACTAGGTGCATCAATTAATCCAAAATATATCATAAACCATTCATATAATCCATCTTTAATTTTAAAAATAATTTTTTCACATTTTATTATTCTAGCGTAACGAGAGCCATTTCTCAAATTAATAATAGAAAATATCGCAACACCATTCATTATATAGCAAATCATCCAAATTAGGTATCAAAATTTTGAATTTGATAGATATTTTATTGAAGAAATTAATGTTTACACACATTCTCCAGCCATCATCTTTTTTAGGCATAAGAAAAGTAGGAGACTCGTGATTTCCATAAGAAATCCTAAGAAACTTAACTCATCCACTTGTCTTCTCAAGTACGCATGCTTTAATAAATTCATATTTTAATGAGGCAAATTAAGTAATGACATTCTAGAAACTAAATCAATAGTTCGGTATATATATATATATATATATATATATATCCCTTGATGATCGAAATTTATTATAAAGTTTATCAAGATAAATATGTTTAAAATCATTCAACACTCATTTAAATCATCAAGTAGAATCATAACTTCAGGTATCACATTATTTAACTCAGCAACTACTAAAACATAGATAACACTCCATTGTTATACTCTTCTTTGAATGTAAGTTCACTCGGAATATTCAAAGACTTTACATCACATTGAGAGCATTAGATTCTTATACACTAGGAGTGCTAGCTTCTTGTCTATATCTAGATTTTTTCTTAGGTTTTATAGATTTAAAAACTAACATTCTCCCAATATTCATGAAAGCATATATATTAAACATTACAAAATCATTAACATATAAATCACACAACCAGAAATTATCCAAAACAACATGAACACCATTCATGGGCAGCCCATCACATGGATTTTATCAGCATAGGTAGCTAATTGAATTAGAACTAGACACCCTTGATGCATAGATAAAGCAATTTTATCTACCTAAGCTATCTTATATGATTGTGTATGTCGTAACAGGTTTCAAATTCATGTGATTTAAGACAATCTTCAAGACAACATTCATATAATTATTACTATTAATTATGAGTTTGCAAAGCTTCCAGAAATATGCTTGAAAAATAGAACTCCCAAACAAATTCAAACTTAGAAGTAGCTAATGATACAATGCATGACATTAGAAAATTTATTAATTACATCATCCTAGGAATCCTTAATTTTTTCATCAAATTTATAAACATCAACATGATAAGTAATTTCATCATCTTCCACATTTACATTTATATCAAAGTTCTACAATGATATTTATTAAAATAACGACCAATTGATGACACTTCAAACATACCTGTACAGAAATTTTTAAACCACATGTACATGCGGTTGATTTCCCTTCAGCCAGCATCCTTACTGATTAAAGTATAACTATCCTTAGATGTTGTAGTTGCGACAAACAAAACTTGATTCTTATCACTAAATAATGCACTCCATGAATATATAGTAACCCAAGATATAGGAAAGTCTAATGCAAGTTCATAAGGATGCTCTTATAATTGAATGCGGTGAAGCGCTCTCTCTCTCTTGATAGCAAGTCTTATAAACCAGATCTAAAACTAGATGGTGTGATTTTTAGGATATTTAATGATTTCTGAATGCAACAACAGTTCTTAAAATTTATTCATGTGTTCAAAATAGTTTATATATTGCTTAAGGGGTCATTCGGTTTGATGGAAAAAGAATGTAGTGTAAAATAAATGTGGTATAAAATGAATGCAATGTATTTAAATCTTTTTTATTTATTTGGATGGTGTAAAATAAATGTAGATTTTTTTTTTGCTCGAAATAAAATGAATACAATGTAAAGCCCAACAATGGCCAGTAGCAGCGACTAGTGGCCAGCAGGAGCGACTAGTGGCAGCGGTAGTGGTGATGGCTAGCAACGAGTGGCGGAGGTGGTCAGCAGGAGGCAACGGCAATGGCAGGTGTAAGCGGTTGGCTACCAGCGACGACGACAATGAATTTAAAGTGTATTTTGAAATCAGTCAAATCAAATGATTTTCAAATACACCAAATTGAATCAAAAATGAATTCAGAATACTTCAAAAAAATTTACTTAGCATTATTTTCACATCAAGCCAAACACTAATATTTTCAAAACCTTTATATTTGAAATACTTTACACCCACTTTACTTTAAATCAAACTAACCCTTAGTATAGTTTCAAATTAAAGTTATCAAGCCAAAGATCTCGATATAATAAAGGCAAATACTTTTCTTCTTAGCCAAAATTTTTGTAGGATCCCTGCTTAATCTCTCTTTGCCTCTTCCTCCTCAACAAATTAATTCCAGGTTGACTAGTTATATGCATCTAAGCAAATCATAAATGTCATTCATTAGAGACTTCGACATTCAAAAAAATTATCTGTCTACCAACCAAAAAACTTAGTATCAATTTTACCATCATAATTAAAAACTTCAACTTTGAATTCTTTTTGCTTACATCATCATTACATAAAAGCTTTGATGCCTTTTGATTTTCATAAACAAAAATGTGCAAGCTTAAACAAATGCACCTGCCTCCTAAAACCCTCTACGCCAAAGTTGAAACCTTTTTTTTATTATTATTATTGTCTTTTTTTAATTCCAAAGACCACCACCCAACCACAACATCAGCAAGGGCTTCAAGACAAGAATTTAAAAAATTATGACAAGAAAGACTGACGCTAACATGAAAAGTATCATAGAATGCAGGAACATTACCATCAAAACTATCAATAAGAATCATTTACCGATAACAATAAGGAATCCTATGTAAAAACCTAATCCTGCCATAATAGTTGTGCTCCATCCTAAGAGCAAAAACTAGCATTAGCAGAAATCTTTGAGCAACAATTAGAATATCACTTACATACTCAAAATATTCATTAATTAACTCACATCAATCTTAATAATATCAAAAACTGCATCAGTGCATTCTTATAACCCAAAAAAATACAAACGACAACAAAAGGTCTACTCAAGAGTATTGATCTTATAAAAATTAACCCCATAATGACAGAAGGGACTTACAAATATACTTTTCTCTCCTTTAGAAGATCTTATGTCATCAGCCATCGTAGGTAAATCTTCAATAGGATCAGCATCTGAAAGCTTATCTTGAAAAGGACTCATAAGATCTTCTGAACTTGAACTGTTAACTTCTTTGCTTTCATCACTCTGGGATTGAAGATTTGTATTCAATGTCGATCGCTCAGAAGCTTTTTTATTTTGATGCCTCTTATGAAGTGAACTGCAGAGATGTAACGCAGGAAAAAAGAATTATATGTAATATAAAAAAATGCATATTATTGGTAAGGAGCCAAAAAAAAAGTAATCACAAAACTAAACAGCTGTCTATAAGGAACTAAAATTTTCAGCTCGTTCAGCAAATCAAATTTGCAATTTTCCATAAAAATTCAAGAATCTTTTTGCAAGTTTACCTCACCTGAAGAGGAGCATTACCCCACCTAACATCTTCATGCTAAGAACACGGATCTACATGCAACCAGCGCTAATGTGGAAAACCAAGTTCCTCGTGAACATCTAGCATTCAATCTTTTGAACCAAACAACTCTCCTACTTTCTTCTGAACCAGCACATATAGTTGATCAAAAGCAGCCTTTTCAGGATCAGCATCAAATGATCTAAGTATTTGGCATCGCTTTTTAGCTCTTTGGAAGAATAAACCATCTAGTGAATAGTGATGATACATGGCTAACTCATTCTAACTTAGAAACTTTGACCATAATTAATAGAAAACTACATAGATTTTAACTCTACAGAGTTCCACCAGAAGGCATTAAAAAAAAAGAGTGGTTAGAACTCCTCTTTAATATCCACCAACCACATCTTTCCCACCCCTTTTTCCCTCCATTTTCTCTCCAAAAGTTACATTTGTGATGACTATAAATATAGCCTGATATGCATTGCAATTTTTAGTTTTTGAAATAAAATAATTTTGTAAAAAAGTGCTTTTCATTTGTTTGATGCTTGGGGGATTCAAATGTGTGTATTTCTTTGGGGATAAGGTTGTAATATTTATTTCTTTAATTTATTCACAAAGCTTCTTAAGCAGCTACTCTAAACTCTCCACAGTTATCCTCCACTTTATAAGCACCCTCTCAGATCAATAAACCAGGAACAAAAACCCCAAACCCATTCTAAAAACATCTACTGAGTCATCAGCCCAACTAGGAAATACTTAGACCTAATCTTATTCTTTATACCTCGACATCCTCTTAAACTCCACATAACTCTATCATCAACTCCATATCATAAGTTCGCATCCTAAGCTAACCTTTCACAATCATTTATAGTCAATTATCCCACATAAAGTCAATCAAAAAGTGATCTTCCAAATCATCTTAAACCCGACTAGAGAACACTTGAATCTAGTATTATTCTATACACCTCTCGGACATCCTCTTAAACTTTCACCTAACTCTACCATCAACTCCATATCACAAGTTCACATCCTAAACTAACCTTCCACCATTATTTCCGATCATTTACTCATATAAAAATTACTCCCTAAAGCGATCTTTCAAATTAGCTTAAACTAAACTAATCCTGACATTCCTACTAATATATCTCTCTAAACCCCTCATTATTTCACTATAACCTCCAAAACAACTCTCTAAATATTAAACTAAAGATTCATAGGCCTTACTAGACATTAGCCTCACCAAAAGGCTACCCACCACCATCACTCATGATGCAAGAGAAGAGGTTTAAGAGACATGTTTGAAGCCAGAAGCATTTAAGGGAATGCAACGAGGGTTCCGGGTTGAGGAGATTGTACTCATTGAATAGGTTGTGGGCAGCAATATGGTAAAGATGTGATAAGATTATTTATAGTCATGCGTGTATTGATTTTCTCATAAATATATGCCTTTCATGGACGTTAATTTTGCATTGTTTGTGCCTCATACACAAGTGAATATTCGATTTATTTTCTCATGAATTTGTATTTTATCATGCACATTGTTCTCATTTTCATCCTCATTTTGCATGAAATTTACATCTTTTCTTCTTGCAGAAAATTCAACAATATGGGTGTCCTCCCTAGCCCTTTTCAACTTTATGGACACATCCATGCAACCAGTTTTACAAACGAACAATGTTTGAGTCTTTTTTTATATATTGCAATCCATTTAGATCCAAGCTTGTACACCATTACTTCCGTTGATCAATGTTTTTGTAGTGCAATGGAGCACACTAAAGCCAATCATCCATTTTAATCATCCAGTCTTGCCTCAATGTGGGCTCCGAAAATTCAGCCCCAGCCTCCCCACCGCGCTTTTTTTTTTATTTGGCGAGGGGGAGTTTTAACTGAATAAGTTCCGAGGTAAATTTTGGAAGGCAGATGGGTTTGTAGATAAGACACTACCCCGAGATTTCGCCCTCATTTGCGAGGACTTTATGATCTGAGTTCTGGTTTCTTATAGGCGCAAGCCCCTATAGTTAATTACCCCTCCCGATTACAGGAGAGAACTTTCGATTAAGGCTAGTCGTCAATCAGATACGTAGGGAATACGTAGTATCTGGCATATAGTAGCAGCATATGTATTGATATTTGGAAATTTGATAATTGGGTTTGGAAATAGTTGGAGAATTTGGGAATTTGGACGTTTGGTAATTTGATATTTAAAAATAGAAATTTCACCATCTTGCACTTAAAGCGGATGGTGGGGGAATGGATGATAGACCCGATCAAGATCCCATGGTTCCATCGTCCCGGGCCATCATGGTCCCTGGTCTACTTAGTCAGAGGAGGTAGTCGACCCAACCTGACAGAAGGATCCTTGTCGGCAGCCATGGGTTGTTTCGTCCAAGGGTACCTTGTAGACCTGGGGTGAGTGTTTGTCTAAGGGGACAAATTTGAATCCACCTTAGCTTACAGAGGGCTTTGTGCCCTATCGATCATATCCTATTGATTCATATCTCAAGGATTTGATGTCATTAAGGAGCGTATCGGCGCTGGCCATAACCGGTATTTCGTGGTGCCATTTGGCGGCAAAACCACTCGGTTCAGATGGCCCCGGGTCATAACCGTTTATCCTGCGGTGCCATTTGGCAGCGAACCGCCGGTCAGAGGACACGTACCACGTCCTTACTGGCAGTAGACTGTTTGAGAATGGATCCTAGTGATATTTTCGACTAGGCATTTAGCTCTTTTGCGAGCTAGAGTAAATTATAATTTGTCCACCTCGGCAAACTGTTGCGGAGGGTAGATGGAATTTTGCTTTAAGCGTTCGATGGTTTTATTTCAATTTTAAATATTTGGAATTTTGGATAATTTTGGAATTTTTTATTTTGGAATTTTTGTGGAGTTATGAATTTTATGGGTATTTTAGTGGAGCTTTGGACTTTGGATATTTGGGAGACGTTTGAAAATATTTGGGAACCCCTCCGGTTGAGATCTGTATTCAACACGGCCATCATCGAGGTATTTGGGATCATTTCTCTTTATGGATTAAACCTTGTCAACTCTGTCGGGCTCAATGTTTAAAATTGCGTATTCGAGTATTGAGGCGTTTTTCATTCATGAGGCGAGGCGTAAGCCTCAAGGCGTTTTGAGGCGTAAGCCTCAAAATCAAAAGATTGCGTAAACATAAAATGATAAATTTTTTATATACCAATGAGTGAATAATATAAAACATAAAAAAGTATAAGATATGAAGTGAAATCAAAATATCCCAATAATAAGACAACATGAAATATAGTTCAACTCAAAATTCTATCTTTCCAAAATCACAGTATTCTTTTCATTAACATATAATTCAAATTTCCAAAAAAAAAATAGCAATGACATATCACATAAAAACTCATAAGTCATCAGCACTGTCATCACTAAGGGGTTCTTCATTTGAATCATCATTATGATGAACTGCTCTCTCCCCTTCCTCCTCTCCTATAGAGTCCAATGTTGGGCATTTACTTCAAGATTTATGTAAGTTTTAATATATATACCGTGAGGCGTAAGCCTCATACCAATGAGGCGAGGCGGGCCTCAAGGCGGGCCTCAATCAAGTTGAGGCGCAAGCCTCATAAAAAAAACTTGAGGCGTAAGCATCAAAGCGTTTTTTACTGGAATTGCGCAAAGATGGGCCTCAAGGCGAGCCTCATATTGTGCAATTTTAAACCATGGTCGGGCTGTCGACAGAGGATCGGGTTTCATAGGCTTTATGCCTTTGATAGTGAATTCTCATTGTTATAGGCATTGAAGGCCTAATATGAATGTATTAAGACAAATATAACGGTTGCCACAACCGTATATTTGTTTGTTGGTTTGAACTCTGTCGACTTCTATTGAACCGTATAGAAGGATCAGTTTCGAACTTGAATTCACTTGTCAACCCGCGCAGCATCTCTAGACGTCACGTGTGTATCAATAACACGCTCGCCGGGGCCCATGCGGGTGTTTGGGGGCATTTTATAATTGAACCCTGTCAACTCCTTTTATCAACTTAGAAGGATCGGGTTCAAATTTAGTAACCCGCGCAGCATCCCTAAACGTCACGTGTGTACCAATAACACGCTCCCCTTTAGTGTACCTATGTGTATACAATTTATAGTGCACGTGCAGGGGTACATTGAAATCATTTGTGGACGCCTTCTGTCTGCTTGTACAGAGGTTGCAGATCCGGTGGCATGGCGTAGCAGCTTCTGAATAAACTTGTTCGCTGCTTTGTACAGGTAGATTGTCGTACACTACTCGTTGCCTTCTGCAGGTGGATCGTAGTGTACCAACTAATCTTCTGCCTTACTCGTAGGTTCTTGCATTTGTTGTGGTCTTTTAAAATTTGTTTGTGATCATCATATCGGGTGTACGACATGATCTTCTACGAGGACTCGTAGGAGTCGACATTCACTACATATCTTTTGTCTTTGCTTATAGCGGATCAATGTATCTTTCAACCATTGATTAATTATTGACTGCAGCCATGTTGCAACATTTATTATCTACTGTTGATTATCATCATCATACAAATATATGTTTGCTGCACACCAGTCCTCCCAATTTTGTTGGAGACCGAAATATTTGCTTGCATATCACTATTGATCCTTGGTCTAGTTGTATTCGTCATTGCTCCAACTTTTCATGTTGACTGTGAGAACATTTGTGCCACCATTACATGCTAACCCTCGTGACCTATTGGGGTTTGGTGTATTTGCCTATGCCTCTTTCAATTCTTCTAGCAACTATTGCATGCTTCTTTAAGACAATATAGGCTTTTATCAATGCTTGCAAGTGGATGTTTTAGGTGGATATCGTATACTTCATACATATTGTAATGAAGAAATATCATTGACTCTGATCTTGTTGTTTGTTTAGAAGCTCCTTATTCACCATAAGCTCCGCTTTCATTTGTATATAACTTATAGAAGTTATTATTTTAATTTGGACATTTGAGTATATTTCTTCTCTTGTGATTCAAGTTCAAACTTGGAATGCCCACTTAAACTGTTCAAATAGATTTCAACTTCCTCTTCGATCCAAACCAAGTTCAACTCCGAGTCTCTTGTAGTTACATTGTGCCACTTGCAAGTTTAAGATTGATCCAAGTCTTTTATGGTTCAAGTCGAGCTCGTGTTCTCCTTGATATTGTATAGTTCAAGTTCAGTGTCAACTGTAGTCCAACTCAAATCTTTGTTTGAGTTTAAAAGTCAAAGTTATGTCTTTGCTCACTTCAAGTTCAAGTTTTGATTTGAGTTCTTGTTCAATTTGTCCAAATTCTGTCCAAGTCTGAGCTCAATCAAGTTCTTGCTTGAGTTCAAGCTCAAGCTCATGTTCAAGTTTAAGCTCAAATTAAGTCATTTGTTGCAAGCTTAAATGAGAATCCAAGTTCAAGTTCATTCAAGTTCCAATAGTCCCCTACAGTTCACTTGAGTTCGAGCCGTTTTTTTGTTTCATTTGCATTCGAACTATTGATTGTTTAAGTTGAAATTAAGTCCATTTGATGCTCCAATCAAAGTCCAAGTAAAGCTCCAAATTGTTCTAAGTACGAATTGCATTTACCCGAAATTTCGGCAGCCTTCCGACGTCTCCCCCATTTAGGGGAAAACTACGGAAAACTGAGCCTCCCGCCACGCTAGAGAAAAGCGTGCACGGTAGGTGCCCTCGGACGAGGACACCGCGGCCATAATTTTTTTATTCCCCACCACGCCAGAGAAAGGCGTGCATGAGTTGATTTTCGGGCACCATTTTAAAATAAGCAATTTCTTTTTTATGTTTGACCCCACCTCGCCGTAGGCGTCGCACCGGGTTCCCTTCCCACCACGCTAGAGAAAAGCGTGCATGAGTTAATTTTCCGGTCCGACACTTACGCCGAAAACGGGGTTTTGATTACCCGTCCCGTCGCAAGCATCGCAACGAATTCCCTTCTCACCACGCTAGAGAAAAACGTGCATGAGTTGGTCATTCGCCGCGTTGCAAGCGCCGGGAATAAGTTTTTCAAAGTTTTAGGGTTTAGAATGGTTATACCTTCGCGGGGTCGACGACATTGGCTCGAGGATCGAGGTGCAATCAATTATAATAAACTAAAATTAATTATAGTTAATAATTATTAACTGTAATTAACTATGGTATATTATAATCAATGAAAATACATTGCATATAATTATTTAGAATTAATTATAAATATATATAACTAATTCTAATTAATTATGGTTAAATAATAACTAATTATAATTAGCTATAATTAATTATATTTAACATAACAAATCATAACTAGTATTAATTATAATTAACTGCAAGTAATTATAACTAATACTAATTAACTTTAATTAATGAGTAATTAAATATAACTAATATTAATTAGTTATAGTTAATTAGTCTAGAGAGAAAGAATGACTACCCAGGCTTGAGTGGAAAGGGCTCGGATTAGAGAGCTCGGCTCAACTTAAATGGGTTCGGCCTAGGGCAAGAGGGGTCGCGGCTATATGGGGATCGAACAAGGAGGAGCGGGTCTGGAGTTCGGAGGTTTGGCGGCACAGGTAAGGGAGATCGGGATCGAGCTCGGTGGAATGGGGTCGGCCGGCAGTGGAGTTTGGCCCAGGTAAAGCTTCCCTTCCTTCTCTCTCTCTCTCTCTCTCTCTCTCTCTCGATTTCTCTGGATCGGACGGGAGGTCGAAGGAGCAAGGAGGGAGACGGGAGGCAGTGGAGACAATGACGGGAGAAGAGGAGAGGTATCGGGAGAGGAAGAAGTAGCGAATGGGAGAAGTGTCGTGACGAGAGCTCGATCGGGAGAGGCTTGCGATGCTTCAGCCCCGTTCGCTCGGTATTTAAAGACCCGAATGGGAGTAGGATCGAGGCCATCGTCGCTGGTTTCACATAGAAATCCCGAGATGAGACGCGATCGCAGCGGGATATCTGGACTGGTTCGGCGCCGCGTACGCAGGTATTTCAGCGGGATTTCGGCAGAAATCTCGGAATTTGGCAGAGGACTGGATACGAGGTTTGATTTACTTTTTTGTTTCTTTTGTGTTTTACACAGAGGTCAACACTCAAAAAGTTCTATCTCCATTTTTTGTATAGTATATCCAAGACACTTAAATCTATCATACCCGGGTATCAAATTATCTTATAATAATATTGATTGATTATTGTTAATACTATCCCCAATAAAATTGCATATCATATACTCCATATTTATTCAATTTATTATAAGTCCTCTATTTTCAAAATATTGTCTCACAATCACATATTAGATTTACTAAAATAGAAGAAGAGCAAGAAATTAAATTTTAAAAGACCTGCAGCAATTCAGGAAAACAAACATAAGATCCACCCTTACAGAACAAAAAATTTTAGTGCCATCAACATAAATCAAATAGCAAGAAAATCACAAATTATACCACAAATTTTTTGCATATTTTTATATTCTTTTATGTGATAAAATATAATACACAAATTTATGTTTCATATGAATTCGCATACTCCAAAAAAAGTAGTAGTATTTTTTACTCTAGCCCCTCAATACAAATCCAGGATCGTCCACGGAAAAGGTTTCTGCATAAAACTAGCAAATGAAATACGCAAAAAAATTCAATTTAGCACGCCATGATTCTTTGAAAGTCAGAAAAAGTGAGCAACGGTAAAGCAAAAAAGACGCATTGATATCATTTCTGGAGTGCAAACAATCCGACTAAGCAAGCACCACGACACCCAAATTTAAAATCAACACAGCATATTTCGCATTTGTTTTGTGGTTGGGTTCAAGAAGGTGGAAATTAACCAGCCCATCTTGCATTGCAATTGTTTTAAGAACACCAGCTTGCAGAAGCTGAAAGACCTAAACAGTCAATCGAGCTTCCATCATACAATTATCAGAAACTATTTCCAGTTCCTAGAAACGAGGGATTGTTGAACAAACTGAACGACCATATACACAAGAAAACAATCAAGATGTCATCAATCTTCAACAACAAAGACTAAAAAAACTTAAAAACGATACACGTAACCGTGCGTCTGCGCGGGGAAAGGGAGTAAGACAGGGGAGGGGAGAGAGAATAACCTGCCAGTATTCCGATTTCGCATCTTGCAACAAACCCGGAGCATTCGTCCTGCAGATACGGGTTGCAGGCAAACTGCAAGCCTACCCCACCTCCGGTCGTAGAAGCCGGATCCGAGGCCAAGTGCGCACGCCTGAATCTCCATTGAGGAGAACTCCTCACAGAAGCAGAAACAAGAAAAAAGAATCGAATCTAATCGTATAGACGAGAAGAGCTGGCTTCACTCCACTCTTTGCAGGAAAATAGAGAAAGTAGTTACGGTTTCATTTTTCTTTAATTTTTTTTGGCTTCCGGCAACGCTCACCGCCTTGAACGACTCAGTGAAAAAGGGAGAAACTTTTAGGAAAATATCCACCTCCCGCCCTCTACCCTACCTACCTTTTCGCTTTCACGCTCTCATCGGTGATCGAAGACGACGATGAACCATTTATCCTGAACGTGCATTCCATGGACTCCCGTGCCCTTGGAAGTAAAGGACAATTGGGTCCTAGACTGCTATTGACTAAACTATCAAAGTAACATCTTAAGTTTAAGATATAGATATATATATATATATATATATATATATATATTTATTTATCTTAGATTTAAGATATGAAAATAATTTCAAAAGGAGTTAGGGGTAAGATTATTTTGTTCATATATGTCATTCGGAGCGAATTAGGACGCATCATATCACTTTTTATTGTATATCCGTGATTGTGTACATCTATATATATCAAGTGACGTTCAAACTGTTCGATATCCACACAGAATAACTTCTCCAATTAGAGGTTGCGTTCGAATGTTTTTAAGAGTGCGTAATTTTAATTATATATATATATATATATATATATATATATATATATATATATATATATATATATATATATATATATATATAATTTATTAATTGTAAAATAAGTAAATTTATATCAACAATATTCAAAATTTTATTTATTTATATAATTAACATATTTTATTTTTTTAATAATATAAAAAATTAAACTTCTATTAATAAATAAAAGAACAACGATAGGATCTCATTGGGTCATGAACTACTATAATGAGATAGAAATCTCATTGTTGCATATCAACATCCGAAAGTGTGATAAAAAGGAGAGTAATCATTAGAAGAGAAAGCCACAAACAAAAGAGTCGCGATAAAATCTTAAAAGAGAAGTCGCAATGGAATCTCTTTAGAAAGGATTGCCAGAGAATACTAAAAACGAAGATTCAGAGTACCCATGAAAACAGTGTTATTTTTAGGCTATTTAAAATTTTGAGCCCTATTTACTTCATCGGATATTTAAAAGAGTGAATCTTACATGCTACGCATATAAATCTCCTAAAAAGTTTGTTGAATGCAAAATAAATATAGAGGAGGTAGGGAAAGTATGAGCTGTAGTCCATGCTGCTCTGAGGATGCCCTAGCCGACATCCTTCCCTCGTTCTTGCCCCCACCACCTCTGCATGGCCGCCACCGGCTCACTGCCGGTGGCCTCCATGAATCTGCAGGATCCTTCTCATTTTCCTGCTTTGGCACACGCATCAGCTTCCGCTTCAGTTCCCGCCTCTCCCGTTAATCCTCGTCAGTTAGACAGGTTATGGTCCAACATTATTTCAGCTCCTACGCCGACAGCACCTCATATACCGGTGTCTCTCATGGAAACACCGGAGGAGATCATTCCCTTTGATAAAGACTTTACAGAATCTGCAGCTCTTGAATGGAGTCTCTGTTTGGTAGGTTATTCGATTGGTAAGCGACCATACTACGAAGCCTTAAATGAAACAGAGAAACGCATTTGGAAGCTTAAAGGTACTTTTAAACTTATTGCTCTTACGGATGGTTTCTTTTTGTTCAAGTTCTCGCTGTTGGAAGATTTTGACATGGTGTGGTCGAAAGGTGCATGGTTTTTTCATGGCAAGCCTTTCATTTTTAAAAAATGGACAAAAAATTTCAATCCCACAAGAGAAAACTTCACCTCTGTCCCGATTTGGGTTAGGGTTCACAATCTCCCTTTTATCTGTTGGAATTCAGAAGGAATATCTAAAATAGCTTCAAAAATTGGTATACCAATTGCTGTTGATGCGTTAACAGCAGCCAAGACTAGGCTTACATACGCTAGGATATGTATTCAGGTCTCCACCACTTCTTCTTTTTCGGATTCTGTATCTGTTGCCATTGAAGGGGATGTCATCAAACTTCCAATCCAGTACGAATGGAAGCCTATTCCGTGTGCTTCTTGTGCTTCCTTAGCTCATTCAACAGCTCTTTGTCCTGAGAATCCTCAAACTGGTCAGAATGTCAAACTTCCACCTCGGGGTCGTAGTACCTCTAGGATTCCTCGCAGGAATTCTCAAGTCAGGCACACCTCCAATAGTAAGGGTAAAGCTCCTTATATCAATTCTGAAAGGCATCATCTTTCTAATTCCAACTCTGCTGCGCCTTCCTCCAATCCGGCTCTTGTTCCCTCACAAGTTATCTGGGTACCTAAAGAACACAATGTGTCGAGTAATATTGTGAAATCGGAATCCGTTGGCACTAGCAAAGATGCTGATTCTACTAAACCCGCTAGTAAAAGTCCTATCAAGACTTCTTCTCCTTCCAATACATCTGTTGCTATGGATGTAATTAATATTCCAAATCTTAATTCTTCAACTGGGGAAGGTTTAGGTGATACCGTTATTGGACAAACATCCACTCTTAATCCTCCCATTGTTAGGATGAGTAATAAGTACTCTTCTCTTCAAGGCTCTGAGGAGCATGTTTTATCTGGTTCTGACAATGAAGGCTCTTCTTTCTCCAAACCGGTAACCATTCTCAATGGGGGGACAAAAACCAAGTCATCTAATCCCAAAGTCAAAGGGAAAGGTTCGAAAAAGCCTCCTGCTACCTCTTCCAAACGTAAATGATCTGTCCATCTATTGATGCTTGGAATATTAGAGGTTTCTCTTCCTCTAATAAGGTTTCTTACTGCAAAATGTTAGTTCAGTCCCTTAGACTGGACATGATTTGTATTCTTGAAAATAGAATACAACTTTCTAGCCTATCTGATCAGAGTTTCGTCAACAGTCATATGGTCTATGATTATGAATCCAGCTGCAACAATTTTCACTGCTCTAATCCGGGTAGGATTTGGATTAAGTGGTGTCCTGATAAGTTATCTTTTCAACCCTTCTTCTTCTCTTCTAAAATGATTGCTGGTATGGTTTATTTTGGATCGAATACTCCCTTTCTTCTATCTGTGATATATGCCTCTAACAATCAGGTCGAAAGAAAAATCCTTTGGGATGATCTTAGGAACATTAACCCCTCTGGTAGTGTTCCTTGGATTCTGATGGGGGATTACAATAGCTGTCGGTTCCCCTCTGAAAAAATTGGGGGAAATTCTCTTCACCAAAATCATCTCTTTGATTTCAATAGTGCTATCTTTGACACTAACATTAAAGATTTGGCTGCTATTGGTCCTTCCTATACCTGGTTCAATCAACAACAGGATAATCCTATACACATCAAACTGGATCGTATGTTGGTAAATAACCAATGGTTGCCTTTATTTCCAGATTCTTTCTACAAGATTAATCCTCCTGCGACTTCTGATCAATGTGCTATTATTCTTCAATCTAGGGAGAGTAATAATAGTATGCATCGTTTCTTATTCAAAAATTACTGGATTAAGTTAGAGCAATTCTTGCATCTGTTATTTGATATCTTTGCTTTTAAGGTCAATAATAATCCTTTAGTGGATCTTTATGCCAAGCTTAAAAAAACTAAAGGTGGCTATTAAAGGCTCTTCCTGGGCCTCCTCTAACTGTTTGGCAGAGCACATTAAAGGCCTTCAAGAGAAACAGCTAGCTTGTATGAACAGTTTGAATGCAGGGGTTGACATTATTCAAGCCTCTAGGGATCTTAAAAATATAAATCAGGATTTGGGGAAAGTCTCTTCTATGTGGTTTTCTTGGATCAAACAAAGAGCTAAATCAAAATGGTTGTCCCAAGGAGAGGATGATCTTAAATTCTTGTATGCCAGGATTCGTATGAGGAGGAATTACAAGAATACGGCTACTACATTAGCTATGTCTACCAGAAATTGTTCCATTTATGAAGCTATTCATGAATCTATTACTTATTTTCAACAGCTTTTCAATGCTCCTAGGAATTTGGATTTTGATATTAATTGCTTCCCTACTGGAAAAACCATTCCTCTTGAATGTATTGAGCCTCTTATTGCTCCTTTTACTGACTCAGAGGTCAAGCTTGCTGTTTTCTCAGGGACTTCTGATTCCTCTCCGGGCCCTGATGGCTTTAACTTTGAGTTCTTTAAAGCTTGTTGGTGGGTTATTGGTTCCACGGTTTGTAATGCTATAAAGTACTTCCATTTAAATGCTTACATTCCTCATTCTATTAAAGCCACAGCTATTACATTGGTTCCTAAAACAAACCATGCAGAGGCCATCTCAGATTTCCGTCCTATTTCTCTTTGTAATACCTCCTACAAAATCATTGCTAAAGTATTAGCTGGTAGGATGAAGCACATTATGAATCAAATTATTCAGGATAATCAAGCTGGTTTTATTCAACACAGGATCTCCACTGACAATGTGATTTTGGCTAATGAAATTCTTCAACATTCTAGGAAATCTTCTTCTTTTCCTCTCATGTGTGTGAAGATTGATATTAAAAAAGCATTCGATAGTGTGTCTAGAGATTTTCTCATTTCTAGAATGGTGCAAAAAGGTTTTCCTTCTAAATTTGTGGAATGGATTAATGCTTGTATCAAAGATGTCTGGTTTTCTTTATGCATAGATGGGGCTTTGGAAGGTTTCTTCCCATCTACTAACGGTCTTAGACAGGGATGCCCTCTAAGTCCCTTCCTTTTTAGCATTGTGATGGATGCTCTATCGTGCTTGCTTGACCTCAATTTACAAGATAATAGTTTTGAAGCTTTCTCTATAGGAAACTATAGGCTTTCTCATCTGATGTATGCGGATGATCTGATTCTTTTTGGTAAGGCAGATCTTATTAATTGTGGTAGACTTGCTCTTGCTCTTAATGAGTTTTCTAAGGCCTCTAGGCTTAAAGTGAACTACGATAAAAGTACTATTATTCTGCATACTAATTATACTATTGCTGATAGTATATGTGCTTCCCTTAACATTTTTAAAAAATCCTCTTTCATGACATATCTTGGTCTTCCTCTATCACCTTATAATCCGAAGCTAGCTAGTTTCTCTCCTCTTATGGAAAGTGTTATAAACAAATTGTCTGGTTGGAAGGCCAAAGCACTATCCTTTGCTGGTAGGTTTCAGTTTCTCATATATACCATATGGAATACGATTGCTTATTGGATTAGAGGTGGCATAATACCTAAAACTATCATCAAGCAAATTGATCGTTTATGTGCAAAATTTCTTTACTTTGGTGATACAAAGGCCAAAAAACTGCATCTCATCTCATGGAGAAATACTTGTAAACCAAAAATTATAGGTGGAGTTGGATTGCCTAATCTGCAATCTCTTCAATTCTGCTTCAATTGTTCTCTCATTACCAGAATCTACAATGCTTCATTTCCTATGAGTAATTGGTTATTCAAAGTTTACATCTCTCCTTGGAAGGAGCCTACCTCTAAAGCATCTAAATTTTGGAAACAACTTTGCAGGGACGCTTTATTGGCTAAAGAATGTTTTCATTTTAAAGTTTCTGCTACTTCAAAATTTTCTTTATACTGGGATCACTGGTATAAGGATAAATGCCTCAATGAGATTGCGATATTTTCTTCCTTTCTTAGCTATTTCCCTCTTAATGATAGTATTGTTGTGATTCTTGAAGATGGTAATTGGTCCCTACCTGCGAACTTGCCTGAGAATGTGTATCGGGCTTTTACTGATATTACTGTTGCACAGGGCTCCCATGTTAATATTTTTTGGGGTAATGGTAATCATTGCAAGAATAGAGATTATCATAAGTATTTCTTTAAAAATTCTGAGAAGGTGAATTGGTGGAAATTCGTTTGGCATAAAAGACATGTTATCAGATACTCCTCGTTTTGCTGGATGGCTATTCGTGGGGGTTTAAAAACGGCTGATTCTCTAAGAGCTAAAGGAATTATGGTGGAGGCTAGATGTGCTTTATGCTGTCAATATTCTGAAAGTATTACTCACCTTTTTTTCGAGTGTGATTACTCTTTTTCTGTTCTTTCTAATCTTATGAGGAATTTGGGATTTTTACTGCTTAGGCCTAACATCCTTCAAATTTTTGAATATATTGAGGATACACATACTAAATATAAGGAATTCTATTTCCTTATCATTTGTTGCTCGGTATATCATATATGGCGTGAGAGGAATGATAGAAAATTTGGTGCAAAATATGCTTCTTCAAATACTTTGGTTTACAAAATCAAAGCCGCTGTCTTCTCTAAAATTCTGAGTTGGAAAGAGGTAGTAAATCTGATGGAACTGCTGTAGCTTTCTCGGTTTAGCTGGGATTTCCTGTATGTGCTTTTCCGGTAATTCTGGTTTCTCGGTTATACTGGAAATTTGTTGGTTGTTCTTTGTTTTTCTGTGACAAGCTGGGTGGTTCTTCTCTGGTTTGGTTTTTGCTGATGGCAGGCTGATTATTATATCGGGATGGAAGAATGGCAATGATGTAAGGATTGACATTTTCTCCTTAGGATGGCAGGATGTTTTTTTCAGATTTCTATGCAACCAGGTTGAAAGAACGGCAATTCCTGAGCCTTTGGCTTTATTATCTTCCTCAGCCTGTTTTTCTTTTGTGTTATTTCTGCATCTGTTTTTTTTTTGTCCTTCACTCTTTTTGAGTTTTTATTAGCAAAGTTTCTTTTTTGTTTTATAGTGCTAAGGGGATTTTGTTTCTCCTCTTTTTCTGGACCTTGTCTGTTTTAGCAAGGCCATAGTTTAATTTCTTTTCTGCTTTTCTTTCTTCATTACTTGTAACAAGCTTATAGTAATGGAAATGGCTAATGCCACAATTTTCCCAAAAAAAAAAGTATGAGCTGTAGAGAATATGGAATTAGAGATGTAGGTTGGAGAAAATATGGAAAGCATAGTCGTGATCTAAAGCTAGAGAAGATTGTTCATTGTTGACGACTATGGAAGGGGTCGAGGGGTGTCGTTGGTGATGGGAGAAATTATTCGGTGCGAACATCAGATAATTTAGAGGTGGATCAGAACACACCACATCACTCTGATACACAAAACAATGGTACACAACTGCAGTACACAGCAAAAAAGTGACATGCACGCTCTAATTCGATTCCGGACGACATCCGGTATCCGCACAAAATAATTTTTTTGGTGATGGATGGATGTACAAGACATCCTCCGGCGCATGCAATGCGAGAGCCATGCGAGCACTGGATTTTAAAAACCAAACAATATGATCGACTTGGAAATACAAAGAGAGAAATAATGCACACTAACCCTAAATTTTTATTTTGCAAGTCTTTGTGCTTTAAACCAAACACTCTTTATATATATATATATATATATATATATATATATATATATATATATATATATATATATATATATATATATATTATATATATATATATATATATTTATAACTGAATAAAAATTTGGCTCTGAAATAGCCGATTTAAAACCGTGAAATCAACTACGCAAGCATAAAATCAAGCATTGGGAAGAACATCTGCTACGTTATTTTCTCCGAAAAAAAAGGAAATCAGAAGCTTGTTAGATTAACTTAAAACTAAAAGTAACAGAGCAACAGTGCATAAACGTTTCACTCACACGCACCAACTAAAGCATTTCTAAATTACCCCCACACACAAAACGATACAAGCCATATAACACTCAACGCCTGCAATACATGGAGCTCGAGCCAAAGAATAGCAGCCTGTAAGATACTCAGTTTATACACAGTTGATCAAACAGAAACACTCAACTGAGCTTTCACATGATCTAACCGTAACACATAAACAGGCCATCACACTTCCCAAGCTTAGAGTAGAAAATCTGCATCAATAACCGTGCTGCCAGATCTGGTGCGATGGCTGCGAAGAATTTCCCTGAGAACTATTCAGGTTCACCTCACCAGGATTCTGTTGATGCTCTTGTGCTTGTCCACCTAGTTGATGATTCTGATACAAGTTAAGATAGCCCATGGGTCCATAGTGTGCAGATTGCTGAGCCTGTCTGAAGTTGTTGAGCTGATTCTGCCCTTGGAAGCCATAGAAAGTATTGGGAGGAAGGGGTGAAATGGTTCTGGAATTGCCATTGTGAATCCACATGGGTGAGCTCTCATTCTAGCAACAAGAAGGACCAAGGTTAGGCAAGAAAAGAGTCACTTCAGTTGAAGTGCAGTGGCAAATGAGATCTTTACCTGCTGAAGGTGGAGGTAATGAGCGCCTTCTTTCTGAGAGCTTAAAGCTTCATCGAATCCTAGTGCTGTACTTGTAGAGGTACTTGAAGGATTCAAGACAAAATTCCCAGGAACATTAGCGGAGCCATTGTAATTTCCATAAGCAGAGGCTACGGAAGCCGGCTGCGGTAAGCTGGTCACTGGCAAGCTACTTTTATACTGTGGGAGTGTGTATTTTAAGCCAGCATTGTGAACTGCTGATGTAGACTGATGGAAGGGAGCATTGCTAGTGTATGCTTGGGGAAAAGCAGCTGAAGGCAGGTAAGTGTAGCTCTGGGGAAGGAATGGATAGCTAATCACGTTAGGAAATGGACCTAAAGGTAGAGTTGCTTGGGAATAAGGATTGATATGAAGGTGTTGAGGGATTGCATGGCCAGCGGGAAGATTGGAGAAAACACTAGGCTTTTGCTGCATTGTATAAACTAAAATTAGGAAATTTAACACCAGAAAAAGAAACAGATATCATTGGCACTTCTATAATAGTAAAAGACCACAATATATGGTGCGTTAACCAAACTGAAAAATAGAAACAGATATTATTAGAATTAATATAACAGTAAAAGATTTTAATCTAGGGAGAAATTACAATGCATTTGCCTTTTCAAATTTCCACGTGTTGGGGCGACTTTTTTATTGCTTCTTAAAGCAGCTTTCTAGTACAAAAGCTGATTTACGAAGCAGAAAAAAAAGCCGTCCCAAATGAAATCTAAGTTATCATTTAGATGCAGCTCTAGTTGGATGGATCAAATCAACAGCAGCTACTATAACATTAACAACATCGTACTGAATACTCCAGGAACACACAAAACAAGTTAGGGCAACCAACATGCTAACTTAAACAGTTTAACAACGACCTGCACATAAATTAAGCACTACCAGATAAGATACATAATTCATGGCATGCAGAGTTGACAAGTGTTATTTAATTTCAATAATCGTCATTATTAGATATATCTTAATAAATCCTGATTGTTCATTATTACTATAGGATATTAAATAGCATGATAATCCTATTCTACACATACCTTTCCGCACAACTTGTACCTATATTATCTTTGGTCTTCTTCATTCCTGATCCTTTTGCATAAAAATCCATCTTATTGGTACAAGTTTTACCCTAAAATTCTACAAAAATCTTTAAGCATAACTCAAATCCATGTTATATTTAGCATCCTTTCCTAAACCTTCAACATTATATTCTCCATATTCTGGGTGCAATTTCTACCCTAAAATTTATGAACCAAAGGAAAGAAAAAACAAATAATACTAAGATCACCTAACGCAAGAAGATTTAGGTAAGGTTTCTTTCACTAGAATTATGTGATGCATGTTAATCACAAGAAAGAACTTAAGATTTGTAGATCACAAAACACAAAATAGTCAACAACTTGTTTTCTTTAAAAGCAAACACTAAATAGAAAAAATAGAACCAAAATGATGATGTGATTATCAAATAAATCTAAAGAAACCGACAAGATATTCGAACCACACTAAACTTAGAGAACAATTGTAATTTAATCACCACAAAATAGAATCTGAATTATGTCCAATTTAAACAAAATCTTAAACACTAGCAAACAATAACAAAGTATGCAAAAAAAAATAAGTCAAAAAGGGCTCACCAAAAACAATTAGCGATGAGGACATCGATCCAAGGTTCAAACAGGTGTATTGCCGGAGGCATCGCAGATCGACGGCCACGATTCAGAGCTTATATTTTTAGTTATTATGCATTTTATTTTATGTATTCCTTTTGTACCCTTATGTTGAGTTGAGTCATGTTGGGGCCCTGAGGGCAATTTAGTCTTTATTTCTTCTTGTATGCTTGAGACCTATATATATGGGTCTTTTCTCTTGTAATAGCTAATGAATATTTGAATGAAAATTATTTTGTTTCTACTTCTTCTTCTTGCATGAGAGCTTGAGAAGGGAGAGAGCTCAAGGGGAGCAAATCGCAAGGCCCACCAGCCGTTGGAAGAGTCCGCGGCTCGTGGTTAAGTTATTCTATCTTCTCGTTCGTATCTCACTCAATCTTCTTCTCCTCCACCACAAGAAAATCCCTCCACAACCCAAATTGTCGCCGCCCCTTGGAAGCCCGCCGCCGGCCACTTCCACGGCCCCGGCCGGCGACTTCCCCCACCCGTCCAACCCCTCCTTCCGCTTGTTTCAAATTTGAAATTTGAATTTCAAATTTCAAATTCTTTCCTAATTTGGAAATCCAATTTAGGAAAGTTTTCATGATGGAATTCAATTTCAATTTGATTTAGATTGGAGTTATGAAACCAATTGCCACGTCATCATCCTAAATTGGAAGCCTATTCCCTTGAATTCCCCTCTCTCCCCCTTAGCATGCCGCCGGCCTCATCTTTGGAGGAGCCCCATTAATGCCATCATTAAGGCATTGATGACGCTTGAATTTGAAATCAATTTCAAATTATTTTTCCCTCCTAATTCTTTTAAAACCTGAAATTAATTTCAGGTTTTAAATTAATCCCTCCTCTCTCAACTTTGCCACCTAAGCACCATTTAAACCCCCCATAACCCCATCATAACTGCCGGCCCCCCTTCCCCCATTACTCCCTTAATTAATGTTAATTTGAATTTCAAATTGACCCCTTCCCTTTTAATTAAATCTGACATTAAAATTTCAGATTTTTCCCACCAATCTCCTAGCCCACTCCAAGCTCCTCACCCGAATCACCCCACCTCTTCTCCCCACCTTGGTCGCCCTTTCAGGCTTGCGTTTCTTTATTGGCTGCACCTCAGGAAGGCCACCAATTGTTGTCCCAGAATTTCTGAAAGGACAACCTGCTGTCCTGCACCACGTGAAGGCCACGGCTAGCTATCCAGCAGCCCTAGTCTTCCCATAACTGCTACCCAAAGTTCTGTCCACCTCACAGGATTGCTGTCCAGCAATTTTCAGCAAGGTAGTTTGATGTCCAGGTTGCGGGAACGGTCTCATTTGCTGTCCAGAATTTCTGGATATTGACAGATTGCTGTCCCAAGAACACTAGTAAGAAGAATTGCTGCTAAACCCTCTGGGAATACACTCTTGCACTGTTCATCAACTCCTCCAGCTCCGAATAGCTTTCCCGTGGACAGTATTACGTCATCGACGAGCAATTCGAAGACTATTCGTGGACCGTCATCGGCTATCCCTCCGTGCCTCCTCCACCACCGCCAACCTTTCCGTGGCTCAAGACCATCGGTGTTGCGGCCCTCCTCATGGCATCGTTAAGTGTGTTGAAGATCATCTCCCGCTAAGCCTAGTGTAGTTGAGTGATTACCCCCCAAGGTGAAAACTCTCATTATTAATTTGCGGATTGTTGGTTAATAGCTTTTGGTATTGCTACTATCTTTGGTTACCTATGAGTTTTGGTTAATCTACTTGTACTCCTTCGCCTAAGCAAGTCAAAGACTAAGGTTCTTTAATGAATTTACTTGTTATTTCAATAAGTTATCGATTGAGATTACATTGTCCATCGTTCTTAAATTTCTTAACAAGCTCCTTCGCATGTGGTATCACATCATATTTGGTATCAGAGCATGGTAGACATGCATGACATGTTAGAAAAACATCCTAGGGTCTAACCGTGTGTTATAGTTTAATTTTTGCATGCATATCATCGCATATCTAAGCTTATTTACTGTTTTTCACTGCTGTATTTACAATTCCTGCACGCATTTAGTGGGTTTTAGGTTATCTTTTCATGTGCTTAAGTGCTGTCCACACTCTAGACACCCAACCCAACACTTAGCGCAATTATTTCAGCATTGTAGTGTGCTGTCCAGAAGTTTCCTGCACCGTTTACTGACATTTAGGTGACCTAAGACCATTGTTAAGTTGCTGTCCACTCCCTCGGAACCTTCCTAACACCTAGACAACTTAAACAAACTGCTATAGTTTGCTGTCCACCTCATTCCTGCACTGTTTAGTGACATTTAGATGACTTTAAACTTGTGATAACTTGCTGTCCACACCCTAGAGTCCATCTAAATTGCTTAGATAACTTCGTCCCTCATTTTAGTTTGCTGTCCAAATAAAATCTGCACCTTGTAGTGTCATTTTAGAAGAGTTTAACTTAGTGTTTAGGTGCTGCCCAAGCCTTAGCAACCTCCCTAAACACCGGGTGACTTAAAACCTTCTTGAAGCTTGCTGTCCAGTATTTTTCCTGCACCTTATAGCAAGTCGAAATGGTGTTTTCCCTTTGTAGAGTGTGGTACCGTGCACCCAATCTTCACTAGGTTTCACTTGACACTTTTCAATGGACCCGATAAGACTCCAAAAGAGTTTAGATGACATCGTTAACCTAGTGGGAAATATGACTAGGATTGTGACGGAGAAACCCGTTGACTATCCCCACTCTAATTACATGCCCCACTCAGCTTGTCACCCGAGACATGAGCCTAGGCCTCCACGACCTCACTTAGAGTCGACTTATCGTTTGCCTACCTTTGATGGTTCCTCGGAGCCTTACTATTTTAGGGAATGGGCCAAACAACTAAATGACTATTTTAAATCATGTCATATCCCTGAATTCCACCAGGTTAGCATCGCTAGGTCTCACCTTAAAGGTCGAGCTCTTCAATTTTGGGCAAGATTGGAAGATCATAAAGAGTCTCGCGGTGAGTATCCTACCTCTAATTGGAAAGACATGAGGAGAGAACTCAACTTAAAATATAGACCCTCTACCTGTGGACAACCTGCTGATTCTAAGTTTAGGTCCCCCCCTGCCCATCAAACCACTGGATATTACACTCTCAACACCCCTACCCCTAGTGACCATCATGTAGAGCACCACCCTACCCCTTTTTGCAGAACAAATCGTGGACCTTACTGTGGTCAAGACCACCCCTGCAGAACAAATCGTGGACCTTACTATAGTCAAGACCACCCATCCATTAGTAACATCCGAGTTGCTGCCCCACCCTATAGGTCTTTACCTAACCTTGATGGCCGATCCTCTACGGGGTCTTCTGTTGGACCAATCTCTTATGACTCCCCACTTGGACCTACTTCTAGCCCTCCCAGTCAACCTTTAGCCTCCCTAGTCCTTGACCCTGCAAGTATGATTATAATAAAGGAAGACATTAAGACGATGAGGTTCCCTGAACCTGAGACTGAGTGCATCCATTTCGTGAATGCTAGTGATATCACTAATGATGAAGAATTCTTTGAGGATGGAACAGAAGTGATTGAATCAGACTCCCAGAATGACTTAAGCCCTGAGCTAGGAAAGTTAGAATCTGTAAACGTCGACACCTTAACCCACCCCGATCCTAGTCTCTTCAAGGATAAGTCTTTGAACAAAGTATGCCTTGAGGATATTAATTTGATCTCAAACGACACTGATCTGACCTTGGACCCTGTAGAATTAAATTTGGAAGATTCTAATTTAATTGACCCCGAACCTGATCCTACTAAGATTATTGATATGAATTTGGATGACAGTCAGTTGAATCTGAACAATTCTGAGTCTATTTTGAAAATTAAGCATCCTCTTGTTTTATGGGAGTCTATGTTAGGAGTTGCCCCTTTAGATTTGCATTTGAAAGAGTGTGTTTTTCTTGATTGGACTTATCTCACCCCTCCTCGTACCGACTTTTATGTTAGAGAGAGTCTTAACCCACACCGTCATATCACCAATCTAGCTGTTGTGCTCACTTCTGTAATGGATACCATACCCCATTTCTTAAGTCCCATACCTGCTGGTGACTCGTTTATCTATCCCATTATGGCTGTGAGTCAGGACCAATCATCTTACCTTGCTCCTGATTCATTTGTTTTGCCCACTATGTTCTTGTCCTTCCCTGTTAAGGACAATTCCTCTCCTAGTTGGATGCAGTTACTAGATGACATTGTCGACCCTAGGAGACTACCTACGACTTTAACTCAGACTTCCCATAAAAGTACCCTGGTAGCTAAGGACGTCTTCATTGCTCCTCCTACACCAGTCCCCTTAGACCGAACACTTTAGACCCCTTTGTGTGACTCATCCACCTTTCTAGCTATATGTTCGTGTGAGTTAGTATGTTGTGTGTGTGTTTGTAGTATGTTGTCTTCCAAGTTATTTCAGTTTAAAACTTTTGTGTGAGCCTTGATTCTTGTCATTTGTCATGCATACCGGTTCTTTTGCATATGCATTTGCATCTCATCTCCAGGAGCTTTGTAAAGAAATTAAAAGAAGAATTGAACAATGTAACTCCAATTATAAGCTTATTTCATATCACAAGAAAAGATTTAAAGAATTCGAGGTTAGAAACTTTGTGATGGTACGGATCCCTCCGTGAAGAAGTTGCATGCTAGAAGCGCCAGACCCTTTAGGGTAATTTCAAAGGTAAATAGTAAGGCTTATGTGATGGACCTTCCTAAAGGTTTTAACATCAATCCTACATTTAATATAGAAGATCTAATAACCTTTGAGGGACCAGAGTTGAACCCTAATCCACTTCCAATTGAGCCTTTTGAGAACCCACCCAGTGAGATCCCCAGCCTACCCCCACTCCCCGATTTACCCCACTTACCTATTGCGGAGAAGGTTGAAGCTATACTTGACGATGAAATCATTTCCATGAAGGAAGGCGGGCGCCACAGGTACTTGGTTCGTTGGAAAGGGAAGCCGGTGACCGAGGATACATGGATTGATCGAGAGGAGTTACAGAGATTGGATCCAGATCTTTTAGAGATGTACAAGAGCTCCAGAGATTTTCACTCGACGGGGTCGAGCTTTCTCCCACCTGGGGAGAATGATGAGGACATCGATCCAAGGTTCAAACAGGTGTATCGCCGGAAGCATCACAGATCGACGGCCACGATTCAGAGCTTATATTTTAAGTTATTATGCATTTTATTTTAGGTATTCCTTTTGTACCCTTATGTTGAGTTGAGTCATGTTGGGGCCCTGAGGGCAATTTAGTCTTTATTTCTTCTTATATGCTTGAGACCTATATATATGGGTCTTCTCTTGTAATAGCTAATGAATATTTGAATGAAAATTATTTTGTTTCTACTTCTTTTTCTTGCATGAGAGCTTGAGAAGGGAGAGAGCTCAAGGGGAGCAAATCGCAAGGCCCACCAGTCGTTGGAAGAGTCCGCGGCTCGTGGTTAAGTTATTCTATCTTCTCGTTCGTATCTCACTCCATCTTCTTCTCCTCCACCACAAGAAAATCCCTCCACAACTCAAATTGCCGCCGCCCCTTGGAAGCCTGCCGTCGGCCACTTCCACGGCCCCGGCCGGCCACCTTGCCGGCGACTTCCCCCACCTGTCCAACCCCTCCTTCCGCTTGTTTCAAGTTTGAAATTTGAATTTCAAATTTCAAATTCTTTCCTAATTTGGAAATCCAATTTAGGAAAGTTTTCATGATGGAATTCAATTTCAATTTGATTTAGATTGGAGTTATGAAACCAATTGCCACGTCATCATCCTAAATTGGAAGTCTATTCCCTTGAATTCCCCTCTCTCCCCCTTAGCATGCCGCCGGCCTCATCTTTGGAGGAGCCCCATTAATGCCATCATTAAGGCATTGATGACGCTTGAATTTGAAATCAATTTCAAATTACTTTTCCCTCCTAATTCTTTTAAAACCTGAAATTAATTTCAGGTTTTAAATTAATCCCTCCTCTCTCCACTTTGCCACCTAAGCACCATTTAAACCCCCCATAACCCCATCATAACTGCCGGTCCCCCTTCCCCCATTACTCCCTTAATTAATGTTAATTTGAATTTCAAATTGACCCCTTCCCTTTTAATTAAATCTGACATTAAAATTTCAGATTTTTCCCACCAATCTCCTAGCCCACTCCAAGCTCCTCACCCGAATCACCCCACCTCTTCTCCCCACCTTGGTCGCCCTTTCAGGCTTGCGTTTCTTTATTGGCTGCACCTCAGGAAGGCCACCAATTGCTGTCCCAGAATTTCTGAGAGGACAACCTGCTGTCCTGCACCACGTGAAGGCCACGGCTAGCTATCCAGCAGCCCTAGTCTTCCCATAACTGCTACCCAGAGTTCTGTCCACCTCACAGGATTGCTGTCCAGCAATTTTCAGCAAGGTAGTTTGATGTCCAGGTTGCGGGAACGGTCTCATTTGCTGTCCAGAATTTCTGGATATTGACAGATTGTTGTCCCAAGAACGCTAGTAAGAAGAATTGCTGCTAAACCCTCCGGGAATACACTCTTGCACTGTTCATCAACTCCTCCAGCTCCGAATAGCTTTCCCTTGGACAGTATTACGTCATCGACGAGCAATTCGAAGACTATTCGTGGACCATCATCGGCTATCCCTCCGTGCCTCCTCCACCACCGCCAACCTTTCCGTGGCTCAAGACCATCAGTGTTGCGGCCCTCCTCATGGCATCGTTAAGTGTGTTGAAGATCATCTCCCGCTAAGCCTAGTGTAGTTGAGTGATTACTCCCCAAGGTGAAAACTCTCATTATTAATTTGCGGATTGTTGGTTAATAGCTTTTGGTACTGCTACTATCTTTGGTTACCTATGAGTTTTGGTTAATCTACTTGTACTCCTTCGCCTAAGCAAGTCAAAGACTAAGGTTCTTTAATGAATTTACTTGTTATTTCAATAAGTTATCGATTGAGATTACATTGTCCATCGTTCTTAAATTTCTTAACAAGCTCCTTCGCATGTGGTATCACATCAATTAGAACTCATGCTGGTACAAGGATTGACTTATCCCCAACTTAAGTAGTTGCACTTGTACCAGCATTCGAAGGAAGAACAAATCCTACTATCACAAACAAGATTGAAAATTGTATGAGATTTATTCAATCAAAGCTAATAATTTACATGCCTCATAAATATATTCATAGACTCATCCATATGTTAATAGATATGGTTGCCACATGATCAACCCAATCTAATTTTAGATAACTCTCAAGTTGTCATTTGAAAAAACATCATTCCTAAATCATGATTTTTTACAATAGATACAACAAACAAAAATTTATAGAGCAAGAACTATACACTCTAATGAGAACTCAAATAATAGAAATCCAAAGCAGCAACAAATTTGTAGTAAAATAGCTGAGAAAACAGCATATGTAACAAGCATCCACAGAAAAACAATAACAATAGCATAACCGTCACAATCTCAAAGAAAATAACTATAGCCGCATAAATCTAGCCAACTTGGTAAATATTCAACTCTGATAAGTTAAGCTTTCAATAGTCATCTATTGATATTTGAAATTTAAGATATCTAAAAACCAAATTAATGGGGACATCAGAGCATGAAAAGTATATCTGAGGCGTGGTCGTCAATCTACGGCCACGATCGAGCTGATGTGTTTTGAGTTATTTCATGTATTTATTTTATTATGTTATTTGTTATTTATGTTGTAATTGTTTTCCTGTTTTACCCCTTGCTTAAGGGAAGTCGTATGTAAGCCCTAAGGGCAAGGTCGTCTTTTCTCTTCGAGTCCTTTTTGTACGAGACTATTTATAGCCATCATGTTCCTCTTCTAAAGTTAATGATTGAATGATAAAAAAAAATTATGCTATTGCTTGAATTCTTGGGAGATCTTGAGAGTGCTTGGAGAAAGAGAGATCCCTAGGAGAGGGAAATTTGGATCACCCACCAACCTGGGAGATGGTTCGTGATTCTACTTCTTTATCTCGTTGTCACCCTTTCTTCATCCCCTAGCCGCCTGCCAAGGGTTCTCCCGAACCCCTAAGCCGCCGGCCATCTAGCCCCACCACCACCCGCCACCTAGGTCACCCACCCAATCCCCTCCCCACGGCCAAACCCATCCACCGTCAGCCATTTTGGCTTCTTTCTCCTCCCTACATGCCACCTCGTCTTTCCTAAATTAGATTTCATGATTTTGGTAATTCTATTTATGATTAAATTTAAATTTATTTGAATTTGGAATAGTTGCCTAATTTATGAAATCTTATTTTAGGAAACCTACTAAATTCCTTCATATTTAAATTATAAATTAAGATGGGAAGAGATATTTCTTTCCAAACTTAATTCAATAATTTAAGTAAGCATTAAAGACCTCATTAAACTCCTCCCCTCCCCTCCCTCCAACTTCAAATTTCCTCTTGATTACCTCCCATAAGCATCCTCTCTTAATTTGGGAAGATTTTATTTCAAATTCAAACTTATTTGAATTTGGAATCCTTTCCTAATTTAGGAAACCTATTTTAGGAAAGTTACTTAATTAAACCCCTTTTGAATTTCAAATTAAAGGGGATTTAGTTATTTCTTTCCTAATTCCTAAATTGATGCATTCATATTTTGATTATTTATGTTTTGATGTAATTTGAACAATATTTAGTTATGTTTTATATTTTTTTTATTTACTATCTAATGATGGAAAGCATCCAATGATTATGATAGGAAGTGCTTGGGCATGGCATGACTTGGGTTTGCTAGCATTTTGGGTCCTTTGTTCTTTGGGCTGCTTGTTGTTTCCGGTTTGGGCCATGGTTGCTCTCGGGTTGGGCTTTGGCTGCTCTGATTGTGAGCTGATATATTGAGAACTTCTTAGTGCTAGCTCATTAATGTTTGAGCTGAAGTTTAGCACATTATTGGAGGAGTAATTGCACTTCCTAACTCATAAATTTGAAAAGGTATGTGGAGTGGAGCTTGTTTCTCCCCCTTGTGTCTCCTCGGGTTCTTCTTTGTGTTGTTCTCGTGATATGCCTGCTGGGTGCTTGTGTGGGTTTTTCTGTTTCACCCCCCTGGCTGTTTTTCCGAGTCCTCTCCAACCCGTTTCTTCTGTTGGCTCTTCGGGTCCCCCCTAGCTGTGTTATCGTGGCTTCTCCTTCTTGTTTTCAGTGCAGTTTTTTGGGAGTTGTTTGTGGTGTCTTTTGCCCTTCGTCTTCCCCTTACCTGATTGGTTTGGTTGGAGGTTGATGTTGGCTGTTTGGCTCCCTTTTTGTGCCTATATATATGAGAAGATTTTATCTTGGAGAGGTTGTTGATTAACTTGAAAGAAGTTGCTAAAAACCTGAGGGTTTCTTCTCTTGGAAAAGCTTGAGAGAATGTTCCATCTCTTCCTCTCTATTTCATCTTGGCTTCTAACCTCTTCTTCTCTACGCAAGTTCCACTCCACTTATATCCTTCTTCTTGAGCTTTTGGAAGTTGTTTGTTGGCTGATTTTGGGAGACATTTGCTGGAGGAGTTTGGTTGGACGTTGGATCTTTTTGCTGTGGTGGACCCTCGGTTTGCAAGCCTAAGCACTTTATCATATATTTCCTACTTCTCGTTGCATGTGAGAAAACCGCTTGCCGATTGTTCTGAGGATAGTAGTTTTATGTTATAATTTTGTTTTGTTTGTTTCGACTTTTCGTTGGCTTTGATGTTTTGTTTGGATGTTTGCTTATTAGATTGAATGGAGTTTGGTTTTTAATTTGTCCTAGTGTTCTCCTACTTGTCTCTTCTTTCTAGTTTGTCTGCATCAGTGAGGGTGTTAAAAGAGGTCAATAGTTTGCAAAGATATTAGGAAGAAACAAGTGAAGCGTGAGGTAAAATGAAATAGAGGGCAGTCAATATTGGATTTGGTGATGGTTTTGAGAGGAGAATAGAAGGACAAAGGCAGTCTGGTATAGTTATTGCTTGGAGCATGAACAGTGATCACTCATGCGTATGTACAGAGATGGGTTAGGTTGAGCGCTTTGGTCGATGATGGACGCAAGGCATGTAAGCTTGAGGGAGGTGGAGTGGGATACAAGAGAGACCTTGGAAATTAATAGATGAGAGTTGAAGGATAAGAAAGATGCATGAAGTGTGCATGTAACCGGAGGAGTATTGGTAAAGGGTATTGATTTATATTTTTGTTAAAAAGAGGGGAGGGGGGATGAATGACACCATTCTGAATGCTGCAGTGGGTAAATGAACAGATGTAAAGTAGATACAAAACTTTTGGACAGCTACAAAATTTTTAGAATAATAAATATAGAAATGGAATTAAGAGTACCTGAGTGTATATATATGTATTCAAAAATAATTAATTGATATTATTATTTTTAAAAATCAAATTAATTATTATTTATTTATTATTATATACTTATTATTATTATTCTTATTCCTATGACATTATTTTGTCATTATTAACATACTTTTAATATTTTAATTGTATTAATTATCAGTATTATTATTTTTTATTTTCAATATTATTTTACGACTAGAATATGTCTGATGAGTGGAGTGTGTTGATTTCTATTTTTTGAATGAAAATGATGCACAAGAGTGTGCAAATTATAGAGGAATTAATTTAATATGTCATACTTAAAACTATGGGAGAGAGTTATTGAGCATATGTTACGATTTCATACTAATGTTTCTCAAAATAAATTTGGATTCATGCCGTGTATGTCTACTATGGAAGCTATACATTTATTAAGAGGTTTGCTAGAGAAGTATGGAGAATAAGAAGGATCTATATAAGATATTTATTGATTTAGATAAAGCTTATGATGAAGTTCCAAGAGAAGTGATATGAAAAGTTCTAGAAAAGAAATGAGTTAATAATGCTTATATTTAAGTCATAAAGAATATATATGCTTATATATGCAAGAATTGTTGCTTGTGTTCAAATACAAGGTGGTTTGATCAAGTATTTTTCTATTTCAATTGGATTACATCAAGGATTAGCTTTAAGCCCATATCTTTTTGCTTTAGTCATGGATGTTCTTACTAGATATTTGAAAGAGATTGTACCCTAGTGCATGCTTTTTGTTGATGATATTCTTCTTGTTGATAAGACTAGAGAGAGTTGAAGGTAAACCTGAATTATGGAGGTCAACCTAAGAGTTTAAAGGTTTTTGTTTGAGTATATCTCAAATCAAATATATGGAGTGTAATTTTAGTAGTAATAGATCTAGTAGGGTATTGTGACTTTGGGCAATCAAGTCATTAATAAGAGTACACATTTTAGATATCTTGATTCTATTGTCCAAAGTGATAGTGAAATATAATGAAATTTTATTAGTAGAATTCAAGTTGGATGGTTGAAGTGTAGGAATGCATCGGGTCTGTTGTGTGATAGAAAAGTATCCATCAAAATTAAAAGAAAATTCTATAAGATTGTGGTAAGACCTGAAACGCTTTATGATGCAGAATGTTAGCCATTAAAAGAGAAACATAAAATTAAGTTAAGTGTAGCAGATATGAAGATGCTCAGATGGATGAGTGGCTTTACTAGATAGAATGCGAAATGAGCATATTCGTGAAAATGTTGGAGTAGCTCTAGTAACAAATAAGATTAGAGAGAGTCGCCTTAGATGATTTAGTCATATAAAATGTCGGCCTTCTAATGAACAGATTAGGAGAGTAGATGTATTAGATTTGGCCTATATTAAGAAAGGTAAATATAGACCTAAGAAGAATTGGTTAGAAAATATTAGAATTGACATTTTTTTATTATATTTAAATGAGAATTTGACTCTTAACATGATACAATGGAAAAAAAAAATTTCATATAGCCGACCCCAGTAGTGGGATAAAGGCTTGTTGTTATTGTATAATTTCTTTTATAATTTCTTCATTATATTTATGATAACAAGTGATACCATATGTTTGTGCACTCTCCATTTTACAACTTTCTCATTCCTCACACAAATTGTCATCCTCATGTTGGCTGGCTAGTGGGAATTTTCTTCTTTTATTGTGGGGAGAATTAGGCAATATGGGAGTCTACCCTAGGTTATTTTCAACGTGTTGATGATGCATTATTATGATCTAGTGTATGAGACAAACAATGGTTGAGCACTTTTGACTATGGGCAAGACATCTTCAGGCAATCTTTTGCAGCACTACATCTATATTTCACTATTATCATTAACATTGTTCAAGTAAATTTGTGGCACAACTATGAAGGTCAACAAGCATTCCTCTTCTTATTGCTTGTGCACCCTTCTTCATCATTTCCTCTACAATAAAAGGCTAAATCCCATTCCTTAACCTTTGCACTCTACTCCACTCTACCCACAATAATGATGTGCATGGATGGGGAAATCAAGAGGATATCTTGGACGGTGAAGGTGATTGTCAACTAAATCTTCAAGCTCAAACGGAAATATCTAAAGACTTCTAGTTATTCCTATATCTTATCATCATTGTCTATGTTGCCAAAGTGTCTTCTCTTCCTCGTTGCCGTCATCTATCATATTACCATTCCAATTGTCATAGATGTCATCCACATCGATTCCGATTGATGCTGACTTTACCATTTGCTGCCTGAAGCTTGATATCAATGAATAGAACACAATTGTGGCACATTTAGAGCTAATTTAGTTGTTTACAGTTAACAAACACTATGTAAAAGTAGTTATAAAATCATTAATCTAAAGCTCATTATGCTTTAAAGGATCCTCAATAGTAGGGGTGTCAATATTTGACACGACATGAAAACCCGACCCGGAAAATCTGGGTTGAACCCGACCCGATTTCAAAACGGGTCGAGTTCGCGTTCCCGGATTCGACCCGTTTAAAAAACGGGTCAGGTTCGGGTTGACCACACGAGTTGTCAGGTCAACCAGCCAACCCGTTTAACTTGAACTACCGCTGCTGTCCGACCTGCCCGCCTGCCAGCTGCCGCCCGCGCACGCTGCCCGAGCTCCCACCACGCCCGCCTGCCAGCTGTGCACGCGCGCGCGCCCCGTTGCTTCCCGCTCGCTCTCCCCGCTGCTACTCGAGCTGCCCCTGACCACCCACTGCAGCCCACGCACTCGCCCGCATGCCTCGCGCACCCGGCCGCCCGAGCTCGCCCGCTTGCGCACCCACCTGCTCGCGTTCACGCCCGCGTCCGAGTCAGGTCAACCCGTGTCGGGTCGAATCAACTAGGCAACCTGCCGGGTTGGGTTCGAGTTCGGATTTCCGACACGTTTACCTACCCGGGTCAGGTTAGGATCGACTCGTTTGAACTCGGGTCAGTTCCAGGTTCGACCCGAACCCGACCCGTGACCTGAAATTGACACCCCTACTCAATAGTACCATACCCATAAACCCCATACTCTAAATTTAATGCCCAAACAAATGAAAAAGTTAGTTTCATGCATTTAATTTGCAAGCAAAAAAAAACCTTGAGAAATTAGAATAGATTGCATTTACTTTAAATTGTAATATTGTATCATCGATCTGCATAAGTTCAAAATACTGGCAGCCAAACAGCATGTTAGCATATCTATCCCAACATTTTAAGGAATTTAAATATTTCAAATCTTGATGATCGCAATACAGAACAAACTCTTTTGATAAGAAGTAAAGTCTCCACTAATAAAGATCTTGCATAATGACAAAAAACTCCTCATATCTTGAATATCTTTTATTTAGCTTCATACAATTTATAAATAACAAATGCAATGGGATTGCATTCCTAACTTTTAACACTCCTCCAATAACAACAAAGGATATTTCACAATAAACCTCAAATACTTATCAAAATTAGTTAACATTAAGTAATTTTTCAATCTTAGTGAAAGTACAATGATTGAGAGGAAGAGGAAGTTATATGTATGTGATGGATTAACAAGTAGATGAATAATATAAGTGGAGATAAATCAATCCTCACCAAAGTATTGAGGTGGCAATGTCAACACTAGACTGTGAAAGAACAATGCCACCAAGCTAAATTCAAAATTAGATAACTTACATAACATGATATAATTAAAATATTTTACAAGTAGGGGTGTCAAAATGGGCCGGCGGGTTAGGTTCGGGTCGAACCCGAGTTGACTCGAGTCTAAATGGGTCAACACGAACCCGACCCAATTTTACAAACGGGTCCAGAATTTCAACCCGAACCCGACCCGTGCGGGATATTGGTAGACCCGACCCAACCCACGAAAAATGATGCCTGAGCCGAGCGATCTGCTTCAGGTCCGCTAAGTCCAGCATGGCGGTCGAGTCGGAGCGTCGGAGTGACCTGCTTCTGGTCGAAGTGTCGAATGACCCAAACACTGATTCAATAAAAATTTAGATTAATGGGCATTTGTTAGTAGGTTGAAATTAGCTAAATGGGCTTGGCCCATGTTTCTTTAGTTGTTTGGTGTTTAGGGTATTATGGCTGATTGGGGGTGGGGCTTTTTGAGCACCTGGCTGCTTGGTTCCTGAGCATGCCGTGCTCTTTCCTTGTTGTCTGTTGGGCTCCTAGTTGTTTCAATTCTGGCAGGTTCGGTTGCTTGTTCGTTCGGTTGTTGGGCTGGTTGTACCCTTTTTCTTGGGTTTTTCCTCTGTTCTGGTTGGCTGAATGGGGCAGCTGCTTTGGGTGATTATTGGTTTCTTTTTCCTATTTATAGGGGCTATTTTTCTGCTGGATATGCAGAAGATATGGACTGATTTTCGAAAAGAAAACCAGAGGGTTTTCTAATAGCTTGCGAGCTATTGTCTTCTTTTTCTCTTCTTCTTCTAATTTGTCTCAGATTTCTACCAAATTCTCTCCACTGTTTTGATGTAGACAAAGGGCGGGTCAAATCAAACCCAAAAAAATTTGGTTTTGACTTCCCTTGAGCTTGCTAGCTCATTAATTTTTGAGCTGGAATTTAGCTCATTATGAGCTGGTTTTTAGTTCATTTATTGAACTACAAGTTAGCTCATTATGAGCTATGTTTTTAGTTCACTTATTAATTCATTAGTAGCTCATTAATTTTGTCTCTTCTCCTTCCCCTTGTCCATTCGTTTCCCGTGAATGGCTCTTGGGTTCCCGTGCCTCGGCTCCTTGGTTCCCACGGCTGCCTCCTTGGTTCCCACGGTTGCCTCTTCGGGTTCCGCCTGGGCTATTTTCCGTGACTTTTGGGGGGCTTTTCCGTGGCTTTGGTTCTTCGTTTCCTAGAGTTGACTGTTGGCTTTTCATTTTCCTCATTTAATATAGAATATTAAAGGGGTTTGGGGCTATTTGTATTCCCCTCCCTTGTCTATATATAGAAGATGTTTTGTGACTGTTTTAGAATGATTATGTGAGTTATTTTTGGATATGTAAACCTGCGGGTTTTGTTGGAAAAGCTTGCGAGCTTGTTCCATCAGTTCTTCTTCTCTTCTTCTAGGAAGGCTTGCGAGCTTCTCCACCCTTCGTCTTGGCTTCTAACCTTTTCTTCTATCCGCAAGTGCCACCTCACCTGTATCCTTCTTCTAATGGATGAAAGCTTCTTTAGGTGTCATTTTATGTCATAAATTTGTAGTGTCATGTTATGTTGAAAGTCAAAGTTTGTAAGAGTCTTTGTTTGTAAGTCATTTTCTTATATAAAGTTGTGCTTTATAGTATTTGTGTCTTTTTGACTATTTTTATGTCTTTATTTTGTTCCTAGAAAGAGTTTATTTTTGTGATAAAAAAATTGGGTCCCTCCCCAAATTTTTGATTGCATCAGGTTTCCACTCCACATGTATCATTCTTCTCAAAATTATATATAAGTTTTATGGTTTATGTTTGTCTTATTTGTGCTTAAAGGAAGACGTTAGTGTTTGCAATCCTAAA
Source organism: Dendrobium nobile (assembly GCA_022539455.1). Lineage (NCBI taxonomy): Eukaryota > Viridiplantae > Streptophyta > Magnoliopsida > Asparagales > Orchidaceae > Dendrobium > Dendrobium nobile. The sequence goes on along the minus strand of CM039722.1, from coordinate 52,082,974 downwards.
AGTTATTTGTGTTTGTGTTGTGATACTTTTGATTGCATCAAACACTAGCATCTAGCATGGTCGAGGCAGAACTGCGATGCTAGACCTGTCAATTTCGGGTCACGGGTCGGGTTCGGGTCAACCCGAAATTGACCCGGCACTATTCGGGTTCGGGTCAACCCGACCCGTTTTCACAAACGGGTCAATTTTCCGAACCCGCACCCGACCCGCTTCGGGTTCGGGTCAACCCGACCCGACCCGCTTAAATTTGATTTTTCGAGTTCCCGCACGGTGCAGAGGCGGTGCAGCGGTGGCGGTCCAACGGCGGCGGCAGCGGTGCAGCGGCGACAGTGCAGGCGATGCAGCGACGCGGGCTAACAGCGGTCACGGACGTGAGCTCACTGCTCACGCTCAGTCGCTCACGGCTCAGGCGATGTCACCGACTCACCGTCACAGTGATGCGGGCGAACGGGGTCCGTCACGGACTCACGCTCACGGCTCAAGCGACGGCTGCGACGCGATGTCACGCTCACGCGTGGCGTGGGGCTTGATGCGGGCACTGGCAGTGCCGCAGTGGCCAGTGGGGCAGTGCAGCTGTGCAGGGCAGCCGGGTAGACTCGGGCAATGACGCGGGGCAGGCGGGGCAGCCGGGGCACGGGGCAGGCGGGCAGCTGGCGGGGGCAACGGGCGGGATAGGAAAAATCCAAAATTTCAAATTTTTTTTTAAATAAACGGGTTTTCGGGTTGACCCGGCAACCCGCTGGGTCAACCCGAACCCGACCCGTTTTTGTAAACGGGTCGGTTTTTCGAACCCGAACCCGACCCGCTTCGGATTCGGGTCAACCCAAACCCGAAAATTTCGGGTCGGGTTCGGATCGGGTTTTCGGGTCGGATCAAATATTGACAGGTCTATGCGATGCAGCCGGAGCATCGCGAGGCCGAGGCGGATGCTGGACTTAGCGTGGTCGAGGCGGCACATCAAGGCGGAGCGGCAAAGCGTCGGAGTTGGTTGCACGGCGGCGACTGGGCAACGCGACTAAGAGATGGCGCGCGATGCAATAGCCTGAGTGTCTGACGTGATTAGACGCAACTGGGCGACGCCACAACATGAGGTGACGGGACAGGCTGGTATGAAATGACAAGTCATTTTCCCGGGTCAAAACAGGTCGATTTCGGATTTCTACGTCAACCCGTTTGCATTACAGGTCGTGTTCGTGGTCGAGTTTTTGACCCGTTTGTATAATCGGGTCGGGTTCGGGTCCAGGTCGGGTCAGAATTTGACACCCCTATTTACAAGCGCATACATGCACACATATATTAATGTCCAAGAACAGCGCCACCATGCTAAAGTCAGAAGAAGTTAAACTTCTTAAATTTGAATTTCCATTACATTATATGATTACAATGTTTTACATGCCCATGAACAGGAACCACATGCGCTAACAAGAATCCATGAAACAAACCCAAAATAGAGCAAACATACAAAAGCACGCAGCATAAAACCGTAACAATTCTGGGAGAATGGAAAGCCTAATAGTCACAGCAGAACTAGCTACAGTTTCGCGCCATCAACAAGCTGCCAAATAAAACCACCATTTTTTTAAAAAAGATCGGATAAATAAGTACATGAATCCTCAAGCTTCCCAAGAAAGAAAAATATAAAACAAACAAGTACAAAAATAATTTAAGAAAATCACGGATGGCTTATAAAGAATTTTAGATGTTGGTTGAAATTATAATATAAAAAGCAACCCCTAAAAAATAATGTGCGTCAAAACAAAAGCTGAAGAAACTAACTTGGGTGCAATCAAATCATGAAACCAAACAGCATTAATGAAATAGACAAGGACAAAAAAAAACAGTTGAGAAGGAGAAAAAATCTACCTCAGGAATGGAAATGGATGGCCCACTAATAGAGGATGTTGCACTGTGTTTTGTAGACAGTGATTGAGTTGCAAGCAATGATGAAAAAGGAAGATCAATATCTCTGAGGGGTTGAAGAGTGGGTGCCAATAAACTGCTCGGTAAGGAACTAGTATATGGTTGCTGCAAGAAATTTACAATTGCAGAAATACTGTTAAGAAGAATATAAAATAGAAAAAGAACATTCAACCATAAACAGCATGGTCTATATGCACAATAAACGTATGAACCCTGTAAATTGATGCCAACATGCATGCTGGTAAAGGTTCCCATGCCACAAGCAAAGCCTCCCTTCTCTTCATTTATTTCATGCTAAAGAAGGTTACAGCCCTTCCAGGCATGCATTCCATCATCAAACAAACTTGTTTTACAACTACAGAAGATTCAAAACCACTGAAGATATAATGGAGGCTAACTTGACTTTGGCCCATTATTATTTAGGCTTTAGTTATCCAATTAGAGTACACATTCTAGATAATATCTTGAAGATGCAGAAATTTATTCTTAAGTACTACAACAACAAACATTTACGCCACTACATGGGGTCGGCTGAAATTTATTCCTAAGTAATCATTAGAAAATCTAAAATGTCATTTGATGACCATTATCATAGAAGAGTTTCAATGGAGCTAATTATAGTCATTACATTGAAATATGTTGCCATAATCATAATAGAGATACCACTAGCATAAATAGTGATGAGTTTATATCAAGCAAAATGACAAATAAAAATAAACCATCTCTCCCATCAAAATATACATTATTTTATCTCCTTCACCTTGCTTAGCTCTAAGAACTTTCTCAGCCCAACAAAATGATGTGAAGGATGGCGAACAGCGATTTGATTTCCTTCTAGGTATTAGTGCTCAAGACAAACAACCATGACAATTGGAGTATCAAGATGAAGGCACTCCATAGAATGCACGACTTAAGGGAGGTTGTGAAAAAGACTGTGATTTGTTGAGCAACAAGTCATCGTTGTCCTAAATGCAAAAAGATAGCTTAAGAGACTTAAGAAAGAGAGACAAGAAGGCTGTTAGACCGGTCCAGTGGACCGGTCCAGCCGGTCCGCACGGGACCGGCCGAGTCGCAAAACAGGCGACTGGCATGATCCACGGGAGGGAAATTTGAATGTAGGGACTGTTTAGGGATTTCCTTTTGATTTGTATGCATTAAATAGTTTGTTTTCCTAGGGTTTGGGCATCTTGAATTTGGCTGAAATTTGAGGTCTCGTAGATTTAGGTTTTCTTTGGGCTCTAGCGGCGTCTAGAGATTTGGGAGAGATCGATCCTCCTCTCGAATTGAGGATCAATTGTATATTTGCTGTTTTCTTCTTCTACTAGTAAAATACAAGTTTTTCCTACGCATTTCTCTAAGTTTTCTACAGTTTTTCCGCTGTTTTTACTGTTTTCCTGCTCCGGACAGCAGTATTTCATTGAGATTTGCTGTAAAGGTGAATAGGAAGTACTTGATTTCAAGTGTTTCCTCAAATTGGTATCAGAGCCTCGATTTGGGACCATCGGCGGCTGAAAACCTGAAATTTCAGCGGGTTTTTGGCATTCGGAGGAAGATTTCTTGTGATTCGTAGAAAGAAAAATGGCTGGAAAGAAGATCGAAGTCCTAGAAGGCGAATTTGGCCAATTAAAAGCAGATTTGGAGGAAAACTTCCTTGAAATCACCGCCAACAATGAAAGGTTGGAAGGGAGGTTCGCGGCGATGGAAGAGATGATGAAGAAATTACTTGAGATGAAGACAAATCTGACGGCGCCGGAAGCAAGAGAGACTGTCGGCGACCAGGGCGTGGGAGGAAATCCAAACCCGCTTCGGGGGAGGAGGAATCCGGCAGTAGAGATCCTTGAGGGAGAGGACGACATGCCACCTCTAGAGCCACTTTCTAGAGAGGAGATGAGCATGGGAAATAATCGTCGAGGTGCTGATTTTCAGCGTCGAGGTGCTGATTTTCAGCGTCAATGTGCTGATTTGGAAGGCAGGAGGGGGGAATATGAGGGAAGTGCAGATTTTGGCGAAAGAAGAGAAGAATATCAGCGTCGAGGTGCTGAATTTCAGCGTCGAGGTGCTGATTTTGAAAGGGGAAGAGGAGAATATGATGACGGATTCGGATACCAACGTCGGAGGGAGGACCGAGACACTTGGGGAGCACCTCATCTTCGAGGAATGGGAGGTTATGGAGAGTACCGGGGTAACGGAAGGGATCCGAAGGTGAGGAAGTTGAAGATGCCCATCTTTGAGGGGGAAGATGGCCATGGCTGGATATACAAGGTGGAGCGTTACTTTGCTGTCAACAGGTTGACATACGATGAGAAGCTGACGGCGACAGAATTGTGTTTGGAAGGAAAGGCTTTGGCATGGTATCAGTGGCGTGATAGGAGGGAGCCTATCAGGAACTGGAGGGAATTCAAAAACTGCATAATAGAACGTTTCCAAACCGACCGGGGAGGAGATTTCTATGAGCAGTTCATTGCTCTGGTGCAGGAGGGATCAGTAGAAGACTACCGTGATCGGTTCGAGCACCTGGCTAGTAGGGTGGAGCGATTATCAGATAGCGTATTGGAGGGGAACTTCATGAAGGGATTGAAGGCAGAGATCCGAGCGGCAGTTAAAGTTCTGATGCCTAGTGACTTGGAGGAGGCAATGAAGTTGGCACAGCTTGTAGAAAATCAGAATAATCTTGAGAAGGGAGCTAGGAGCAGCAGCTCAGGAGGCTCTTACAAGACTACGACCACTCTTTTAACACAAAAGGGGCCTGCATCAATCAACAATAATGAGATCACCATGGAGAAGCCAATAGGAGGAGGGAGTGGGGATAACCTCAAGAAGCTCACTAAGACAGAATTACAGGAAAAGAGTGCAAAAGGGCTTTGTTTCAGATGTGACGAGAGGTATAAGCCGGGGCACAAGTGTAAGGACCGAACTCTTCAAGTTCTTACTGTTTGTGATGAAGAAGGAATGGAGGGTGTCGTCTTTCCACCTTGCGGACAAGGTGGATCTTTGGGAGGGGAGTATTGTTAGACCGGTCCAGTGGACCGGTCCAGCCGGTCCGCACGGGACCGGCCGAGTCGCAAAACAGGCGACTGTTTTCGCCTGGGCGGAAGCGCCGCACGCACGCATGATCCACGGGAGCTTTTAGGAAGCTTTTTTTAGAGTTTTGAGAGGGAAATTTGAATGTAGGGACTGTTTAGGGATTTCCTTTTGATTTGTATGCATTAAATAGTTTGTTTTCCTAGGGTTTGGGCATCTTGAATTTGGCTGAAATTTGAGGTCTCGTAGATTTAGGTTTTCTTTGGGCTCTAGCGGTGTCTAGAGATTTGGGAGAGATCGATCCTCCTCTCGAATTGAGGATCAATTGTATCTTTGCTGTTTTCTTCTTCTACTAGTAAAATACAAGTTTTTCCTACGCATTTCTCTCAGTTTTCTACAGTTTTTCCGCTGTTTTTACTATTTTCCTGCTCCGGACAGCAGTATTTCGTTGAGATTTGCTGTAAAGGTGAATAGGAAGTACTTGATTTCAAGTGTTTCCTATCAAAGACTCCCTTTCTCCTCTATCTGAGCTTTAGATAAAGCTCGTTTTTAAATCATAATAGTTTTAAAAAGGTCTCAAATGCTACATCAAACTAACTTAGGTGCAATTCTGGCCAAGCTAGCTTATCAAAGTTTGATAAGAACAAAATCAAGATCTTCCAAGAAAAGAACCAAGCTAAAAAAGCCAAAGAAGAAAAAAGATAGCAACTCAAAAGGCTATTGACAATTTGGACGAGTATTAACAGACTTTGAGGCATCCTATTAAGCTCGTTGATTTTATGTCAGAGCTTAAAATAGATGAAGCAGAAGAAGCTGATGAAGACTCGCTTCATGTGGAAACATGCCGGATCATTTCGATGACATCAAATATGTTGACCAAAGAAGAACAAGCTGAAAAGGCAGCTTATGCTGTCCGATGGTATCGCCAATGGATTACAGTTTAGAATAAGATCTATATTTTATGAATGAAGGTGAATTAGATCCCGACATAGCATCGCAAATGGAGCATGTAAATTTGGATGGTAACTTTGAGCCTACAAACGAATCTCCTGAAATGACAATGAACGACTCTGAAGGAAATACTTCGTTAAGTACAACTGAGAAATGGTAAGATATTATTGTCTCCTCCGAAGAAGGGGGCCTCTAATAAAGACAAGAAAAAAGAGAGATTGTGGAGAGGTCGGGGTGCAAATTTTCGGAGCCCACAATTAGCATGGATAAAATTCCTCTAAGGAAAATGGAAATGACCGCTATTCTTGGAGGATGACATCCCGGAATAAAGTTACTTCTAATAAAATGTATGTTTAAGAAAATAAAAATGAGAAAAGCAATCATTAATTACTTGCATATTCAATTTTTTCAAAGGGATTAGAGAAGTCGACATTTCATAGAACACATGAAAATTTGATAGAGATGGGTATAAAGAATGTTTGAGATGGATTTTTAGGATCTCTTTGCATGCAAAAGGGGTGGGTGGTGGACAGAAATCTAAGAAAATTAAAGAACGAATGTTTGTGAAGCTTGGAAGAAGGAAGCTTACCAAGAGAAATAAACTGGATTGTTTCATGTAGCTCTCTAAAACTCATATAGAAGGAATGAATCACAACAACTCCAATAAATCTTCTTTACTGATTAAACAATCCAAGGGAAGGAAAACACATCGCATTTACCAAAATTAGGTTTAAATAGCGCTTGCAGGGGTCAGTTATAGGAATAGCATAACATAAATGTGAAACAGCCCTTACATGTCCTAAAAGAAGAAAAATATAAATGCCTAAACAAATATGAATAAAAAAACGTTACGAAAAACTTTTAATGCCTAATCTAATCTAATATATGTTGGGACATCAACCATGATGAGGAACCTCTCAATTGTCTTCAACTCTGCCATGGTGAGAAGAGCTCTCCTCTAAAGAGTGTAAGCCTCAATACTACTCTAGAAAGTGGAGGGAGATAGGTGAAAAAAGCTCATATAAAATGATGAGGTTCGTCCATGACAATGAGTTAGATATCCATGAACCCAACAGCCCATAAATAATCTCTCATTCACAATCTAATCAATCTAATGCTAACTAGGAACTAATGGCAAAATAAGCACAGACAAATTTGCAAATGAAAAGATCGAACAAAGGAAACACATGTAGCCAACATCAAAGACTTTAATGTGCCAAAATATGATAACAAAACTTTCCTATTAATTATATGAAAAAATCAAGAATATAAGCATTAAATTTTAACTTTCTAATGATTAAATAAAGTCAAACACTCTGGTAGAAAGTTCTTGTAGGTGGAGAGCAAAAAGCAAACAATATATGAATAAGACCATTATATAGCTCATAATTACCCAAATTAAGACGACGAACAATTATGACAATTTTCAAACTTTTATTATGCATGGAAAATATATTTCAATAATTAGTATGCAAGTTATGAATATCAATAATAAAGAATGCAACATATTGTGATGCATGTTAATGTAATTAAGTCAAATTTTTTGTTTCCTACACGCATCATGACCTTGTCAGTGCAATTTGGCATGCTTGACTGAAGTCCTTCAAATAAGATATTGAGACCGCGATACAAAAACAATACCAGGTTAAATGTCATATTCAAAATAAATTTGATTTGGTAATTCCCTGGATGAACTGACAACTACAACGGGTTTGAGTTTCACAGAATCTAATTCAAACTCAAACTCAATATCACATGTAGATTTGTAGTTGAGCTCGAATGTTAGTTAAAGGTTTGATTCAAAAAAAAATAAAAATAAAAAATAAATAAATTTAAAAAAAAAAGGTTTGATTCAAACTCCAAATTAGCTTTATATGCAAGTTTTTGGCTTACACAAAGGTCTCTAATGAAAATGACTTAGATGTGGTTTAACAAAATCAGAAAGAACACAATAAGTGTTTCTTCTTCATATTTTCTTCTAAAGAGGAAAAGGAATCTTAATTATTTCAAAACTCCGCATAATTCTCTCGAGCTTCGTACGTGTAGATTCACATTTCAATTTCATATTTAGTATAAACTACTACGTACAGTCATATGCCAGGTACTCTTTCTTATGTATCTATTTCATTTCATTCCAAGCAATGATAGGGCCTTCCTTACAGTATCTGATAACACTCCCAACTCTGCCAAAGTCTTGTAGCAGAATCTATTAATATCAACTTAATCTGATGAGTTATCATCCACGCATATGGAGTCGATCAAAAAAATCTTCCAAGTTACCAAAACATGTAAGGAAATGAGACGTTTCTTATCCCTTCTATCAAATGTAAAATAACAATGCTTTATAAAAACCATCATCAAAATACTGATACTTAAGATGACCACTCTCATAAGACCTTATTTAGAAGTAAACACATTCATCATGATAGGACGAATGTTCCGTTGAGCATGTTAGAATTGCAAATACTTAACATGCACGATGTGAAATCTTTGGATCAAAATTCTATGCTGGCAATCAAAAGCACGCTTCACAAGTCAAATTTGAAAATATATCAACATAATTCATGCAAGGGTAACAATTACGCAAAGATAAATAAGATCTTAGCCAAATCAAGTTCTTGAAAATTATAATGAGAAGAAAAGCGAGTAAAAGTTGAAGATTTTATAATTGAAATCTATTTTCTTGGTCTCTATGGAAAAACAATTATAATAATTTGTGCATTAATTGATGGGGAAAATATTATCTAGGAACGAAACAAATTTGGAAACCAGTATTTAATTCTAGAATTCAAAATTAACAACACAGCAAAAAAAATATTAAATATTCCCGAATTGTTAGATTATTGTAGATGAAAAGTTGTTGTCCGCAGGTTATTGGATTGTTGCAAAAGTGAAGTTGTTGTCCACGGGCTATTAGATTATTGTAGAGGGAAAGCTACTGTCACAATTTATTAGATTGTTATAGATGGAAAGGTCGTGGCCACAAATTCAGGATTATTTTACACAATCCCTCAAGCTACGTTGTATAAGCATCTCATGCCCAACTAACTTGTTGATTAGATTATCAAAACTTGAATCAAGCCTTGGAGAGGTATGTGGTTTGAAAGTTTGTTGCAATATAATTTAATTGGGCTAGTCCATATTTAGTCCACTCATGGTGGACAGGATTTTTCGCAACACTTATGGCAGCTCGATTGTCACAATAATATTTTAAAGAATTTTTTTGCTTGACAAGTTAATTATTTTAATAATATTTTTTAACTAAATTTCCTCACAAATAGAAAGTGTCACTATCCTATATTTAACGTCAACGCTGCTTCCCGAGACAACATATTATTTATCTTTTTTCCTGCAGTCATGTTTACCCATACGTAAGTACAAAAGCCAGATGTTGTTCTTTATGGTGCATCTCTACATCAATCAATATGTATAAAATTTTGATTTCCATATTGGATGATTGTTTATATAATAGATCTTTTGCTGACATCACCTTAAGGCAACTTAGAATGAGTAATACAACTTTCATATGATCTTCAATAGAGTTGTTCGCGTATTGGCTTATAACACTAATAGGGAACACAATATTAGGACAAATGCGTAAGAGGTAGATGAGTTTGCCTAAAAGTCATTGATACCAACACTAATGAAGATGCATGTTATTAATAGTGATCCCATTTTCTTCTTGGTTCCATTAAGGTTTTTAAGAGCTTACATCCAAGCATTTTTATTTATTGAAATGGATGAAGAATATACTACCATTGGGAAATAAAAATACCTAATTTTCATCGAGTCATTTCTACACAAAGAAAGTATTTAGATTTTTAAGTCTTTTACCTCAAATTCTATTGCTAGAAATCATTCTAATTCGATTAGTGTTTCCTCATTGTCACGTGTTACTATAATGTCATTTGAATATATTATCATAATCGTCATTTTTCTTTAGATAAGAGCTTACTAAAAAAAGTGTGATCATTTCAGCACTAAGTGTACCCTTCAAAATATTAAAAAAAAAGTCAAACAAAGCATGAGAGAATTGTTTGAGAGCATGTAGAGCTTTTTGAAGTGTACTACTATAATGATGTTTCTTTGATTTTCCAATTTAGATGAAACCTCTCTATAGTTCCTACTTGTGCTCGCCATTAAGGAAAGCATTATTAACATAGATTTAATAAAGAGGCCAACCCAAAATCCAATTTTATTGAGTTTTGCAATAAGAAAGAGAATTTCTTAATAGTCAATATCTCATCTTTGGATGCACCTTTTTGTTAAAAGCCACGCTTTAAATTTATCCATTCTCTCCTCTGCTTTATATTGGACTGTACAGATCTATTTATATCCAACTTTTTTCCTAGTGGAAGTTTAGAAACCTACCACGTAGCACTCTTTTATAACGCTGGTGGAGAGTAGAAAACAATAGGAAATCAAAAATAAGGGGCGGACAAGCTTGGAATAAGGAAATTTGAAAAAGAGAAAGGAACTCAAACTCTTAAGGCTCTCTAAGACTATCAAAGGAGGAAGAGCGTTGCACCACCTCCGTTCAAGCTTTTTTGCAGATCGAATTCACCAAGGCCAAAATAGATAACATTTATCAAAATAGGAATAAATGATGCTTACAAGGCTATTCATAGGAATGGGATGACCTGGACAAAATCCCCACACACTAATAATGAAAAACGCATCCTAAAAGGAAAAAAATGAATAAATACACTAAACAAATATAGAAAAGAATAATTAGCATAAATGCCTAATCTACAGATCTCTGGTGTATTGATAAAAAACATGAACATCTCGATAAGCCCCATCATAGTTTGTTTTAAACAGACATAACTGCCAGCTACTTTGAAATCACTAGAAGGCTGACTCTACGAATAGGCAGAAACAACTAATCTAAAGTAAGCAGTCAGAATAGACCTACTATTTCCCTATGTAATAAGGGTTTAAGATGAGTCTGAATCCTTAAGAAATAAGCAGTCAGAATAGAGACCAAGGAACAGAAAATTACCATTAGAGTTGATAAAGAGGCAAAATTTTGCATTTGTAAATTAGTTTGAGGATGGGAAAAAGCAGTGGCACTGTGTTGCGCTGATGTTGAAGTCCCATAGCCAGATAATGATGGAAAATTGTACTGCAGTTCATGTGTGGTATTCACTGCATCATCCCTGATGAGCTCAGGTTCTGAAGCTGAAGGCATGTCATAATTCACAGTATTCATACCAGCTCTTGCATCTTCATTTATTTGGGATTTTAGCTCATCATTCTCATAGTAACTGGAGTTCCTGCAAGTAAATCATTCAACATAAAACTAATAGCTCAAAACAAAATAAAGAGAATATATGACAATAGAGAGAAGTACCTGGCTTCTGAATGAGTAAGTGAAGGAGCATCATCAGCAACATTAGCGATCTCTGAATTGTCATGCAGTGGCTTTGGTTGTAATGATCCGGAAAAGGAAGTGCCTATTCCAGAGCCAAAACTACCAAAGCTCAGATGTGAGCAATCAGCATTAGTAACTTGCAGGTGTCTAGGAATTATCACAGCAGGATTATCCTCCAAAGAAGGAGCAGTTAGACCATCCTTTTGCAGTCTAAGATTCTGCAAGTTTGCAGCAGCTGATGAAATTTCTACATTGACATCGTCAACTGGAAAACAACAAAAACATCAATAAACACATGCAATAGATTTCCTTGAGAAATAAACAAAGCATAAGAAGATTGAGAAGGGGAAAGACCCGGTAATGAAAGCAGTAATAAAGCTTCACAAAACTGACTTTCAACTCATAGTGATAATTATGCTAGCAAATTAACATCTTAAAACTCAATCTTTGTCCTAATGTGCATAAATCATTCCACGGCTAAATTAAAACAAGTCGAACACACTTCCAATAACTAAGAGGCTGGTAGACAAAAAAATAACATCTATAATAAACCATGAATCAGTAAGTTTCCAGCTCAACTCCTCAAATACCAGCACTAATATGCATCAGCATAATTTTAGAATTAATCACACCTTTACATATACAAATGTTCACAATTAGTTCTGCCACTTGCTTCAGAAAAATGCCTCTCTACAGTCTCACAAAAAAGTACATCAATATTATACCAAATTAACATTATAAATTTGTGTAAGTCCTGGTTTGTGAAATATTTACTAAAATTTTTAAAAAAAAGTATGCACACATAGCATGCAAACATAGCCACCAGTAAATAGAGGACTGGGAGATAAAATAAATAACTTCATCGGATCAATAATCAGTAAGCTCCCAGATAAATTCCCTGGAAAGCCAGAGCGATTATGGAACATGCCCGTTAACATTTGCACTAGTCCAGGAGCACATATAACAAGCAGAAACACAGGGGAATTAGGGAACATTATATTTAACCGATTCATCCGGATGCAAACCTTAAATACGATTCAAGAAAATTGCTAAAATGCCTAAAAATTAATACAAATGATATGAGTTTCTTCAAGAAAAAAAAAGACCTTGCTGCTCAAATAAATGCCTTTGGGACAGATAGGCGCTGATATTTTGTAGTGAGCCATCGTCTAGTTTGGATTTATCTTCTGAACTGTTCACCTGAATTTCCCCATCAGATATAGATTCAGATTCTGGCAGACTTTCAGAATTGGAACATCCATCTAGTTCAGGGATTTCATCTTCATTTGAAGTTTGATGCAATTGAGCTTCATCAACAACTAATTCAACCTTTGATGGATCAGAATAAGATATAGCAGCTCCAGAAGTTTCCAAGATTTCTGAAGCAGTCCCAGAATTGGGCTGGTTAACAGATGACCAACCATCATCAGAAACATGCTCATTCCTAGTTGTTCCTGGATCAATATCTATATCTTCAACAGGCTGATGGGGACCAAGAGAAAAATGAACTCTCTGATCTAACTCTGATGGTCGAACTGGATTCACTGAATATTTGTCACTTGTATCAGATGTGATATGATTATGAGAAAAATGTGATGAATTTCCCGCAACTGTCGCAGACGCAGACAGCTTGCCTTGAGGCCTACCCATTTTAACAATATCAGCCATAGAAAAATGCCCAGGCATCCCAGCCCAAGTATGATGATACCCTGATGATGGCTGAGAGTGCAGAGAGCTCCCATCAGCTGAACCAATTCCCTGCCAAAGGTTTTCTGAAGAAGCATTTTCACTGCACCAAAAGCATACAAGAAAATCAACAACTAAGCAACACGGACAAAACTGAATATCCGAGGTTATAGTTAAACTAGCATGTACTGACAAAAACTAGAATTGGCGAAAGCTTATTCTTGACTTTAAAAAACAAAAGATCACACCAGAAATGAATTCTAATCATTAACTAAGTAAATATATCCCAATTAAGAATATAAGAAGTTTATGTAAAAACATTCTTTTGTCAAACCGTGATTTCCAAGGCATTCATCAAATTATCCATGTATTCATGAACCACAAAAATGGAATATGCCGACAAAAGTACCAGATGAGGTCAAGACCTGTGTATGAGCCAAACCTTATGATGCAGAATATTCATGCCCCTGAATTGCTACAAGATGATTGCAATTTAAAATTCTCCCAAAAACTAATTTCACTTGATGTATAAGTATTAAAGTCAAAATTAATATGGTTGTTCATAAATGTATTTATTAATTATTAAGGTATCCAAGGCAACATTGCTTGAAATTGGAGAAGTATAGAACAGTTTAGAACTTTCACTACTGGACATTAAAGTTGTTTCCTTAAAGTAGTAGCCAAATCCGAAGTAGTGCTATAAACGAACCATCGACGAGCTGCTCGTGGCTCGGCTCGATAAGAGCTCATTCATGTTTATTTGATAAGCTAAACGAATGAACTTGAACACTTAGATAAATACTCGATAGCTAAATGAGCAAGCTTGAATAGATCATCTTTCGGTTCATTTATGTTCACGAACAGTATCGTTTAAAGCTCTTGAACAAGGTCAGCAAGCTCATTAAGAAGTTTAGCCTTAATCGAGCTCTAATCAAGAAATTTCGGCTCGTGTTCGACTCGAGTTAGCTTGAAATAAATAAATAGTTTTAAAAATGAATATTGTTAAATTAATTTAACTAATTTAATAATCTATTTATTAAATAAATACTAACAAGAAATTTCGCAAGTCTTCTATTTTAATTTAATTTTGTTTTCTTAACAAAGTCTAAGAACTACTTATTTAATTCACTCCTTAATTTTATTAATTAAATTATTTAATTCAGTTTTAAAATTCAATATTAATTCGGTTTTTAAATTCACTATTAGTTAATTTTATTAGTTAAATTATTTAAACGTCTTAGAACGACTTAGTTAATTTTAACAACATCTTAGAACTTATTAATTCACACCCGCAACTCAAATTCACATTATTAATTCAGTTTAACAATGCCTTATTTAACTCACTTCTTAATTTTATTTAATTTTCGCCTAATATAATTCAATCTGTTTCCCGTTTTTTTAATATCCCGCCCGTGGCCCACTTTGCTTTCACGCCAATGGCTCGAATTCACGCCCGCAGCTTGCCATAAGCAAAACCACAACAAAAAGAGAAGTTAGTCCCACACCGTTTTTGAGTGATTTGGTTTTGCTTTATAAAACTTAAAAAAAATGTATAGAGCGCTTGACACTTAGCGGGCAATAGGGGACAGATTGGTCTGATGCTGGTAGACAAGCTGCTTGATTAAGATATTTTATTTTGTTAAACGAACGGCTCGTTAATAGGCTCAACTTGTTTAAACGAGTGGCTCATTAATATCTAAAATGAACCGAACTCAAACATGATCACGAGCTGAGCTCAAACAGTGTTTTGGAAAATGAGCTCGAGCTCGAACATATATCAAAAAAGCTTGAATCTTATCGAGTCAAGCTCCAACAGTGTCTTGGCAAATGAGCTCGAGCCCAAACATGCCGAAGCTCGACTCGTTTACAGCCCTAATCCTAAGTATGGTAGCAATGTAGAACAAATCAAATGTCATATGGCATTGGCATAAAAAGACAGATGCCAATATGCCATGCATAGCCAACACAGCCACAAATTTGGATATGCATACTACTTGATGATTGAATGCCATAAAAATTTGGAAAATACGAAATAAATCTCAACTCCTGGAATCAATGAGAACCAAATGCTCTATCATGAAAATGTTACTGAACAAAAAAGTTAATTCAACCATGCCGAAAAAGGAATTTTAGCTTCATCATTTTGCTGACATTGATAGTAGTAATTTTACAACCAAGATATTATAAGCTCGGCTTTTTATTGTTTTGATTTACATTGCTGATGCATATTTTCATTGAAGACTTAAAAACTCCAAGAGCTGAAGAAGAATAGTTCTGCTAACAACTTCGTGGACTTCTACCTTTCTTTCCCCACATTTATTGGTATTTGGGTGCCCGTACACACCTTCATAATGGGTGAGTGGGCCCTGTATTCTGTAAGGGTGAGATAGTTGAGAGATTATGCATGGGTAGCGCTTTATGATGTAATTGCTTAGGTAACATTAGCTCAAAATTCCTAACACCTTCTCAATAAGAGGTAAGATGACGGAAGGGTCTGCAAAACAAATGTTCAAACCAAGCATCTTTTTTCATAAGCAAACTCCTCATGACGTACATCATAAAGATGTAATAAGCCACCACAGTTTGAAGTAAAATACTTCTACAATATGTTTCAAACACTTCAACAGAAAGTACTAAATTCAAACACAACTTGCACAAAAAGAAATCCATATATAAGCAAAAAAAAATATTCACATAATATATAATTAACATAGGAAGTTAAAAAAAGGACTATATCTAAGGCATTGTCCAAAACTTAGAAAAAGTTAACATATGAATAGCCTGCAATTGGCATTTCTGTCTCAAATTTCCTGGAGAACAAAAAAGAATATGAAACAATAACAACCTTATGATTGTTGATTTTCTACTAACAGAAGAGCTAGATCCCATATTTGAGGAAGAAGAAACACTTCCAGCACCATCTTCTTTCTTTTGAACAGCCTTAGCACGACTGCCTTCATAATAGCCTGGAAAGGGATGAGAATTTCAATGATTATGATTTACAAAAAAAAAAGTGGGCATAACAAAGATATCTTAGAGTAGAGTCGTAGAAAATGTCTGATGTACCATTTGAACTGCTCTGGATGGAACTAGATCTGGGCACACGATCAGACATGCCCCGAATTCCACGACCTGAAGTAGTGTTTGTAGTTCGAGACCTAGAATCAGGAAGCTCTTTCATCTAGGGAGGAAACCAGTTGATGAATAAATCAATACTTTGATGTAGAATCTAAGAAACAACAATTAATTAAGTTCAGACTGAGCTAAAGCAATTTCCGCAAAACTAGTTATAAAAAAGTTTATGAAGAAATTAATAGAATATGAGCAAATTTTGGCCACAAATCTAACTATTAAAATGCTACTGTTAAATGTGTTTCCAAGCAAAATGAAGAGAATTTTGGAATCAACGAAATCAAAAAATGGTTGAAAGAAGTTCATCTTTCAATACTTTCCAGCTGCGCTACTTATACAAAAACAAAATACAAACTAAATTCAACAATGAACTAACCTCTTTCTTCTTATCACGTTTGCTCTTCACTTCATGAAATGAATCTACAAAAGAAGCATGCCTTTCAATATAACAAAAAAACTATAAATAGATCATATAAAGAAAACCATATATGAGTGAAACCAAAACACATGCAAGGTTGTGAACAAGAGAAAAATAGAAAAATATTTTGCATCAACATCATTAGCCTTATCCCGACCATTTGAGGTCAATTTTATGAATCTTCAATTTTCACTTGATCTTGGTAAGTATTGTTAAGGTATTAAATATATTCTTCATAATCATTTTGAACTTCAATCCTTGTTATCATAAGTATAAACCTTAATCTTCTTAATCTTTTAACACTATCAACTCATAGAATAGGTGCAATTTATATCCTTAATTTTTAAATGCTCAAACGACCTAGGTATATTTTAAACTACCATGTATTCAATATATATCACTCCTAAGTCCAAACTTTCATTTAATATACTCATTCATTAATTTATCCTAGCTAGTTTTCACAAACATCCATCTTCACATTCACATTTTATCACACTCAACTTAAATATCAAAGATATTATTCGTGCCCACTTGAATCCTAGAAACATTGCTGGCTAGCTGATTGGAGATCAAATACTTCAGTACTAATATCTAAGAATGCATATGATGTTTGCACAAACAAAACTCCTTTCCAACAAGTTTGTGAACCTATCATAAAAGGTTCATGTGAAAACGTTTCATGCATCATCACTTACCTACTAGACAGTTTAAAAAACAAAAAATAAATCTTTGACCAGGGTCTAATTGCTCCCAACAGCATATCATCTTGAGGGTTGGTCGATATGCAAATTTTGTTATAAGCTTAACCTTGCAAGCATTTAAATAAGTGAATGACTTCAGAAACGAAGGTTTGGTGAATTGCCATGGAAAATGATTCTAAGAAAAGAAGAGAGCAATCCAGGACATAATTTGTATTTTGAAGTACAAATTTGCGCTACCAAAATTAATAGATATCCTGCAAACCACACAGGACATGCATAAGTAATATGCTATAAATTGATAACTTTCAACCCGTTGTTTAAGAACATCCAGCATTAAACTATTCAGACAATATCAAAAACTTCAAGGAGTAGATCAAACATCTGCTAAACAATGTGAAATAAAGACCTAGCAATGGGTCATATTTCAACCCAAAACTTGAGCCAGTCAGCTATTGTTGGGCTAATAGTACGCATCTCAAACCGGAGTGCATCACCATTCTAAGTATTTCATTGAAGCTTACTATGATTCCACCTAACCCAATAACAACTAATTCATATTTTATAAAAAAGATAATTGAATAGGAGCATTGATTTGTCATATGGTGGCTTTCCTCATCACCAAAACATAAAACTACGTATTTATTACTACCGGTCATCACACCCCATCATTTACATCACTCTGCCCTCACTTTTTTTCTCTTTACATGCCTTTTAACACCACAACAATGAGAAAGAAGATCTTCGAGCACCATTTTCACTATCATCAAACTTCATAACACCGCCCTCCTTTGTAGAAACCATCCACTATCTCACTATCATTCAACTAACCATACTCCAATACACCTTTATCATCCTCCAATTCAGACAAAAGGGCCACCAGTACCATTTTCACTATCATCAAACATCATAAGCCCAACCTCCTTTGCAGCGACCATCCACAAACTCACTATCATTCAATAACCATACTCCAATACACCTTTATCATCCTCCAATTCAGACAAAAGGGGCACGTCCACCTCACCTTTCATCCCTTCTCAACCCAACTATCATTATCGTAACTGCTTCTCTTCTCAAAGCTGTAACTGCTACCAGCCATCTTCTTTTACACCCCTGACTTTCAAGCTCAATTCCTTGACGGATCAAAAAAAAAAGATCCTAACCTGGTCCAAGTAGTAATTAAATATGTATAGCATTATGAAGGGGCCAGAATAGTTAGGTGCATAAAGCATCCACTAACAATTCAGTATTAGATATTAATCCACAACATTTTTGTAGCTTATTGTTAGTTCCAAGGTTACCCAAGTTGAATAGTGCTCAATGGTGAGTTCAACAAACCCAATATATATATATATATATATATATATATATATATATATATATATATATATATATATATATATATATATATATATATATATATATATATATATATATACATTTAGTTGTAAGAAAAGGCTCACTTTCTCACAAGTCACAAGCAAATTAAGGATAACAAATTTCTAATAAGAGGATGAATTTAAATAGAAGAGTGCAAATTAAGGATAACATAGAACCATTGCCAGCTAAACGGTAAATAAAATGAGCGTAAATTTAAATTTCCATCAGCAATGAAGAGTAGGCAATGTTGAAAAACAGTTGACAAGAACAGAGCAACCACAGCCTCCACTGTTCGATAGAAGAGTTAAGTGCTGAAGACAAACAACTCTCCAAATCCAAAACTAAGAATAAATTGGTTTCGTCCTAAATTGTACAGATGCATCAAAATTCAAGTAGAACACCCACTAAGCGGTATCGTAATCTAAGTCATAAGAAGAAATAAGAGAACAATGACATTCACCACTCAATTTTAACAGCATAAAACACGCTAAGAAATCCTGAATCCAACTATCAATAAGTACTTGATCCCTTCCACTCAGATAACAGCCAAAGCCGTACAACACAACACGCACTTAATAGCAATAATCCATTGCAAGTCCCGAATCAAAGCTACCTGATCAGACCTTCATTTCGCCTCAAATCCTATTTTCCTAGAACTCCTCCAACAAATGCAACAATTAATTGAAAACATAGTCATACATAGACGACCGGCCGAGCGTACAAAGATAGAAGAGGAAGAAAAGCCGCACCTTGAGAAAGAAGACGCTGCACGGCCTCGCTAGGATCCATGCCACACTCCTTGAGCGTGCCATAGATCTCTTGTTCTGGAAGGTTAACGATCTCCTTAAGACTTTGCACCATCTTCCTCGCACCAGCAGGAATTCCAGCAGTCGCCACGGTGCCGTCGCCCCTGCTGCCCCCTGCGCCCTTGCCACCGTCCATCCTATCGCTCCTCTTTCCCTTCTTATGCCTCCCCTTCCCGCCCTACTATCCAGACGCCGCCTTCTCCCAGAGAAGCAGAAGTAGAGACGCAGAAGCGACGAAACCCTTCTTTTCGGCCCCCGCCTTGGCTTAGTAGAAGAATGTAGATGGATTTATGTACGTATGAATATATCTTCCGGCACGCCCAAAGCCCTCAGATTATCCCTTCCATTGTTTTTTTGTTTTTTTTTATTAAAATAAAATTATTCCCTTATAAGGGAAATTTACATATAATTGCTCTATTTAAAATATTTTTTCTTTTTATTTTAATGGGCCATCGATTATTGGATGACAATTAATATATTTTCATTTTAAAAAAACAATAAATCACCTCTCCATTATCTCAGGAAAAATTATTCCGTCAGGTTACCTGATGTAGAGCTACATCAGGTAGCCTATAATATGTCGTCACGTGCACTTACTCTTTATTGCGCGGCCCGACAACCCTACCCGGAACGGACCCGGGAGTTTGCATAGCTCGGTATTGCTAGGTATTGGTCGATTTTGCTCGACAAAAACGAAAAATACTATAATGTGAAGACCAATACCAAGCAATACCGAGCAATACCGAGTTCTTTTATGTATTGCTCGGTATTGGTCTTCACATAGTTGTATTTCTCGTTATTGCCAAGCAATACCGAGTAATACCTAGCAATACCGAGCAAATACCGAGCAATACGTGAACATAGTAATCTCGGATTCGGTCCGAGTCAGGTCGTCGGGCCGCGCGGTAAAGAGTAAGTGCACGTGGCGACATATTATAAGCTACCTGATGTAGCTCTACGTCAGATAATCTGACGGAATAATTCTCTTTTGAAAATATGTCATTTAAATATTTCAAAAAAAAAAAGTAAGCACTGAAAATATGGGAGAACAAATCAAATCTTTTCAATTATTTTTTTAGTATAATTAAACTTCAAAACACGATACACATTTATTGTAGTAGAATTAAAATTTAAATATATTCGTATGTTTGACTTTTAATATCAAAAGCATGAGATGAACTAGGGGTGTCAAAATGGGTCGATCAGTCAGGTTCAGCTCAAACTCGAGTTGACTCAGGTTTAAACGGGGCAATTTGAATTTGATCCGGTTTTACAAACGGGTCAGGATTTCTAACATGAACCCGACCAGCCTGGGTTACCGGGTTGACCCAACCCGTCCCACGACCCGGACCATCGGAGGGCTTTACGCGGACACGACGTGGGTTAAATCCGAGTTGATTTTGAGTTGTCGGGTCAACCCGAATCCAACTTGATTTTTTAAACAGGTCGGAATCTCGAATCCAAACCCGACCTATGTCGACCCATATGACAAATGAGTTAGGCCCAAGCCTGAAATTTTCCTCGTCGAGTTGTGTCAGATTTTTGACACCCCTAAAATAAAATATCAATTTTTATATTTGTAACCGGAATTTTAAATTTTCAAGCATATTGGCATATTTAAATTTTAATTTTAATTTTAGAATATTAAATTTAGAATATATTGTGAATAAAAGCGGCACATGTGAGGAGGAAAAAAAAAAGGCAACACGTTCAATTGCTTTTATAATATAAATTATGATTATTGCTTTTTAAGTATGTCAAATACAATAATTAGAGTTATTCCATCAGCAAATTGAACTTCTACTTGAGAAATGCCATGTAAAAGATAAATCTTGTTTCGGTATTTTGTTAAAATCATTTATTACATATCGTTTCCTGCCCTAAGAGATACCAGCCTTACTTGACTCCTGCCCTAATCGACTCGAAGCACGATGGAGATCCATTCCGCGACCGATCCGCCACAGCCGAATCAGCTGCCATTGTCGTCGAATTTGCCTTCGCTGTCTCTATTCATATGGCTGGGCTTCTACACTCCGAGCGCAATTTCGCCAGTATCCGCGATCGATTCGCTCATATTATTACGTCCTCTGAACTGACCTAGAGGTACGTTCGGCCGTCAATAACATGTCGTCACGTGCACTTACTCTTTACCGTGCGGCCCGACGACTTGACTCGGAGCGGAACCCGGAAATGCTTTGTTCGCGATTTTCTCAGTATTGCTCGGTATTGCTTTGCAAAAACGAGAAATACCGCTCTGTTAAGACCAAAACTATACAAATACCGAGTTGTACCGAGTTTTTCTACAACTCGGTACAACTCAGTATTTGCTCAGGATTTGCTCGGTATTGCTAGGGATTTGCTCGGTAGTGCTAGATATTTGCTCGGTATTGCTAGAAACAACTCGGTACAACTCAGTATTTGCTCAGGATTTGCTCGGTATTGCTAGGGATTTGCTCGGTAGTGCTAGGTATTTGCTCGGTATTGCTAGAAAAAACTAGGTACAACTCGGTACAACTCAGTATTTGCTCGGTATTGCTAGGGATTTGCTCGGTAGTGCTAGGTATTTGCTCGGTATTGCTAGAAAAAACTAGGTACAACTCGGTACAACTCAGTATTTGCTCAGGATTTGCTCGATATTGCTAGGGATTTGCTCGGTAGTTCTAGGTATTTTGCTCGGTATTACTAGAAAAAACTAGGTACAACTCGGTACAACTCAGTATTCGCTCAGAATTTGCTAGGTATTGCTAGGGATTTGCTCAATAGTGCTAGGTATTTGCTCGGTATTGCTAGAAAAAACTAGGTACAACTCAGTATTTGCTCAGGATTTGCTCGGTATTGCTAGGGATTTGCTCGGTATTGTTAGGTATTTGCTCGGTATTGCTAGAAAAAACTAGGTACAACTCGGTATTTGCTAGATATTTGAAATATATCCAAAAGGTGATGGGATATTGTTCGGCTCGTCAAGGAATTAAAAAACGCATGTGCGAGAACCCAAAAAACAGTGGGTCGGGTCGGCGACTTTTCTTCATGCTACGTGGCGCTAAAATATTGGTGGCCGAACGTAGAGGAGCGTACGTTCACCGGACCAAATAAAAGTTCCTCATCCCGACTCCTCAATCGTTGGAGTTCGCAATCGTGCAATGATAATTGGATGATGGTGCATGGCTAGGCGACAACAATAGAGTGATTGTGGTAAATGATAGTTACATAACAGTGCATTTATTTTGACAATTCGATTATAGTGGTAAAATGATGACAGTCAAGCAATAGCGACTGGAATACAACAATCAGATAATAGTGGTCAAACGACAGTGGATAGCAGTGATCATTAGCATCGAACGACATATAAAGTTCTATTTTTTTTAAATATCCAAACTTTATCTAAACTGCAGAGGCTATTCATAGTAGTTTTTATTGCCAGTGGCGGAGCCAAAAAATTTAGTCAGGGGGGGGGGGGCCTAAATTAAAATAGTTATGTTTGTCGTCTCATTAACGGTGTCAAGCTGAGCTATAAGATCAAAATTAAGAATGCAATTAACATCACACTTAGATCTTATAAGACATAAATATCTGTCACGGGTAGGGGTGCAACTGAGTAAAGCCAGCTCCGGTTCGAGCTCAAACATGAGTTCTAGCTCGACGGCTAATCGAGCTCGAGCTTGAACACTTGGCTGCTTGACTCGATAGTTCGTCGGGTAGCTCGAACACGAGAGCGAGACTGGGTCACGGCAGCAGGCTTCGCTGCAAGAGCGAGAGCGTCAATGGGCTTCGCCGAGAAAGCGGGTCACGGTAGTGGGCTTCGCCGCGAGAGCGGGTCGTGGCAGCGAGATTTGGCGCGAGAGTGGGTCGCGACAATGGGCTTTACTGCGAGAGCGGGAGCGGCCTTCGTAGCAAAAGCGGGTCGCGGGTTGCGGCAGAATTTCATTGATATATGTAATCATAAAATCCATCATTTTAGAATGTTGTTTAGGCCAAAATTTTATTTATATTTAACCATGTTTGTTATTATCTTAAAATGTAAGAAAAAATTATAAAACCTCTTTATATTTAATCATTTTAGAATGCAGTTTAGTTTGTTATAAAATGTTATGGGAATAATTCAGATTTTTATTAATTTTTTGTGGCATTATTAGAAAATAAGTTTTTTATGTATAAATAATTATAATATTAAAAATATTGATTTATAATTTTGTGTACAATAATATTAAACAAATTCCATTTTATTTTTATTAATTTATAACATTTAAATATAAAAAATATTGAGATTAGAACACCAACAGTTAGTGTTCGGACGGGTCAAGACGGATCAAAGCCCTTTTACTTCTCTTCACAAATATCACCTTCATTGCCATCGTTGCTGCTATTGTTCTTTCCATCTTCGAATCCCATGAGGGACGAACACTAACTGTTGGTATTCTATGTATCGTTTTCTGCATCATGATGTTGTTCGTTATTAATGCAAATTATATTTATTAATTAAGTATTATTAAATCTATAACCATTGTATTGAAAGGATGTGTCTCTTGGCTAACATTTGTTTCAGATTTTTTTTTTTAACTGTGACTTCCTGTATGAGTATTAAGGTTTGAAGAAAAAAATTCTCTGTTCTCCTTTTCCTCTGTTCCGTGGAGCATTCCTTTTTTACTTTAGTTTTATTTCTACATTCTCTCAAATTTTCTCCAACAGATGTATGCCTCACCTCTCTCTATTTAAAAAAAAATTTAGAGGGGGCCATTTTAATGTTATGACACTATCGTTGACTCGAATTGAATTATTTAGTTATACATTATTCATTTTAGCATTTAAGTGTTAATAACCTCAGAATTGAGTGATCGTGAACTTATTAAATTTATCTGATAGAGCTACTCTTTGATTATAAGCATGAAAGAATTCAATATCATCCGATCCTTCAATCAATGCTTCGAAGTTTCCAACTTCACTTTAAGAGCTTTTGTGAGTCGTTTTGATTTTTTTTTTTTTGTTAGATTTTATTCAAATTCAGATTACGATAATTGCAACACTTTTCATAGTGTTACCTTTACTATGCTATAGAATATAACATTATAGTCATATTAATATAAAGAGTATGATATTTTCATCGATATTTTTTGTTCTATGATATTTCAAATATTTTAATGAATATAATGACAATAGTAGACATTGCTAAAGAACAATAAAAACTCCTAAATGTAATTGTGATTATCGTGTATGAATAGTTTATGATTTGTAACTGCTTACATGAGGGTAAAAGTTTCTCGTAGACTCTAATAGTCTATTGTATATGTGAATTTCTGTATGCTTTTGTAAACTGTTGGATATTATTCATACACGTTAAAAGTATCGATATTCCCACTCACTTACCTGAAAATATGTGAAAAAGAGAAGAAGAGAAAAATATAGGTAAGTCATTACAAACGCTTTATGTGCAATCTATATACTTCTGTGATATAACGTGCATTGCTCATACATATTGCAAGTACTTATATTTCCATGTTCATATTAAAGTGCTAGCAATCTATGTTCATATTGAAAATACTAATGTTTGTAAATATTGAAAGAACTAATGTTTCTATGTGCACGTGTGATAAATATGTGAAAAGAGGGAGGAGGAGATGTAGGTTGTTGGCACTGGATGTTATATATGCATTTAAGTGGAGTTATAAGGTTTTGTACACTGCAATCTCTCTCTCTCTCTAATATATATATTCTTCACAATTGGGAATAAAAATAACTAACAATCTTTTGATTAGAGGCATTACATAAGGTTCTTTGTGCAAATATTGAGAAGAAAATGATGAAACAATTTTGCATCTTCTTTTAACCGCCTCTTCTATTGTGTCGGGCAAAATAATTTATTTCCTTCTAAAAAATTTATTGAGCCTACTTTGTAACAAGTTTTGCAAATGATTACTGTGTTAGTCATTTGAATGCCTTACTGATATCAGAATTTGATGATCTTGAGCTCATTGAATTTTTCTCGTCGTGCTGGTCGATACGACTATAAGCATGTTACATTTGGAATATGTTTAGTAATACAAATTATTATTTGAACCTTCCGAAAGTGCTTTGAGTATTTGATTTGGATCCATTCAGGCTCGGATTGAGTCGAATTTGGTGTTGTTTGGTGTCTTTTCAAGACACTCAGTTCAACTATAAGTTTACTGAAATCAGAATTTGGATCCCATATTTAATTTCGGAAGCTTTCAACTCAATTTTGCCTCAAGATTAGTGTCCGACAATATAATTTTTTTTGATGATATATCAATTCTCATAATATCTATGCAGTTATACCACAGAAACCATCTACTCTGACACATAAACCCTAAATTATTTAAAATTTAATAGATTTCAATTTCTTTAATAGCCACCATCTCAGGGCAAATTATTGGACCTAAAATAGGTCCGGATATTCTCTAAAAATTTGACGCGTGGAATGTATACATGTCCGCGAAATTTTAAGTCAAGCGCGTCAAAAGCGCGGGTAAAGCGCAGGTAAAGCGCAGATAAAGCACAGGTAAAACGCAGTCAAAGCGCACCAAAAGCGCATAGTCAAAGCACGGTCCACGTGTCATTTTTTTAGTGGATGTCCGGACCTATTTTCTAGGTCCTGTGACCACACGTAATAATTTGCCCATCTCAAATTTTGTTCTAGGTGTGCCATGGGAAAACATTGTCATGAACAGACAAAGAAATATCATACGATTCTTCCATCTCATCAATACTATCAAGTCACCTCCCCACACTAAATTCATTAACTACACTTCCAACTTCAACAGAACTGCAACCAGGTACCTTCTCCATTCCACATATACTCATTTGCTTACGAATCCTGACTGCATCTTCCCACCTTCCTTCTCTTGAATACAAAATCGACAAAAACACATAGCACCTGCTATCATTCTAATCTATCTCCTTGAGATGCTTCGCTGTGCACTCTCCCATACTGGTATTTCCAAGCCTAGCCGAGGCCTCAAGCAACGCCCCTCACATTGGAACACTAAAGTCCATGCCTTTGTTTGATTCAATGAGCTCTTTTGCTTCATTTAATAGCCCTGCTCTGCAGAGCAGATCAACCATGCATCCTAAGTGCTGCAAAGTGGGTTTGAATCCGTAGAAATCACTCATGAGGTTGAAGAATCTGCGGCCCTCCTCAACCAATCCTCTCAAAACACTCAATAAGGTGATGCTATCAGGGCTCGTGCTTGTTTCTAGCAACTTGGAAAAGAAGTATTGGGCTTCTTTGCCTCTCCCATGGATGGCAAGATTTAAGATTACAGAATTCCATGAGCAGATGTCTTTTTCTTGGATTTCATAGAACACGTTGAGAGCTCTGTCCATACTTCCACATTTTAAGTACATGTCCAGAAGAGCAGTTCCTAGTACTGCATCAAGTTTGATGTAATGTTTTTTAATATAATCATGGATCCATTCTCCTTGCTTTAATGCAGCGATCAGTGAACAAGAGGTGAGCGCAGCGACCAGAGTGAAATTACTGGGTTTGATCTTTGATCGGAGAATCTCATTGAGGAGATTCAGAACCTCTTCAAATCTGGAGCTTTTCATGCAAAGATCAATAATCAAATTGAAGGTGGTGAGATCCTTCACATCAGGTGGCATCTGGTTGAATAAATCACGAGCTTCTTCAATCCGAGAAGCAACAGCATAGTCGCCAATCGCTATATTCCAAGTGATTCCGTTCTTCAAAGGTAGATATCAAATAATTGCCTTACAATCTCCAACAAACCATGTTTCGCGTACCCATCAATCAAACAGCTCCAAGAAACCACATCTCTCTCAGGCATTTCATCAAATACATCCCGCGCTTCTTCAACAAACCCCGCATCCACCATTCCAGCAAGAATGGTGTTCCACAATACAATATCTCGCTGGGACATTCTGTCGAATACAAGAAACGAATCTGAAAGGGAGCCGATTCGGACATAGACATGGATCAATGTGTTTTGGGTGTATTGATCGGTTTGAAGGTCGCGCTTGATTATTTGGCCGTGGATCTGCCGTGCTTCGAAGGAAGCGGATATCGTAGAGCAGACCTTGAGGATGGAGGGGAAAGTCATGGAGTTGGCTAACGCGAAGCCCTCCAGGAGGACATGGCGGAAGAGGGAGATGGCGAGGTCGGGACTGCCGAAGGTGGCGTAACAGCGGATGATGGAGTTGTAAGTGGAGGGGTTGGAGTTGAAGGAAAAGCCGAGCTTCGTGAATGTGGCATGGGCCTGAGAAAACTCGGTGGTTCGTCGGCATAGCTCTAGGAGATGGAGATAACGACGAGGAATCTGAGAGGAATGAGAAGCGTGGATTGGATGCAGATAAGTAGCAGGGACTATTGCTGCAGAAAAAAAAAACTAAAAACAGTGGAGGGCTCTGCTAGGGTTTTGTCGAGCTCTCTCTGCCGCCTTCTCTTGCCACCACCTTTTTCTCCCCGTGGGGGGTTTCCCTCCTCCATGGGATCCCTGAACCATGAGCAAAACTTCCCACCTCTCTCCTCTCCATCTGCTCCTGCTCAACCAACACGTCTTCCTTCTCTACGGAGCTAGACGAATATTGTTACACCTGATTGTCTGTCGTCTAAGGATCTGCCGGTTGTTTTTCGTGAAGAGCCGGATGAAGTTCTTGTCTTTCAACGCACCAAAACTGATGCAACTGCAGAAGAGTGGACCTTATCCCTGGTAGGTTTCTCTGTCGGCAGGAGACCTTACTATGAGGCGCTCCTTGCTGCCCTACGGAAAACTTGGAAACTCCAAGGTACTATCCAACTTTTTAATTTGAGCGATGGCTTCTTCCTCATTAAGTTTTCTTCTCCTGTGGACTACAAAATGTCTTGGAACGGAGGGGTGTGGTTTTCTCCTAGGTCGGCCTTTCATACTTCAGAAATGGTTTCCTATGTTCAAACCACAAAGAGAAAATTTTACCTCGGTACCTATTTGGGTCAAGCTGCTGGATCTACCACTCTGTGTTTGGGATTCAGAGGGTATTTCATGTATATCCAGTAAGATCGGTATCCCACTTGCTGTGGACGCCCTCACCGCCCAAAAAACAAGATTGACATATGCACGTGTCTGTATCCAAGTTAACAGCAAGACCAAATATCCGGATTTCATTCCTATTTCTATAGAGGATGAAATCATGAATATTAAAATCCAATATGAATGGAGGCCTTGCCCCTGTGAGACCTGTGAATCCCTTTTTCACTCTTCAATTACATGCCCCTCTAATCCGTCTAATATCAACGGAGATAACTCCAAGAAGGTTGCAATTTTCCGTGGTAGAAGTACCTCTCGTGCGCCTCATAATCCGAGAGACAAGAGCTCCAATCCTGTTGGACGTGTTAAATTGTTACCTCCTCAGAACAACTCCAAGGCCAATGTTAGCCCCAAAAAAATACTAGCAAAAGCACCCCAGGCCGATTTTCCTTCATCTTCATCTCCCTTAAAAACCCCTCATACACATAATGAAGCAGATCAGGCCTCTGCTTCAAAACCCCCACCTCCTTCACAGACTGACCCTATTCCTAATCTCAATTTCCTACTGACGATTTGATCATCAACTCCATCAATCCCCACATACCCAAAAACCACAAAACAGATGTTGTGTCTACTAACAAATTTGATGTCCTTATGGACATTCAAAATGAGGCCTCCTCCTCTAATCCAGACCCTTCTCAGGAATCTCAAGCAAATAGAGATCATTTGGATACTTGTTTGACTGAGGAGTCCCATCCCCCGAAAACAAAAATCACCAATATTATTCAGCCCCCTCCTTCATCCGCAGCCAAAAACACCAGAGGCAAGCATAAGAAGCCTCAAACATCCACCTCAAAATCCCAATGACCCTCCCCTCTATCGCTTCTTGGAACATTAGGGGTTTTAACAACCCTAGCAAAGTCAGTGCTTGTAAGAATCTCATCAAAGTGCACAAACTCGATCTGATTTGTATCATGGAGAATAGGATTCACGCCAACTTTATGGCTGATCCTTGGTTCATTGCTGCCCACACGGTTTTTTATTCTGAAGTTAATTGTAATAATTTTTACCTCTCTGCTTCTGGGAGGATCTGGATCAAATGGGCGGGGGATCGTATATCCTTTGTTCCTACTTTTTCTCTTCTCATCTTATCTGTGGCTTTATTTCTTATGGAGTGGTTTCCTTATTTCTTAGTGCTGTTTATGGCTCCAATTCGGTGGAAGACAGGTCTTCTCTGTGGCAACAACTCTGTTCTAATTCACCTTCCCTTGATATCCCGTGGATTGTTTTGGGTGACTTTAACTGCTGCAGGTTTCAAAATGATAAGGCCGGGGGAACTCCCATCCATTTCAGTAGGTTGGGGGATTTCAACTCTTTCATTTTTTATAATCATCTCATTGACCTTTCCTCCACAGGTATTTTCTATACTTGGTTTAACCAGCAAACTGATAATGCGATTCATATCAGGCTTGATAGGGCACTTATGAATGAAGCCTGGATTGATAAATTCCCTCTTTCTTATTATTTTGTGGATAAACCTTTCTGCTCTGACCACAGTCCCATTGTTCTTAGGAATGGTGATTTTAGGTCCAGTAGCAATAGGTTTCTTTTTAAAAATTTTTGAACTTCCAAAGATGATTATTGGGGAATCTTGCTTGACACTTTCAAAGAGCCTGCTGAGGGGAATCCTTTGACGGATTTCTCTAATAAACTCAGGAAATTCAAAGTTTCAATCAAAACCAGAGATTGAACATCTGCGAATGCCATTAAAACGACTCTTTACAACCTTCAGGACAAGCAACAATCCATCCTGAATTCTTTGGATCAAGACCCTTCTAATCCCAACCTTAATGCTGCTTTAAAAGGTACTAATGGGGATATTGCGGATCTAACTTCTTCCTGGGTTTCCTAGGTTTCACAAAGAGCCAAAACTAAATGGCTGAAAGATGGGGAGGACGACCTTAAGTTTTTGTATTCTAAAATACACATGAGAAAATCTTTTAATAGTGCTGCGCTTCAAAATGTTATGTGTAGAAATTCTGGGAATCCTAATATAGCCAAGCAGAAGGTCATTGATCATTTTTATGATCTGTTAAACCCCACGGATGCTTTATCTCCCATTGATATTTCTTTTTTTCCGATTGGGAGTACTGCTTCTCATCCTGATTTAAGCACCCTCACCTGCCCGATTTCTGTTCAGGAAATAAGAAATGCTGTTTTCTCTGGAGCTTCCTCCTCCTCTCCCGGTCCTGATGGATTTAATTTTCATTTTTATAAAACCGGGTGGCATATAATTGGCCCTTCTCTTTGCTCTGCTGTTCATTTCTTTTTTACCAAAGGCTACCTCCCTACGGGGGTCAAATCCACTGCTTTATTCCTTATTCCGAAAACTTCTCATGTTAACTCCATTGCTGACTTCCGGCCAATTTCCTTATGCAATTCTTTGTATAAGATTATCTCCAAAATATTGGCTAACAGGCTTAAAGGCATTATGCCTCTTATTATTCACACCACTCGGGCTGGTTTTATTAAGAATCGGATATCCACGGATACTGTCATACTAGCTGCAGAAATTTTGAGATACTTCAAAAAATGCAACAACGTACCATACATGTGTGCCAAGCTCGATATTAAAAAGGCATTTGATTCTCTGTCCAGAGAGTTTCTTTTGCAAAGGATGGCTCAGAAGGGTATTCCTCCTCTTTTCATTCAATGGGTTAAAGCTTGCATTACGAATGTGAATTTCTCTATTTGTATGGATGGTAACCTGGAAGGCTATTTCCCATCTTCTGTCGGGCTCCGTCAGGGTTGCCCCCTAAGCCCGTACTTATTTTGCATTGCAATGGATGCACTATCTTGTTTATTGGATAATTCTAATATCAGGCCTTCTTTTAAGGCTGCTGATATTAATGGCTTCAAAATCTCTCACCTACTCTATGCAGATGACGTTCTTGTTTTTGGTGAGGCCACTACTGCTAATAGTCATGTATTGAATGAAACTCTCAGAAAGTTTTCCAACTCCTCTGGTCTTTTTATTAATCCTGAAAAGAGTTCTATTATTATTCAAGGGAACCTGTCACACATTAAAGACATATGTGATATCCTCCATATACATAATACCTGCACTTCTTTCACATATTTGGGCATTCCTATTTCTATTAAGAGAATTCTTATCTCCCAATTCTCTCCACTTCTTGATACTATTTCTAACAAGCTTTCGGGGTGGAAAGCAAAGTCTCTGTCTTTTGCAGGTAGGCTTCAATTTTTGAGATTCACAATTTGAAATACCATTGCTTATTGGATACGAGGAGCTATTATACCTAAATCTTGTTGTAAACAATTATCCAAATTTTCTGCTAAATTTCTATTTTTTGGAAGCTATGAGGCTAGGAAGTTACATATGGTCTCTTGGGTTAATACGTGTAAACCCAAAAATAAAGGCGGGCTTGGTATTCCGTCTTTTCAAGCCATTAAATTCGCATATGATTGCTCTCTCATTTTTAGAATTTACAAGTGGCCTTCACCTCTTACGTCTTGGTATCTCTCCAGTCATTGTTCCCCTTGGAAACCCCATACTCTTCGGCTATGTGGAAAAGTATTTGTAGTACTGCTATAAAGGCTAAGCATAAATTTAATCTTAAGATTACTGAAGGTTCTCCCATTAGTTTACTTTGGGATCATTGGATCAATGGTTTTTGCATTCAAGATAAACCTAACTACCTCTCCCTTACAAGCTCTTTCCCTGAGAATGCACATTTACATGTTATCGTGAATGGAGCTAACTGGAAAATCCCTACTTCCTGCCATTCTTCCATCCAGAACGTATTTCATTCTGTTATTATTTCTGGTGATGGTAGGGAAAATTGCATTGCTTGGGGGGATAATGGAAAGCACAATTTTAGCTTTTTTTATCCAGGAATTTTACTGTTTTGAGGCTGAGGTGAGCTGGAGTAAAGCAGTTTGGCACAAACATCATGCTTTAAGGTTTTCTATTTATGCTTGGTTGTGCTTTGTGGGCGGCCTCAAAACCTCTGATGCGTTAAAGAAAAGAAATATTGAAGTTGATTCACAATGCATTTTTTGCCACTCTTGTGGGGAAAGTGTGTCTCACCTTTTTTTCGAATGCGACTATACTTTCTGCATCATTTCTAAACCGCTACCTTCTTTAAGAACTTTTCTTATGAGGCCAAACTTACATCAACTCCCTGATTTTATTTCAAATACTGGGAATCAGAATCACGGTAGCATTTCTGTTCAATTTTTTACTTTGTGGGCTGCTGTTTATACCTTATGGAGGGAGATAAATGAACGTAAATTTGCCAATAAAACTAGGAGCATTACTACTCTGCTGAATCTGATAAACAAGGTGGTGGCTATCAAGCTAAAAAGATGAAAAAGTTGATTTGTTGGCCTTCGGGTTAGGGCGTTTTTTTTTTTCTGGCATTTCTGGAGGTTTTGCTTTGGGTTCTTGCTTGCTGGATATTCGGTTCTCTTATTTATTCTAGAATTTGTTTGGTTTTCTGTTGGGTGGGGGCGATGATGTTCAGGCTTCATCCTCCCCCCAGGACGGCAAAATCTGCAACATTTTTCAAATTGATGGCTTTTTGACAACCCGGGGTTTTGCTCTATCTTGGGGATGCGGTCTGTTATTCCTGAGCCATACTATTTTCCAACCACCACCTGGGTGCTGCTGTTTTATTGGCTGCTCGTTTTTGGTTAATGCTTTATCTTTCCTGTGCCATGGGTTTGGTTTTTTCCTCTGAGTTTGTTGGTTATTACTAGTTCTGTTCTAGAGCTCCTTTTGCTACCTGTTATAGCCTAGCATGTGTAATTTTGGCACTTTGTGTGCTCTTTTCCTTTGTGCTTCACAATTTTGTTTTGTTTACACATGTAACTAGTTTGTTATATCAATGAAATTTGGGCTCTGCCCTACTTTTCCCAAAAAAAAAAAAGACTATTGCTGCAGGCGTGGACATCAGAACCTTTCGGAGGTAATTATCCGCTAACGCAATTCATTGTTAAGTAAAGTTTTTTTTAAAGACATTTAAATCACTCAAAGATAAATTCATACACATATTTTATATATATATATATATATATATATATATATATATATATATATATATATATATATATATATATATATATATATAGTATTCAAATTAAAATATATATATATTTAATACCTAAAGCTCTCAAACAACAGACTAAAAAGAGTTACATAAATAAAAAATTTTTAGTCTCAAATTGTGATTTTTTTTTAAACTTTCGAGCTAATTAATCAAATACGTACCTATAATATATGTAAACTTCGAATCCATAACCTCTTAGTTGATAGTCAAAGCTTCCAACCAAGAGATCAAAATGAGCTGCATATATTGTGAAAAACTACTTTTTTCTTTTAAATTGAATAATTGCGGGACACAATTCATAGGCAAAGAGAAACATCTAGTACATAATTAGTCAATAATTATTCAAGAGATGACGTTAGTTTGCTCTTAAGTTGTTCTTATTCAACAATCTCATACACACATCATATACTTAAGATTTTAACCCAAACCCCTTTGATTGGTGGCCAAAACTCCTAACTAATAGATCAACATTAGCTGCATCAATTTAGCAGATGAATGTGACCATTTGCATATCATAGTTATAATATGCCAACCTTAACAATTAACTTGGGAGTTTTTTTATTAGCATTCAACACTTAAAAGTATTTTCATGTCATCAGACTCTTCATTTTAGTATGTGATTATGTACACTAATTCATCCTACAATACTTAATAGGATATTAAGCGTGAATCATAAGCTAGTTAGTGACATGTTATTAATTTGATTAAGTCATGTAGATTAACTCTTCATGCATAATAATTGTTGATTATTAAAGGCACAATTGCTTTGGTGACCCCTATTTGTAATTGAGAGATTTGCTTTGAACTATTTTTTTATTATTAACAACATAACTATACCCCGTTCAGGCAATAATAAGCATACAATATATATTGATTTAAAAGTTTATGCAATTTAAGAATTGATATTGCATATAAAAACATTAATAAAACAACATAAGGTAAGATTTAAATGAATGCTAAATCATACTTTCAATATCGCTTTTTGTGCAACAAGAAAACTCTTAGGCTTCATTTGGGGCGGCTTTCTTACTATAACTTTTTACTAGAAAGCTGTTTTTTAAAAACAATGAAAAAAGGTCCTAAACGAAGCCTTAGGGTCGGGTTTTTTTCTTCAAGAAAATGGCTAGTGATATATCATAAAAAACTAACCATGATCAAGCATGAATTCCGAGACAAAATTAAGTTGAAAACTTTTGAAGTTAAATTCGAGATCATTTGAACTCTGATTTTAGTAAACTTTTAGTCAAACCAAAATGTCTCGAAAAGACGAACCCAAAAAACACCAAATTCAACCCAATACGAGCCTGAATGGGTCCAAATAAAATACCCGAAGTGCATTTGGAAGGTTAAACCCATAAATTGGATGACTAAACGATTTCTAAATGTAACATGCTTATAGTTGAATCGAGCAACTCAACGAAACAAATCCAACGAGTCCAAGATTGCCAAATTCTAATATCATTAAGACACTTAAACACTTGATAAATAATCTATGATCAAGGGAGTCGATATCGACCATCCATTCAAAACACTCACAACAAGCCCTTGATCTTCTCTCTGTTTGTTGATTATGTCACTCCCAAAAAAAAACTATAAATAGGACCCTCATTCTTCATTGAGGGGGACCCGAATCAAGGAGGAGAAAGGAGAGAAGGAAGAAAGATAAACTAGAATTCTCTTGCCACCATACTCCTCGACTATTAATTATTGTCGGACATATGCTCGACCACTGACTGACACTCGACTTCAACTCGACCACCAGCTATCTCCAGACTACCCCTCGACTGCCAACTAGCACCGAATTTTATTCGACCATTAAACATCGTCGATTATTTGGCTGATCTTCGTTCGTCACTATATTTCAACCTGACGAATGATTGTTGTAATATGATCATCCTCAATTTACAGAATAACCCAGTCATTTGTAATCTATTCAAACACTATTGGAATCATTTCAACTGGACGTGGCCCAGTGGTTTTCCCTTCAACATTTTACATGTAAAAACTCTAGTGTCTCATATGAATGTTATATATCCAATCTTTTATTTGTTTCTGTGCTGGATCTTTGTATAAATCTAAGATGTTAAACTTTATATTTATCTACCGCTGTGAATATTTTAGGATGCAAACAGTTTGGGGCCGTCTATGAGAACTTCATTCCTAACTAGGGACAAATTTTGCTCCAATCTCAAAAGGTCATTAATGTCAACATCTTAACATCAATTTCATAGGAATTAGATGTGGATTGGGAGGCAACCTTGATTGCAACAGTGGTCAAGACAGTTTCTCTAATGCTTCCAAATCCAAGACAACATATTGGAATACTATTTTTAATAAAGCTTCAAATAAATGTAAGGATGCTTCCAATAAATTGAAAAAAGTATGCAGCCTCTAGCTGGACTTCTACTTATTGGGCAATGTCTTAATCGACCTAAAAAATATTGTAATGATCTAAAGATAGATCTTTTTCACATTTGATTAGAGATACATGTGGCATTCGCCCTCTCCTAATAAAGGCATGATTGATCAAAGCGGGATTCGATCCGAGCTCTTTCACATAGTTTAATGTCATCAAGCAATGATTTGATTAGTAACATCGGATATGTCAAATATCTTAAGAGGATGTCAATCAAATCTTAAAATCTTTGATTCGAGAAATATATAATATTTATTGTGCCTCAATCACTAGATGATCAATCATAAGGGGATTCAATCTGGTCTATTCCACACAAGTTAATATCACCGAGTAATGCTCTGACAAATAATCGTGGATAGGTTATACATCATTGGTGGATTGTCTCGATCTCTTTTACACGGGTTAACGTCATTGAGCAAATCTTTGATAAATAAGCTCATATATGTCATACACCCATGGTGTATTCTTTTAGCCTCTTTTACTCAGGTTAACATCATCGAATAATGCTCTGAAAAATAACATCAGATAGGTCAAACATCTTTGATGAATTCTCTCAGCCTCTTATATAAACGTTAAGGTCATCGAGCAATGCTTAGAAAATTATCTCTTAAAATTTAAACATCATTATAGATTTTCTCATCCTTTTTAATACAAAGCAATGCTTTAACAAACAACTCCAAGAAGGCTCACATATAAGGTGGCCTAAAAGAAATGCTAGTAATGGGCAAGGTCCTCACTAAAAATACTCCATAAGAGAAAGTGATTGACAAAATCATCATTTATTCAAAGACCTTATGATGTTAAAAAGCCTCAAAAGGCACAAGTATACAAATACCTTAGCAGACTAAAAAGCCTCAAAAGGTACATGTATACAACGACCTTAGCGGGCTAAAGAGCCTCAAAAAGCATATATGTACATCAAAAACTCTGAAGGCTTAAAGCCTAAGAAGATAAACACCTCTTTGATTATTTAAAAATATTAGAAGAATAAAAGTTACCAAATGGATAAATTCCTCTAATCTAGTTGCTCTAACCGTGTGGCAATATATTAAAGTATATATCTAAGATGCATAAATGACTTTGTTTTTTTTAGGGGACAATTCCATTTAAAATGAAAAATAAGCTTTGAGCTCATA
This sequence comes from Dendrobium nobile, assembly GCA_022539455.1. Lineage (NCBI taxonomy): Eukaryota > Viridiplantae > Streptophyta > Magnoliopsida > Asparagales > Orchidaceae > Dendrobium > Dendrobium nobile. Next base: position 52,045,926 of record CM039722.1, on the reverse strand, counting down.
CAAATATTTCAAATTTATATGCAACGTTATTGGATTTACATAACAAAATTATATATCAGGTTGGAGTGTACATTCATTTTCACCAAAAGTTAAAATTAAAATTACATCAACATCATTTGTGCACTTTAATAGATCAAGACGAACAAAAAACTCATTTCAAACCATTAGCCTCCACTTACTTGACAGCTTGTGTGTATTGTTAGATTATTGCGATCAACACAATGTTTGATCCCTTTAGTATGGATATCCATCTTCTACCTCCATCAGCATACCACCTCCAACAAAATGAAACATATCTTTCATCAAGAAAAGATCGAAACCCTGACAAGCCTTCGATTATTTGAAACTTTTTATATAATGATAAACTGCTTCCATCGGCACACCTCCTGACCACCTACATCAGGTCATTCATTATTATGCTATAGTTATCATTGTTTCTTACTACTCTTAATGGAGTACAACTCAACCATCACCATTATCGGCCCTTCGCTTGATATCCACCATTGATCATTCACCTCTTATCAGCCATCATCAACCTCTTGCTCGGCTACTATTAACACCACACCCTCCAATTATCTCATTCAACTCACCACTCAGCCACCAACTGACATCTGAATTCCACCTAATAATCGATCACCTCCAAGCTTTCACCTGGATTCTGATCGCCATCAAACTTTCACCCAACTACCAATTGTCGTCGCACTTTCGCTCAAACATCATCAAAATTCCACCCGTTTGTTGATATCACTATTTCCCCTCCTTGGTGTTATTATCGCAGAGTCTTTTCAAATCGATGTTGCATATAAGAGTAGTTGATCTTCTTCTATCAAGGATTATTTATTAAGAAAATAAACTCTCATTGTGACTTGATAGGGGGTGCTACATATTCAAGATAGTGGAATACCTTTATTGTAAGAAGGATGAAGGAAGAAAGGAGTAGAATTAATGACATAATTTCCCCCTGCTCCAAGGGGGTTATTTAAATATGAAAGAGGAAGATGAATATTCGACTCAATCCAAGCCCAAATGAGTCTAAATCAAAGACCCGAAGCACATTTGTTAGGTTCAATCCATAATTTGGATTACCAAACAGTTTCCAAATATAGCGTGCTTATTGTCGAATCGAGCGGCTCGACGAGACAAATCCAACGAGCCCAAGATTGTTGAATTTTGATATCATTAGAGTCTTTAAATGCCTGATAAATGGTACACAATCAAGGGATTCAACATTAGCCGTCCATTCAAATCACTCACAATTTACCCCTGATATTCATTCTATATTTTGGTCATGCCACTCTCAGAAAACTATAAATAACACCTCATTTCTCTTAAGAGGGGATCCCAAGCAAGAAGCAAGAAGAGAAAGAAGAACAGAAGGAAGAAAATGAAGAGAAGGAATAAACTCCTCATAAACCGCCGATAGACTTTCACCCGGCAACCGACTAACGCTGGAATTAAGCAAGGAGGCAAGTAGAGAAGGAAGAAGAGAAAGAAGAGAAAGAAGAAGAGAAGGAAGAGACTCCTCCTCGACCACCGCCGGAGTTCCGCCCGAACTCCAAGTGGCGCCGGAGTTCTGCCCAACCTTTAAGTGACACCGGAGTTCCGCTCGACCTCCAAGTGATGTCGGAGTTCCTCCCAACCTCCAAGTGATGCCGGAATTCCGCCCGACCTCCAAGTGACGCCGTCCGACAATCGACTGACGCCAGTTTCTGCCTGATCGCCAACTAACGCAATCCGGTTGTAACTGAATTTCAATATGAGAGTTGATTATCGTAATACGATCGTCCTAAATTTTAAGGACGAGTCAATCTCTTGTAACCTAAGCAAATACTAATAAAATTCTTTCAACTGGATGTGAACCCGTGATTTTTCCCTTTTTAGAATTTTCCACAAAAAATTCTGATGTTGGTTATTATAATGTGACATAAATGAGAATATCTTTCATCGGCGGATTAGTACATTATGACTTATCTCCTAAATAATTTATGTAGGATAATAAAAGTCCTGTCCATCTCTATCTCTCTCTCTTAACTTCTGCGAAACTTCGTCTTTTGGTCTTGTAGTGCTCGCCTAGTCGACGATCGCACTGACACACCCTAATATCATCACCGAAGGTAAGCTGACTGAGAGATCAACGAAGACAGCAACGGCCTGGATTTTTTTCTCTTTACAATCGCGCATTCGCGCGACACAGAGCAGCAGACGGTGGTACCGATACACTTCACATAAATTGTAAGGTAACTGGTTAATTGTGAACGCTAACACCGCAAGTCCTCTTTTATCTTCACAACTACCGATTTTTCGGACAGGTGAGGGTTTTTGTTAATCTACTTTCCGATATCGCTCTTAATTTCCACAAGGGGTTTTCGAAGTTTTGTCTGACGATTCTGCGTTTGAACTCTAGGTTTCCATGGGGATTGCATGTCGGATTCCTTCGCTGTGTCTTCTTCTACCAGTGCTATTGCTATCTCTTCTCCTTCCAGCCACATCGGATGGATTGGTGAAGATCGCGCTGAAAAAGAGGCCGCTGGATGAGAACAGCAGGCTTGCGGCTAGACTGGCCAACGAGGAAGCGCTGTCGCGGGAATCCCGAAAATTTGGGCTCAAGGGGGTTTCGGACGGATCGGAGGAGGACATCATAGCGCTGAAAAACTATATGAACGCGCAGTACTATGGAGAGATTGGCATCGGCTCGCCCGCGCAGAAGTTCACAGTGATATTTGACACTGGTAGCTCGAACCTTTGGGTTCCATCGGGAAAGTGTTACTTTTCTGTGAGTAATCTTGGGGTACTTTTACATTGTTTAAAGTTTAAACGCAGCATCTAATCGCTTTTCTCGGCGTTTAATGGTTCCTTGCTTTTGTTTTCTAAGTAAAAATAGCTTGGAAAATGAGTTGGGAGCTTTATAAGGTCACGGCTAATGGAACTTGCAAAATTTCTTGAGTATTATCTGTTTTATCTGAGCATTTAATTTAGTTGTTGATTTGATTTCGTTGATATGTTTTATTATGGCAAGTATTTATGATTGAGCTAGCATCCGAATTTGTTAACTTTATATTATGCGCAGATTGCTTGCTATCTTCATTCAAAGTACAGGTCAAGCAGATCAAGTAGCTACAAAAAGAATGGTTTGTCTATTCCTTATGAATGCTATTTATGTAATTTTAGCAGAGCTTGTATTTGATTTGAAGTCTTGATTTTTCCACTGCTTTGTATGTTTACAATTTTGATGTTGCAACTCATAAAGAAACCGGCAAGTTTTTTGGATATGAATATTGATGGTGCTGAATAATTTCATGACACTAAAACGTCTATTGTATAGAAGGACTATGTGTGGTTGTTAAATAGAAACATAATGTGTTGTAAAATATTTGATAAGATTTGGATGGATCTATTTTGTTCAATTAACAAAACTTTATCCAATGGAAAGCATATTCCAATCAATCTATAGAATCATAGATATATTTTTTTGCTTCAGAAATGAAAACTAATAAAATAATATATTAATTGATTAAGCAGAAATTCAACAATTTAAAAGAGAGTTTAATTCTTTAGAATCCTTCCTTTCTTCAAATAGAACAAACATATATGGAATCAGCTCCATCTTTGAAATGCCTTTTTGAATCCTCCTCCTTATTTAAATTTTATATCTTTACAGTTGTATAGCCGAATGGGTGACTTCAATTTGGTAGGCTCACATGGGGTGCTTCCAGTAGTCATATGAACCTACAACACCTTTTTTACTATGAGGACTTTACATATTTTTTCCTGCACAAACATGTTTTCTAGAGATACATAGAGAGAATTTTCTGTTGCCTGTAGGAAAATTTGGTTAGATGAAGTTTGAACTTTGAAATGGTTATTCAATGGAAACTGTCGAGTAAAGTTTATTGAGCATGCAATTAGTGAATATAGTAGGTTGAATTGTCTTGGTTATGTGGAATAAAATGAAGAGGTGGCATTATTGATTTGATAGGATTGGAGGAGGACAATGTTCAAGCCAAACTTATGTTTCTAGAATTTGTTGGAAACCATTTTGTTGTGATTGAGCAACTTTAATTGCTGCTTAAATGGAATGGACGGTTAAATAGAATCCTAAAAATCTATATCAAATTGCTAAGTTGATACTACGGTTTTGATGACGATAAATCCTTGACAAATCGAGCTGATTTATTCTTGTTTAAATCTATCTGCTTTATTTTCTCTAGTTCTTTACCATCAGGTTTTTGTATCACAAACTGCATGACCCGAGTTTTATAATCTTGACATGATGTAGATATCTTTGAATATTTTTTATTTTTGAAGGGACATAATTTTATTTTTTTTAAAGGTTGTTAAAAAAAAATGCAAAATTATGGGTTTGTAAACAAAATAGAGTTGATTAATTTACTAGTCATCCTATATGAATTGTTTGTTAACTTCTTAGTAATATCCTGTTTGTTGCGTGCATGCTGCTTGTTTATCAGTAAGCAACATAGCTGATTATTTGAGTCTTGTCCCATGCTTTGTCTTTTTTTTTTTTAATTCTTCCTTGCTAATTATAAACATTCATATTCGGTGAGAATAATTTAAGGATGTTGTAATGATGATTGTGTATAATTTTTTTTGCAAATTTAATGCACCCTTTCTAAAGTACTCTTCTTGTATTTATTTATACATATTCACATATGATTTTAGCAGACAACACAATCTATAATGTGGTAAATGATGGTTTTTTGTGAAGTTGCTTGCCCTACCCCCTTGTTTTTTCAATGACCGTTCTATCAATGAATTTATTAATCGATCCTCTTGACAAGTAACTTAATATGACTTTCAATTTTCTGAGCAGGGAAATCTGCCGCTATTCATTATGGAACCGGATCAGTTTCTGGTTTCTTTAGTGAAGACCATGTCACAGTTGGTTCCATTGTTGTGAAAGAACAGGTCTGTATTGCAAAAGCTTTGCAATTGCGGTAAATTGTTATAATTATATTTTCTTTGTAGATTAGATTTTCATATATAATACTTGGCAGGTTTTTATTGAAGCAACTAGGGAGCCAAGTGTTACTTTCTTGGTGGCAAAATTTGATGGCATTCTTGGGCTTGGGTTTAAAGAAATATCGGTTGGTAATGTTGTACCTGTATGGTAAGCATGCCAATTTATTTTATTTTATTTTTTTGCTAACTTTTTTTCAGCATGAAATGCTTTGAGTGCTTTGAGTTAGCATGGTTGGATTCATGTTGACAGCAGTCTTGAAGAAATGCTTTTGTTTTGATGATGGCTTTATGAAATTATGCTTAGATTATTTTATTATTTATTTCAGTTATTTCATTTAAATTAGGAATTCTGGATTTATTTAAACTGAAATTAGTATTAATTATTATTATTATTTTGATAATTTTAGATTTGAATTGGAATTATTTATTGTTAGATGCTAGATTTGATTAGATATGCTCTCAATTACTATTTTGATCTCATCTTGTCACACGTTTTTTCTATAGATATGGATTCATGGCTTGCATTGTGGCAATTATTTGATGTCTTGAAAATGAAGCCTTTTCTATTCTCTCCCATCCCTCTGTCTTGGTGGATTTTTTCTTTCTCCTATTCTCCAACTCCGCAGAAATTGGTATTATAGCTTTGGTTTGATTTCTGCATGCTTGTTGACCTCATTGATCTTGTGCAAACCCTTGCATGCTTGCTTTGCATTTACCAGGACCTCACTTGCATGTGCTTGCATGTGCTTGCATGAGGCTGTGCACATCTGTGTTTGCCTTGTACCTTCACCCTCTTGCTTGCATGTTGCACCACATTCATCCTTCTCATCCTGCAAAAATCCATTCCCATTTAAGGTTGACACACATTCTTGCTTGTTTTGCTGCATACACCTACATGCACGCCTGCGTGCATGCTCTTGTTATTGCATTAGTGCTTAATTATATCTCACTTTAATTTTGTCTTGCTGCTTGCTTGCAAGCATGAAATATAACGTGACTGGAAACTAATGTTGACAAATTTTGCATGCGATTCCTTTTACTTGCTAAAGCCCAGCAGCTGATTACTTGCTTCTCTTCCGTCTTTTATTCTGTTTAAAATTATACATGCTATACTTGTTGATACCACACATGAAAGAAGGTTTAAGGTTTATTTTTGTAATTTGTTTTGAATCAGAAATTAGTCAATTGTCCTTTTGGATTATTTTAATATAGGTTTGATTTAGATCTTATTTATATCGATATTTGTATCAGTAGAGGGGTTAGGCCTTGTAATGATTTGGTGAAATTGGCTGTTAGAATGATCTGATATCAAAATTTTGTTGTGGCCTTACCTTTGGATATCTCACACTTCTAGGATTTCTCCTTGCTACTTTATCTCTACTCATCGTCTCCCTATCTTTGGTATGTAATTCATCTTTTACCCAATCCCCTTCTTCTCATTGCCCGTTCGGTTCTCCTCTAACATTAGATTCATCTATATTTATCTTCAAATGCCTAAATCCGTACAAATTGGTATTAGAACTTGCTTTACATCTTGACCCACATTGCTTTGCTCGCGATTCCACAACATTGCTCTCCTCTTCATGTTTGCATCTCAACCTTGCTTTCCCCTAAATTACTTTTGATTTTTTATAAACTCATGAATTATGTCTTCCTCACTTTGATCCCACTTATCCGAATGTGCTTCATGGGGAAAATATTATGGAAAGAGTTAAGGGATCATTTTGGTCATTTTTCCTATTAGAAATTATAATTACACCAAGGATGTATTGATTTGATTGTTGGGTTGTTAAAAAAGCTGTCAAGATTTAAGTTAATTGTGATAGTAATGATACCACTAAGATTGATGCATGATAAAACTAGGATGGAATATGGATAGATTATAAAATGATTATATAGATGAATGGTTGGAGCAATATGTTTTGAAGGGAAATTGAAAACAAACTTATGGCTCACTCGGTTCTTTTAGAGGAACATTCTTTGCAAAGTGATAATTTTTGTTCTTATTCATTTTCAAAGTGGAGTTGAAATCTTCACTTTGGGGGGTTTTGAAGTATGTGGTGTTTAAAATTAATATTGATTTCTAACTACATCCTACCAAATGAAGGAATCTAGCAAACTTAGTGTTTCAAAGCGTGTTTCTAAATTCAAGCAACCACACGAGCTCTTAGTTGGTTTGGACGTGTACAACTAATGAATTAATAACGAAAAATGAACCCATTAGATGAGTTGACAAAATGTATGTGGAGTAGTATGACGAAGGATGGAATTAAGTTGATATGGATAGGAATTGTTCAAAATAATTTGGGAAAGATTGGTTTAACACCTCAGGTGAGCTCAGCAGGAACAAATTGAAAAAAAGTGATTTATGAAACTGTACTCAAATTCTTGGGACTAGGCTAACAATGTTGATTGTCAATTTCTTGTTTTGAGTTTCAATTGTAAATGTTTAGGTGTTCTCAGGTCACCAGCTCTAAAATATTGTCATAACCGCATAAATAACTTACCAAATGTATATACCTAATGCATGTAGAGCCCATATTTGGGATAAGATTAATGATGTTGATGATGATTACGGGAAATGTCCTGTTAAGGTGTAGCATGCAATATTGAGATCCTGCTTTCTTTTTCAGTATTACAGGGCTCACTGAACTTTACAAAAATGTTCATATATGTGTTGTTTCAGAATACCTTTTCGAGGAGAATGTTTGGGCCGGAATTTTATGTTGAATGGAACTTGCAAACCATTTTCTAACTTTCATTTTCATTCAGGTACAACATGGTTGATCAAGGTCTTGTCAAGGATCCTGTTTTCTCTTTTTGGTTTAATAGAAATTCGGAGGATAGCGATGGGGGTGAAGTAGTGTTTGGAGGATCTGACCCTAATCATTATGAGGGTGAGCACACGTATGTCCCTGTGACACGAAAGGGCTACTGGCAGGTGGGTTTCTAATCCACCTAGTAGATCGAGCGGATATATGTAATTGGTTTTCATATTCAGTTGCATGGTTTATATTACTAATTATTGTTTTTTAAATATGATTTTTTCTTGCTGCAGTTTGATATGGGTGATGTCCTTATTGGTGATCAAACAACTGGTAGCGTTTCAAATCCTCTATTTTTCTTGTAAATTAATGCATTCTTACTTCTGACTTGATTCTGCTTGAAATTGTGATTTCCAGGATTCTGTTCTGGTGGTTGTGCAGCTATAGCTGATTCTGGAACTTCTTTGATTGCTGGTCCTACAGTAAGTGAAAGTCTATAGCTGCCAATAACTTGTCTATTATTTTTCCGCGCTATTCCTTATAACGAAATCTAGTGATTTTACCTAGAGATTATGGATAAAAGGCTCCTAATTCTTGTCAAAATTTTTTGCTTTTCTCAATATTATCTATTTGCTAAATTTTGTTTCATGTTTTCCTGTTATATGCTTTCTTGGAGACAGTATATATATATTATTTACAGGAAATTGCTCAATATTAATACCATCTCACTATTGAAAGATGGTTAAAAAGAAGTCATTTTGTCTGTGTATTCTAATTCTTAAATATGTTCGTGTTTATATGCATCTGTCTATGTTTATATTTAAATCTCTTTTTCTCGGTGCTCAGTTCCATGAATAATTGTTAATTTTGTATCTTTCCATGCTATTAGATTTCTTTTCAAAACTGCTGAAATATTGTGTTATTTGTCACTTAAATTCATGCAACGTGTTTGTTGTTTGTTTGTTTTATTAAATATGTATGTCTGCAAGTGTAGAACTAACTATTAATGGGTTGTTTTTCATTCACTTATGATTATATTCATAAGTTTTGGAAAGATGGAGCTGTACGTTATTTCATAGTGGCATTTGGTGGAGCATATTTGAAAGCGTGCTTTAAGAAATGAGGATGGTGCTTACTTTTAAAAATGGTGCTATTCAATCACTACTAGATTATTATTTTTTTTTTTTGCAATTGAAAGGTTATTTAATGAGAGTTTATCTGTCATTTCCATTGTATTTGATAGGGATGCTAGGTTTGTCAATTAATTTTGAAAAAAAAAATTATTAAAGTTTTTTTGGTATACAACTAAAGCTTTCATCTGCCTTCACCCAAGGATTGATGGACAAATTGAAGCGTAAATACAAGTAAAGGGAAATTTGCTATGTTGTTTTCCTAACAATAGTTTATAAAGCTGGCATTTATTATTTCCTGTGATTGAATGTGCTTTTAATATTTTGGTAGACCTACCAATGGAAAATCGTCCTTTGAAGTGGTGTGTAGGGTAGAACCCAGGATACCTATAGATCTCATATCATTATCCGTGAAAACAGATTATGATTTTTTTCTTCATTTGTTGATGTGTGCATAAATTACTTTCCAACATAAATTAATTCACAAAATGAAATATGTAACTATTGTAGATGTCCAAAGGAATTCACAAGAGTATAATAAAGTTGATTATATGTTAGTTCACCTTGCCTCGAAAACATCTAATGCATAACAAATTTAAGAATCCGGGCTCATGTACCTATACAAAATATTAGAAATCTTAAATCATATTATTGATTTACTTTCTATTATGAACGTTTGTGAGAATTTTATTGCTGAGGATTTAATTTTATCTATAGATATGCTTTTGAATAAAGTTTTTGCAACCCCACTAATGACACTAATTTACACTCAAAAAGAAGGAATGAATCTAACATATTAGAAGAATGTGGGAAAAGGAGTTCATAAAATCGACCTAAAAAAATTAAGATAAGTTTAATAATGATGATGTTTGATTAGAAGGATGTTTTTTTTTTTTGTATTTCATATTCTAAATTCTGAGTGCGCTCTTGTAGATATCCGTATGCATGTCTCCTTTATGTGCACAACTTAAGAAATTGTTTGTAATTTTGTACCTTCCATCATTTCAATTCTCCATGATTAAATTATAGTAAGTTTTTTTTTTTAATAATAATGATGATGTTCTTTGTCTTTATAAAAATGACATCTTCATTCAGTTCCGTTGCTTCTTTTTGTCACTCTCATTATTTAATTTTTTTTTTCAGGTCATCATTACGGAGATAAACCATAAAATTGGAGCTACTGGTATCGTTAGCCAAGAGTGCAAAGCAGTAGTTGCCCAGTACGGGGAACAGATTTTGGAACTTCTGCTCTCGGAGGTTTGAATCTCCTTATATATATATATATATATATATATATCCTTCTGCCATCTTCCTTTTTAATCCGTTTGCAGGTTAATATATGGTTGGAATGTTTCTTCTGCAGACACAACCACTGAAGATTTGCTCTAAGCTTGGCCTTTGCGCCTTTGATGGAACTCATTCTGTTGGGTGAGAGATCAGTCTCTAACTTCGTTATTAAGGTTTTTCTTATTTACCTTTAGGAGCCTAATGGATTATCCTTATTAATCTTTGCCTCTTTTTTTTTTTCTTTTTCTTTTTATGAACACGCTTCTGCAACATAGTATCGGCATTGAGAGTGTGGTGAAAGACAATGGTGACAAATATGATTTCGGAAGGAGTGATCCCATGTGCTCTGCTTGTGAGATGGCTGTTGTTTGGATGCAAAATCAACTTAAGCAGAACCAAACTGTGGAATTAATACTTAACTATGTCAATCAGGTTAATCTATTTCTAATGAAAAACTTAGGCCTCGTTTGTTTGACCAATATTTTTTGGTCTCCGGTTTGAAGAGGCAAAAAAATTATTGTTTTGCTGTTTGTTTATACAGCTTTTTCAAAATACCTTCTTCCGAACCTCCGTATTTACGCCGATCTTTCTGCCAATCTAAGAAAATTTTTTTTCCTTTCTGTTCCTATACTTCCGTTTAAAAACGAAAAAAAAGAGCTGGGAGACCAAACGAGGCCTTATTTACTTCAAAAAACAGCTTTAGGCGTCCTAAACTTGTTTAGCTATTTTGCAGTTGTGCGAGCGACTGCCCAGCCCCATGGGAGAATCTGCTGTTGACTGTAACTCCTTGTCCTTAATGCCAGCTGTTTCTTTCAACATTGGTGGCAAGAAATTTGACCTCACTGCAGAACAGGTAATGCAATGTTTTGGTGCTGATATCCAGTAAAATTTTTCTTTGTTTTTTTTTTTAAATTTTCTAGACGGTTCATTTTTAAAGACTCATTTATTTCATTTTAATACATTTTGTGTAAATTCATTTGAGGTGATTTGTGGAGTTTAAAATCAAAGTTATATGCAGTACATTCAATCACCCAGCAAATTCTATCATTTTATAAAATAAGTGTACAAAATTATAGAAGAAATTGAGAGATCTAACATAACAGGAATAAAAATTCAAGATCATGCAGTGCTCAGCAGGAATGAAAGAAAAATGAAAATTTGGATGAGCTGACGATCCTTCGTTTTTTTCCGACCCACAAATTTTTGATGTGAAACAAATTGTGATATCAATTTCTTTTTATTTTTCCCCCTTGCTTTCAGTACGTTCTAAAGGTGGGTGAGGGACCTATTGCACAATGCATCAGTGGATTCACAGCCTTGGATGTGCCCCCTCCTCGTGGTCCTCTCTGGTATTGTCATCCTCCTCCGCTATTCCATCATCTGTTTAAGGTTTCATTTGGAACGGTTTTTTTGTTACTTTCTAAAACAACTTTTATAAAAATTTTTTGAATTAGAAAATTTTATAAAAGTCATTTTAGGAAGCAGCATGAAAGCTGTCCCAAATGAAAGTTTCGTTTGGGACAGCTTTTTTATTGCTTCTTAAATCATCTTTATGTATTAAAAAATTGCTTTAAGAAGTAATAAAAAGACGTCCCAAACAATGCTGAAGTCTAAGTTTTCAAAACTAAGATATTTTATAAGCTAAAATTCCTGTTATTCATGGCTGCTACAGGATCCTGGGAGATGTGTTCATGGGAGTCTATCACACAGAGTTCGACTATGGAAACTTGAGGGTTGGATTTGCGAAAGCATCATGAATGCGACTGCCCATCCTCTTGAGTTTTCCGATAAGAAATGAAAACTAGCTATCTTTTGTTGTTTTTTAGATCATATAATATGAAACTATAAATCATCTATATAAATGATAGAAGAAAGAGCCTGCTGCCTTTGTGATGTGAATATATGCTTCAGAGGATTGCTAAATGAAACAAACCGTGGATTCGTGGCTTTGTAATATATTACAGTCGTTTCGAACCAGTTTCTGCCACTGCATGTCGTTTTGTTTTGATTTGCAGATGCCGTATCTTCCATTCAGAATTTTGAAAAATTTTGCCGAAGAAATTGTAGGATGGCACATAAGCGAGCTTGCTTGATGATGATACACTTGTGGAAAAATATTGCTTATTTTTTAGGTTAAATTTTATGATAATTATCAACATTGATTTCATGCGAATTATTTGAGACCAATTTTATGTTTTCTTTGAGACCGACCGCATCGCACACGGTCCGCTGCTTTTCGCGGTTTTTGATATAATAAAAAGTTGTAAATTCCTTTAAAAATAATAATTTATTTCTGATAAGTAATTACATTTTTATTTAATTATTTTAATTAAATCAGTTAAATCATAAAAATTTATCAAATTCATATTATTATTACAAAAATATATTTATTATGAATTAATAGTTGATATAATTATTTTAAAATATGATAGTACATTATAAAAAGAAAAATTATAATACTTTGATATTTAAGAGTCATAAAATGTTTCCTGAAAGTGGATATAATTTTAATTTAGAACGGTTAGTTTGCTATAATATATTTTTTAAAAAAATTAATATTTAAATAATTTCCTTTCATTTTAATTTAAATAATTTCTTTTCATTTTAATATATAAAAGGATATCAAGATAATTTATTTCTATATAGTTGAAGCACAACAATTTGACAATTATATTATTTTTAACAATTTCAGAAAGTGATTTATTGTATAATAATTCTCCAACTTGCTTTGTCAGACATGCAATCATCCCAACGAACCCTAATTCTATAATTCAACATTTTAAGAAGAATATAAGCAATAAATAATTAATTAAAATTTATATTATATTCATCTTTGATAACTTTATGAAATACCGTCATCAATTTCTAGGCCCAAAAATTTTCCTTTCCAATATATGAGTCCTAAAAGGCTACAATACTTATTCAAGAAGTCATTAGCGTTCAACGCTACTATCATCAATTTGAGATAATTTTCTTACTACTTAAAAGCAAATTTTTAGTACAAAATTTTAATTTTATACTAAAAATTTGTTTCAATAAGCAGTAAAAAAGTCATCCCAAAATATAATGTAATACATTGCAAAATTAAATTTTATAAGAATTAAAAAAATGTATTGGTCGCCCTAAAAGAAAAGAACATGCTGCCAACTGTGAATGGATAAATAAAAAAGTCATAGTAAAAACACTAAGGAATACATAGAAATGCAATATAAATGCCTTCTCAGGCAACCAAAATCTTTCTTCACTTACATATGTGAAAAAATAAGTAAATCTCACCTCAGCAACATTTCATGTGCTTCATTCTTGACCGTTACATTTTGATTTCTGAACATTCAGAAAGCAAGGAATACAACTCCTCTCTTGATATGAATGCTCGTCTATCCACTCACTCTTCAGTATTCCATACCAGAGAACCTTCCTCTCTCCGAAATCTACAGGGCGTGTACTTATTCATAGCTCTGCCCATCAAAGCCATTGCTCCAATGCTTGCAGACATCTTCCCTTCAAACTTTTCATGTGGAACTCCGAGCTTTTCTGGTTGCATTGTCAGCGGCACACTTGGTGTTGATAAGGTCTGAGATACTTCATGATCATTACGGCACCATCTCCTAATCCACAATTGCAGAGACTCGTCTGAATCACCACAAGGCAAAATATTTTCCGAATTAGCATGTTCCTTCATGAATCCAAGTGAACCAGAGCTTAATGGATTATGATTTTGTATTCTGCTGGAACTTTGCTGTATTTCAATGGAGGAATCCTCACCCTTTTTGAACCTCTTCGTAGAAAGAGAGAGTCTCTCAGAATGATCACCCCGGAGACGCTTAATCCATCTGCTGCAAGTTTCTGATCCTGATGTGTGATCTGCTAGATGACTGGAGCTGGAGACATCTGGTACCTTAACTATATGATCTGCAGCCAAACTTTCTGTACTAGAAACACTCGCTTCGGTATGGCTTGCATGAGTTACTTCATCAATAGAAGCAAGATGCTCTTCTCTCTTAGCCATTCCAATCTCTGCATTTCTAATAGAGACTTCTCGTGCAGATGAAGCAGATGTAGTCTTGGAATTTCTCAGATTTGAATATGCAGTAGCCTGTCAGTCATGATTCCAATCATATGCAATTGTGACTTCCATCAAATCAAACAAGGGTGAGTTTGTTCATAAGTAACAATGACACAAGTTTATCTGCCTCAGGTCAACAGTTCATGTTAATAGTTCAAAGATGCATAAACTGAAGCTTCGTTTGGGACGGCTTTTTTATTGCTGCTTAAAACAACTTTTTAGTAAAAAAAAATTAATTTGTGTCTAAAAAGTCGTTTTAAGAAGCAATAAAAAAGTCGTCCCAAACGAAGGACAAAGCCTGAATCTGTATGTTAAAATCCACATAAAAGTGGAATATAATCTCATATTGGAAGTTAATCAACAGTTGAGTTCCTAATATACTACTAGTGACCCTCATTCAATTACTTGAGCTTTTGGAGTTGATGGGAGTCCATCAACTTATACATTAGATTCAACTTGAGCTACCCATTTTCTACCCTTCTAACTATCAACAATATATGCATTAGATCAAAATAATTATCATACTAATTACTACAAATTCTGGCTATAAATATGTATTGTTAGTTATTATAGCTGTTATTAATAACTTTTTATATGACAGATTTGACTGAGCAAAATACACAATCCTTGTCTTGTATAATACCTATTTTTTTCTGTAACGGGTAGAAACACTCTAAAGGAGAGAGAGCGATTTGTACAGAGCTCTATTTGTCAATAACACAAGAAAATTATTTTAAAAACATAATGAAGCAGACTAATCTAACTGGAATTTGGAATTACACATTAGTCACATGAATATAGCTGAAAACCCAGTTAACCTGGTCAGAGGAGGCATGCACTGGACTCTACCAGATCCAGATCATACTTTAAGCAATCAACAATGGCCCTATAGATTTGTCAGAACGTTATGTAAATAAAGAAAGCAAACAACCATCAAATGGTTCAGAAATGAAGTTTAAATGGAGCTAATAATTATACATGTAATAATTCTATCCTTACATTCCTTTTGAAAATCTTCTTATAGGTCAAAAGGCGATTCCCGATCATATTGATGGCTTTATTCACACAATTCATTCAAAACTCCAAAAACAACAACAACAACAACAACATCAAACTTTTGTAACATTACGTGGGGTCGGCTACATGAACCCTTGTTTTCCATTGTGTCCTGCTAAAACTCAAATTCTCAGTTAAATCTAATAAAGAAAGATTATTTCAAATATTTTCTAACCAGTCTTTTTAGGCCGACCTCTATCTTTCTTAATACAAGTCAAATTTAATACCTCTACTTTTATAACCTGGTCATCGGAAGGCTGACATTTTAAATGTGAAGCAATTGATGCAATCATGAAACCAACAAAGATAACAAAGCAATGATTTTATTGCATCATCTATATATCACGTTCAACCAAAAAGGAAACTAAGTAATGAACCATGTTAAACTACACAGAATATTTTTTAACTGACTTATAGAAAACATGTAGTGGGATAAAGGCCTGATGTTGTTGTTGTTGTATAGAAAACACGTACCTTTTGTGGACTGGAAATAGATTCTCCTGCAAAATCGAAGCTTGGAATTACGTTGTAGAAAAACTTAATAAATACATAATTAACCCAAAAATCATTAGGTAAACTAACAAAAGATGAGTTGCTGAAGTTTTATGCATGCCCTTGACAAGCCTAGAACTGGAAAGAACTACTTTGTGTCAAGTTCCAAAAATAAATAAACAGCAAAAACATGTCAGCCATGTACCTAGTAGAGAACTTGACCCATGCAACGGATGAGTACTTATTGTATCAACTTTAGTAGAAAACTCATTATGTTCCCCCATAAGATGAGCGCCACTGTCATTCCGATCATCCCTATCTTCATCACTTACAAAGTTTTCTAAGCGCACTGCGCTCTTCTCTTTCTTGCCACAACTTAGTTCGGTGGGAATGGTTACTGTTTTGGACAAAGTATTTCCATTAACTTGGGTGAATGGAGAATCACCCATAGTCCGTTCTCTGAGGCACTGATCCTTACCCATTTTATCTGTAACCAGTAAATACTTTACAGTGCTCGAGAACTTGTGAAATCGTTCTCCAATTTCAACAGACTTCAAATTTTGGCAAGATTCAGTTAGACTCATATCATGTATTGAGCACTTTGGCATTTGACAAGGCAAATGGTTCATAGCAGAACCATCTGGCTTGCCAAGTCTTCTCTGGTCAAGTAGCAACCAGCTGGAAGAATCAGCTTTTACTTCTGAACCGTGTCCTTCAGTTGAAAAAGAATATAGGAAATCAGTTGGACTTGACTCACTGAGAACATGGTTGGATCCACCCTTTAGACTTGTCCAAGAATTTCTGAAACCTTTAGAAATTGAGTAAATTTTGCCTTTAGTTTCTGTTGTCCTTGATTTGGAACTTGAGCAACAAGAACATAGGTTGTGCTGCACACAAGTCAGTTTATTGTGTGGATCTACATTAGTCAACCCAGAACTGAATATGCAGGCAACCATATTTTCCTTTTGATATTTGCAACCATGAATTACAGGAGAAGAAGCTCCATCCATACCAACAGCACTATCAGGAAGGAAGCCTTCATAAGTTGTCATCATCTTTTCAGTATCATCAGTTATTTTTCTGGCTGCAAGACAACTCCCAGGTGCTAATTCTGCAAGACTGGAAGTGCCTATAGATTCACACAGTGACAAGTTTTCCTTCACCATTTTAACAGACACAGCACCATAAGCAGATTTTTCCTTAGAAGCCAACATGGTCTCAATTTTCCGATTGATGTCAAGCATAGGTAAGTGTTCAAAATTCGACTCAGAAACATCTAGACTGTGACAGCAATATGATCCAAATTTTTTCCATTTTATAGAAGACTCGGTCAGTTGCTGAGTACTTACTTTTTTACAAAATGTTCTTCCATCGTTGATTGGCTCCACATTTCTTCTCATTGAAAAGTTTTCCTTAATTTTAAACTTTTCCCTATCAACGCAAGGTTCACCTGATCTGATATCATATGATGATGGATCATCTTCAGCAGCTAAGTTTGATTTACCCTTGTCTACAAAACTATACCTTTGATTCATATCCACCCTTACAAATTTAAACTCTTTAGATTTTAATCGATCAAGTTCCGAAGAGTCATGCCCTTCAAATTTATGGAGTATGTTATCAGCAAGAGCATCACAATGCAGCTGACAATCTTTAGAGGATGAACTTTTGCATGTTTGCATCCAATGAGCCATCCACTGCCCCATGTAAGGAGTTTGGGAAGCACTAATATTTTTACTCCTAAACTGTTCAATAACATCACCTTCTTTACAAGTTGGTGCATCATTGTCTGACATAATATGCTTTAAAAGATGTGTCAAGACTTCCTCCTCTCTTCACTAGCAACCTTCACAAGGCAACTACTATGTCATATTTAGAAAGGGGATTTATTTATTGACTAAATGTCCATACTAAAAAATAATCACACCAATCTAGTAATGCTTCAGATATCATTCATGAGTATTCAATGAGGGCAGATTATGAGGGAAAAGAGAATACCGAGTCCTAAATAAAAAATAAGTTATAACTTAGCAGAAATATACAGATGACAGATTCTAAAAGCCTAAAAAAAAAATAAAAATTTCTAAAAGCCTCGGATGAATTGAATTTTTATTACCAAAAAGCAGCTTGAAGTATCAAAATTTAAATCAGGATGATCTTGAAATACATAAGCAAGAAGATAAACCTTAAATCAGCTTTCTATGATCTGGACAAGACTAGTTGCGGGCTCCAAAAATTTCACGCCCCGACCTCTCCACACTGCCTCTTTTTCTTTTGTTGACGGCTTCTTTAGATAATTTATCTCCCTCAATCTATTTTTTAGTTTTTATCACAAGGGTTTTTAGGCAATTACCCCCCTAAAACTTTTAAAATGCTATTATATTTAGGCAATTGCCCCAGCAAATAGCAAAGAGAATTTATCATTTTAATTATTAATTTGAATTCAAAAAATATCCTTACAACTACAATTTGTTCCGAGGGCGCCCTTGGACCCCCGATAGTTACTTATAAGTTTGCCCCCCCCCCCCCCCCTGAAAATTAAGGTTGGTTCCGCCCCAAGTTTTAGATAAGACACTACCCAAAGATTTCGCCCTCATTTTCAAAAACTTTATAATCAAAGTTCTGGTTTCCTATAGGTGCAAGCCCCTATACTTAATTACCTCTCTCGATAACGAGAAAGAACTTTCGATTAAGGCTAGAAGTGGGATAGATACTAAGTACCAAGCGTATAATAGCAACAGCTTTAGAGATTTGAACTTGATATTAGAATATAGAGTTTATGATTTGAGATTTATCACGTATACTTAAAACTGGTGATGGGGGAATGAAGATGAGCCCGATCAAGGTCCTATGGTTATGTTGACCCATGCTGTCATGATCTCTGGTCTACTTAGTCAAAGGAGGTAGTTGACCCAACCGGACAGAATGAACCTTATCAACATATATGGGTTGCTTCATGCAAGAATACTTTTTAGACCTGGGGTAGTATTTGTCTAAGGGGATAGATTTGAATCCACCCTAGCTAACAGAGAGCTTTATGTCTATCAAACATGCCCTATGATTAATTACTCAGAGGTTTGACGTCATTAGGGAACATACAGGCTTTGGCCGTGATCATAATATAATGGTGAATCTCTTTGTGGCCATCTAATTTGAAGTATCTCTACAAAACACGTTGATGCAACACAAAAGCCCATTACACATTAATTCCATGCAAGTTTGGCTGATGCAATGGAGGTGTGGTGGATTTTCCACTTTTTTTTTATAATTTGGCCAACCTTCTCCCTCACAAGTCAAGCATTTGAAGCACAATATTAGTCATCAAAGCTTATATTTTCATTCTTTATGTTTATGGTTTGTCTCTCCCTTCAGACAAGTTCAATGAGAATTCAAAAGTGGCACTCTCCTTTCATATATGTTGGTAGGTCCTCACTTTTATAGATATAATAAATGCTTTATTTTAAATGTCACTCATTTTCCCATTTAGCGTTAGCCAATCACTCTTATTTCTTTTTGCTGATGATATTCTTCATGTTGATAAGACTAGAGAGGGAGTTGAAGGTAAACTTGAATTATGGAGGTCAACGTTAGAGTTTAAAGGTTTTCACTTTAGTAGATTTAAAACTAAATATATGGCGTGTAATTTTAGTAGTAATAGACCTAGCGAGGGGATTGTGACTTTGGACGATCAAGTCATTAATAAGAGTACACGTTTTAGATATATTGGATCTATTATTCAGAGTGATGGTGAAATAGATAGACATATTATCAACAGAATTCAAATTGGATGGTTGAAGGGGAGGAATGCATCGGGCTTATTGTGTGATAGAAAAGCCACCCTCAAACTTAAGGGAAAATTCTATAAGATGAGGGTGAGACCTGCAATGTTTTATGGTGTCGAATGTTGGCCATTAAAAAAGAAACATAATACTAAGTTAAATGTTACATAGATGAGGAAGCTCAGGTGGATGAGTGACTTTACCCTTAGAGATAGGATACAAAATGAGCATATACATGAAAAGGTTGGAGTAGCTCTAATGGAAGATAAGATTAGATAGAGTCGCCTTAAATGGTTTGGTCACATAAAACAACTGCCTTATGATGACCCAGTTAGGAAATCAGAGGTATTATATTTGACTTATGTTAAGAAAGGTAGAGGTAGACCTAAAAAGACTTGGTTAAAAAATATTAAAAATGATATTTCTTTATTAGGTTTAAATGAGAATTTGACTTTTAACAGGACACAATGGAAAAAAAAGATTCATGTAGCCGACCCCATGTAGTGGGACAAAGACACATATTATATAAATAAGTTATTAAAGAAACTATCACATCTACGATGTTTCTTATCCAACTTTTTGCTATTATGTTGTGTCACAATATTCATATATTGCCATCTTTGTGTCTCATGTTGATGCCTGTGCTTCATCAACATACTTACTCCTCATCCCTCCCTTATATGACCTATATATAAGAATTTAAAGAATTAGAAATTCAAAATAAAACCAATTTCAAATAACATAATTTACAGCAAACTTTTGAACCAATTCACATCCAATTGTATGAATGGTTGGGCTGGATAAAAAATGATTAGGAATAAATAAAAAATTGTGAAATTCTGTATGAACATAAAGTTAAACTCTTAAAACATTGGGACGTCGTTTGCAGTAATAGATAAAGTTTCATCAGAAACTCCAAGGTTAAGCTTGCTTGTACAGGAGAACTCATGAGATATGTGACCTCCTGGGAAGTTACATCAATAGGTGGAACTAGGCCAAAGCGGACAATATCTTCATAATTAAGAATTTGAGTTGTTACAAATGATATCAGAACAATAGACCAACCACAAGATGAGAATTCTACCTTTAGAATCCTATATGTATGGTGGATGATTATGGGCTAAGGAAACTTATGAGGACATCAATTATCTAAGTACGAGAGATTGTGAAACTCCTTATGAAAAAAATGTTAAACTCTTCAAAAATCAATGCAACTTTTGGTGTAATGGTTAGAGTTTCATTATAAACTCCAAAGTTAAGCGTGCTCGTACAGGAGCACTCTTAGGATAAATGACCTCGTGGGATGTTATACAAGGAGACAAAACCATGATGTTGTTCCTTCAAAGTGAATAATATCTCAATGGTCAAGAGTTTGAGTTGTTACATTAAATACATAAAACTAATTGTTGTGATAAGAGACAAGGGGAAAAAATATGATTACTCAAATAACACCTATATCAAAATATTTAAAGCTCATAGATGTGACTACACCAGAGAAGCTTCCAAAGAATAGAAGGTCAAAAATGCGAAAAACATTACTAGTGCTAATTACAAGCCACAAAAGAAAACGAATCAGTTTTACCAAAAATGTATACTTACCTGAGAAGTATAATCCCTTTTGATAATCAAGCCACGAATTCATCCATCACCATGGAAACAATTTCACACTAAAATACACATTCTTATAAATGACTAAATGTTATAGATCCGTGTTATTTTCGTGTAAGTATGCAAATCTATCAAACTTCAAACTACTCCTAATTATGGGGGGACTCTACTTCCTTTACCCCACTTAATAACAACTAGACAGACGAAAAAAAAAAACGTGAGAATCCTTATCGTCAAGAAGTTCCAGACATCACATCATGCCGAAGGAAAATAAATTTTCCACTTTCAAAAGAGTAAATAGCTCATTTATCCAGAGAAAACTACATTGGCAGCTCAAAAAAAAAAAGAGAAACGCACTCCAGTACAATCCAAAAGCAACCAATTTCACTCTCCACAACATCTAAAGCATAAAGGAAGCTGCATTAGATGAGAATTCCATTTCCTGACCGCAGAACACTAAAAACCTAAACCGGTCACACAGCGATTCGTGATTTTCGAAGGACCCTCTCCACTCTTTATCAACAAAAAACTAAATCATCAATCACAGCTTCTCCATCAAAATAACTATGCAGCTCCTATATAGGAAAAATCAGCAGCTCACAAACACAACCATTTCTAATTTGACCAAAATTTGAGAAACAAATCAAGCAAACAGATTCATCAAAAGTAAACAAAGAGGCGAATTTTCGAAAACTAAAAGCGACTGACCAACCGCACTCTCCACAAGATCAAAAACATTAAGAAAGCAGCAGAAAACAAAAATTATATTTTCGTAAATAGCACATAAAAAATAGAATCAGCTACCATAAACACTAACAAATTAATTAAAAAAAATCCAAACCCGAATCAACGAAAACAAATCCCTAGCTCCACTAAAACAGCACGAAATCCCAAATGCTAAGTGCTAAAAATTCCAATTTTAGATTACCTCCGAAATGCATAAGACAGTGATCAACCTCCACTTCCTGCTCCACTACTGATAGCGATAAAAGGAGCGGCACATGAACAAGAGTGAATGGTCCACGATTCCCCTCTAAAGCCCAGAGCTTTCCCACCAAAAGAAAGCGAAGAGACCAACAAAGGAAAAAAGAATGGAATTTGGAATACAAAGGAAAAGCCGCGCCTACGCCGCACTTTCTGAGCCACGTAAATGAGGCTGCAATGGGCTAAAGTATTACATGAAGCAGCTGCATTGGAGTGCATGAATCCACAGTTTAGATTACTTAATGACCTAGTATGAAGGCCTCATAGCCTACGTGGAGAAGCAGCACTACTAAAACCTGGCTATTTTTTCATTCGATTTCTCTGGCTACGAATCATCATCGCCGTGAGGTGAGGGCCCCGGAAAAATATCTTGGCCTCTACACTTTTTTGCATCACCCAACGGTGATATTACCGAACCCTCATCCAACGTTTCTAATAGTTGTTTGGGTTGATCTAAAATAGATGAAAATCGGAAAATTATTACAAATGCAGAGTTGTGAGAAAATTAGTATTTGATTTAAAATGATACGAATGCAATGTAAAATTTGATGCATTTGAAATTTATTTTCTTGTTTGATTTTGATATATTTTAAATTCTTTAATAAGACATAATGAAAAAAAAAAAAAAAGATTCATGTAGTCGACCCCACGTAGCAGGATAAAGGCTTGATGTTGCTGTTATATTATATTTCTCCTCCAGCTGCTACCACCATCACAAACGTCACCATCTCCGACCACGATCACATCTCAAGCCGCCACAATCGTAGTCCGTAGCCGCCTACAACAACCATTTGCCATTAATGATGTAGGCCACCACTTCCTAGCGTTGACCATGACAACCACTATCTTTGTAATAACCAGATCAAACCAAATAGGTCCGGAATTTCTCCCGCACGCACAAGCTAGTCGCCCCGCATGCACGCGAACGAATTGTCATTTCTTTCACTATTGACAGATTCTCTTGCATCACTGTCTCCCTCTCACCATTTAATGCAATTTAGAGACATAGGGCATTATTTTTACTCATCTTTTCTCCCTCTAAGTAGCCGTCGAATTCTCCTTCCTCTCTTCCTTCGTTTCTTTCTCTCAATAGCATCTCTCCTTGTGCAATGAGTTTTTTCTCCTCTTCCCTCTTCCTTTATCTCCTTCTCTTTGTTATGTTTCTAATAATCTATGTAGAAGTTCTATCAACATCTATTGCGAGGCTAAATTTAATTTGTATTGCATTTCACATCGCCTTAAACTTCTCATAGGAGTTTTGTATTGCCTCAGAGAGAATGTTTAATCTAAGCTTGATGTTCTCTTAATCAAACCCTAGGTTATTTTGTTAGATCATGTTATTTCATAATTAACTTTGGTGTTTATGGCGTGACTTAGGTTGATTGAGATATTCTTCTTTATACCTCGATGAACATGCTTAATATTATCTTGGCTTCGCTTCTTATAGGATCGTAACTTGGTGGATTCAAGCCAACCGCAATCAAGGTTGGAGTTTGTGGCAACCTCGATAAGCGACTACTATTTATTATTGAATAAACATAACTTTTTTTTTGTTATAGGCAAAATCCTTGGTATTTATATTAGGTTGTTTGGATTATCAAATAAGATTGTCAATCCTATCATTATTGTAAAGCTTATTGATTTTTGTCAGCACTTGTAAATATATTTTCATGCTCATACTGTACTAGTAATTTTTATAAGTACATTATTTTATTTTATTATTGCATAAACTCCTGTACATTATTTTCGTGCACGTATTTATAGTTGAATGCAGCCCTACTTAGGCTTAAATGACTTAAAATCACCTTTAGCTAACTGAGTTCCAAAGCAATATACATAACTATACATGCACACGATTATAAGCATTCATTAATTTTTATTTTCAAGATTATGCATATCATCAACAAGAATAAACGAACTTATCAAAAATATATATATGCACAATTGTGATTTTGCATTTTCTAGGATGTACGTAATAGTGTAATATTTTTTCATGTAAATTAATTTAAAAATAAAATCATGATTTTATAAATATATATATTTATTATAAACAACTAAATGAAATTTCAAGGCTTGTCAGCGGGCGCCAAGATGTGTAAGATTAGGGGTGTCAATATTTGATCCGACCCGAAAACCTGACCCGAACCTGATCCGAAAATTTTGGGTTCGGGTCAACCCGAACCGGGTCGGCTTCGGGTTAGGAATTTTTACCCGTTTGAAAAATCGGGCCGAGTTCGGGTTGACCCGGAAACCCGAAATCAACCCGGTTTGACCCGTTTTTAATTAATTTAGGAGGGTTTTAATGGATTTTTATGAAATAAGTAAATGGTATTTCAAAAAAATATAAACATTATTGCCTAAATTAAATTAATCTTGATTTATTTTAAATTAATTGAAGTAAATCTTACCTTAATTTGATTTAGATTTAAATAAATTGAATTAAATAAAAAAATTAATAGAATATACCTGAATTGGGTCGGGTTCGGGTTGACCTGGACCCGAAGTGGGTCGGGTTTGGGTTCGGAAAACCGACCCGTTTGCAAAAATGGGTCGGGTTGAACAGTGTCGGATCAATTTCGAGTTGGACCCGAACCCGACCCGTGACCCGATTTTGATAGCCCTATGTAAGATTAAATTTTAAATTATGTTTCATTTGAAAAGAAACTATTCTTATTTTCATGAAATGTTCCCCTATAGCAGAAATATAAATTATCTTGGCTTACTATAAACATAAAAGAATAATACTTAGGAGAAACATTCAGAAAACTACAATAAAACTAAGCCATCAGGCTGAAATTAACAATTAGCTGTCAAAATCAGTTAAGAAATCATGCCATTTTGCATCTGAGATTTCATTCGAAACTGTTTTCTAAACAGTTTTTTATACCAAATTTTATCTTTTTAAGAAATTTTCTACTAAAAAATTGCTTTATAAAGCAGCACAAAAGCTTTCACAAACAAAGTCCGAATTATAGCACCTTAAAGCACTTTTTAAAGAGGAAAATAACCCAATAAAGCTCAGATGCGTTGCAGATCAAATGCAACAGTTTGCAGCAACTATTAAACAAAGAACTCAAATTACAATTACAAGTTCTGCAAACCAATATGTTGCATATGACGAAAACGGGTTGTTATCAGGGGATCAAAAACTGAATCAATTGAAATAGATAACGGGTCTATCTGAGGAAGGATCCCACTTGCCAGCCTCTTTCATGTAACGAAGATACCTCAAAAACTCCGGAATTTATTGGGTTCGGACACCGGGCTACGTTCAGAGGCCATTAAAATGTGTCACATCACCTCCTACTCGGTACTGAGATTGGTATGAGCTCGGTACTTAACAGTACCGAGTAGTAATAAGCTCGGTAATGCTCAGTACCGAACTCAGTACTGCTCGGTACTGTGAAGTACCGAACTCCATACTTCATAGTACCGAATACTGTAAATTACTGAACGGTAAGCTGTGTCCGGTGTCGGAACCCAATAATCTCTCCAAAAACTCAGGCTTAGCAACCGCTTTCTTCTTCTTATTTGACGACCAGAACAGCTTCAGCATTGGATGAGAAAAGTGGCAGTGTGCAGCACCGGCGGCCACTTAGACTTCGTTTGGGGCGGCTTTTTTGAAGCAGCTTTTTAGTATAATAATTAAAATTTTTGTACTAGAAAGCTGCTTCAAGAAGCAACAAAAAAGTCGTCCCAAACGAACGAAGCCTTAATTTGCTCTCTTCTGAAAGCTCACGCGAACTTGAGAGAAGGCGATGGTAGCCACCTTCATCAGATAGCTTGACATGGCTGTAAGAAATAGTTGCTTCGTGGAAAAGATGAAAGGTTAAGGAGCTTGTTTTTTCCCGTTGAGCTGTGAGGAATGAACAGTGAAGAGATACGTAGATACATATTAGCTACTCAAACCAAGACTTCTTCAAAATTAGTCCATAACTAAACTAAACTAATTCTACAGTGTTTATTAATTAACTGATTGAACGGATCAAAATAATTGATAAAAAATGTAAGAAAAAAATTCAAACGAGCTGATAAAAAAAAGTTTAAAATAACAAAATATCATGATATATTAAGATTTAGTTTGGAATAGTTTTTTTATTGCTTTTAAAAGTAATTTTTAAATTAATTAATTTTTTTTAAATTAAAAAGCTGTTTTAATAAACAGGGAAAAAAGTCCCAAAAAAAAAAAATCTTAAAATTTTATGAATTATCTTAACATTCATTAGATATAATTAAATTTTGATCAATATGTCCTCCTGCTAATTTTTTTTTCCAAATAACAGCAAGCTAACAGTTGGCTGGTACTTCTAATATTTGTTGTTGGCTTCTTGCACGCGTTATGGCTTAATGGCAATACTTTTTTTTTCTTTTTTTTTATACAATTTATTTATTCAATAATGGCAATACCCTTTTTTTTTTTTTAGAATGGCAATACCTTCTTCTTCTTATTTTTTTAAGAATGGCAATACCTTCTTTTTTTTATTTTTATTTTTATTTTATGGCAATACCTTCTTCTTATTTGCTTCCAGCCTGCTAAGGGCTTTAAGTAAAAAAAGAAAAAAATATTCGTACTTAAAATATTGCAAGGTAATAAAATAAACATTGAGTGATCTATTTGAGATTTTTACCCAAAAAGGGTTATGGATGAAAATTCGTTATGGCTTATGACGTATTTATGTTAGGCATCTCCAACCGAAAATCTCATTTTTCACTCCAAAATACCGTAAAACTAAAAAATATCGTGATTCATCTCCAATCGAACTCCATTTTTCACCATAACGATCGTTCTCTTCTTTCGCGCGTTTCTTCGGCAAGTTCGGCAAAGACCAAAAAATGATGAAGATGAACAATGCAACACCAATATTGGCGTCGCACTGTTCATCCGCGATAAAATGATATAAGAATTGCCGCTCGGTTGGAGCGACGGAAGAACGGCCGTTCCATTTGGAGGTGCTCTTAAAGAACTAATAAACTATCACGAGAATAAACTTTGCCGTACTACATTATCGCTTCAATTTATACTTCAATATAGGCTTCTTTTGGAACAACATATAGTTCAAAACATATCTTGAAGATCCTTTTGAGCCTTGAGTTTGTATCTAACGGATTCTTTCTCCAAAACCAGTTCAGCTACGCCGGCCATTAGCTCTGCTCATTCACTAGTGATTCTATGAACCACTATGATTCATTGACAGGATTCAATGGAGAAAACATTAACGCTTCAATAGAAGGAAATTAAGTACCAGGACTCTGCTATCGCTCCTCTGAATTGAACTTGTTCCAAGCTTCCTGCAAGTTTAGATGGCCCTTTTCAAATTACAGCAAAAAGATGGAGGAGACTAATTAAAATATTTTTTAAATGCAAACAAAATGTTTTGAAGGACTGAAAAATGGTGATTGAAAGAATTACATCAAAAATATACTATATAGAAATTGCTATTGATAGTTCTATGCAAGGATGGTTGTTTTTCCATGCTAAGGATCTCACACTTTGCTAACTATATGTTCTCACTGTAGAAGAGCATGAAACTTTTTTGGTAATTTCACTTATACTTTATACCTTAATGATAGTAAAATGATTGTAAATACCTAATATTTTCAGCAATAATTTAAACAACAACAACAAGAACAATAAGCTTTTATCACACTACGTGGGGTTGGCTACATGGATCATTTTTCTCCATTGTGTCTGGTTAAGGTTCAGACTCTCATTTAAATCATAAATGTCAGTTCAAATATTTTCTAATCAAGTCTTTTTAGGCTTACTTCTATCTTTCTTAACATAAGCTAAATCTAATACATCTACTCTCCTGACCGGGTCATCGGAAGGTCGATTCAAATGACCTTTCTTTATTAGAATTAAATGAGAATTTGACCCTTAATCGGACACAATGGAGAAAGGATTCATGTAAGGGTGTCAATTTCAGGCTGACCCGGCACTGTTCGGGTCAACCCTAACCAGACCCGTTTTTGCAAACGGGTCAGAAAATACAACCCAGACCCGACCCACCGGGTTGTCGGGTTGACACGACCCGACCCGAAAACAGGAATGCGAACTGAGCGGACAGACTTGGGCGCGTGCGCGTGAGCTTGGGACTTGGGCGCTGGCGCGCTGCAGGCGTGCCATCGTGCGGTTGTGCCACATGGCCCACATGGGCGTGGCGTGGTCCGCGTGGACCTGAAGTTGGTCTGTCAGTGACTCAGTGGATCGGGAGTTGGGACACGGTCCATTCATGATTCATCCATTGGGACTTGAGGCTTGGGTGCATGCGGAACAGCTCAGCTGTTCAACAGCGAAAGCGGGAAGGCGGGAAGCAGGCTAGGCGCCTAGGGGCTAGGGAGGCTGGGCGGGAAGCCCGAATTTCCAATTGCGGAAGCGGGAACCTAAGCGACTGAGCCCGGATTGCTGCACTAAGCCCAGATTGCGGAAGCGGGAAGCAGGCTAGGGCGGCTAGACTGGGCAAACGGACTCGAACCCGGGTCAACTTCGGGTTGATTTCGGGTTTCCGGGCAACCCGAACCTGACCCGTTTGCTAACCGGGTCAACCCGAACCCGGATTTTTCCGGGTCGGGTCCGGGTCGGGTTTCATGTCGTGTCATAAATTGACACCCCAAGATTCATGTACCCGACCCCACGTAGTGGGTTAAAGGCTTGATTTTGTTGTTATTTAAATTATTGCTGAAATTTTTAGGTTTTTGATAATAAAATGATTGTAAAAACCTAAAAATTTCAGCATTAATTTAAAAACACGAGTTAATTTTCATAAAATCATTTTTCTAACTAAGCACTTTTTGGCTAAAATCAAGAGTACTAAAATAATCAATAAAAAAAAAATATAGGAGAAATAAACAGTAATTGAAATGATGAAAGTAAGAAGAAATCAGGTCTTAACGTTTATACAAGAAAATGACTTCTACATAAATTAAGTAGTCGCATTTTTATCACACTCAAATGAATAAAGCATTGAATCTGCACTCACAAAATTGAAATTGGATTGAGTAATTTCCGTTCAAGCTATAGAACATCTTGGCGAGTGTGGGAATTTCACAATATTAATAGTCAACAAATAACACTATGTTTGCTTATTCATATTTTTTGGGTTGCCTGAAGTATGTTAAATACTATCTTTGTACATGAAAACTTAAGTTCTTAATTTACTAGTTTGACAAAAAAAATTAGACAAGGAGTAGTCAAGTAAGTTCTCTCTAAATAATCATACCTGAAGGAGATCAAACACCTTTTCACAAATATACTTCTGTTGAATTGTGGCACCCCTTTGTTGCAGTTTATCTGGATGAACACAAAGAGTAGCCTTCCGATAAGCTTTCTTCGCAGCAGATGCATTCATGATATCTGTTGGAGGAATTGGTAGCCAACCACTATCAGGGCCGAGGATCTGCTAAGAGATTAGTAGAAGCAATTGTTAGCACTTTCCAATCACAGTCAGAATACCAATATTTTGAAAAAAAATATTTGTTGGACAAATGGGAAATTTGTCACTTTATATAAGGAACTACAAAAAGAGAAGTCATAGAATTATAAAAACCGTAAACACAAAAGAGACATAACTGAAGGAGTTACGACAACAAAAAAGGTGTAGGGAAAAGAGAGCTACAATCTTACAACAAGAGCTTCTACAGCCCAACAAAAAGAGGCCAATGAAGACAATTCAAAGGTGAAATGTATTCTTTTATACATTAAATTGATTTTGTTCATTAGCACAAGTTATTTTATTATACTCGTTAAAATGTTTGTTTATGTAGTATTTCATTCAATTAAAGTATTATTTTTAAGCTTAATGGGCTACTCATTAATAGGCTTAATAAGGCTTATTTGGTTAACTAACAAACTACTAGATGGTATTGCTCGTTAGTATGCGTGATAAGGCTTTTTTGATTAACTAAAGAGCTAAGCTCAAGCCAAGCTCAAGTAGCCATAATTTTAAATGACCTAGCTTGAACACTATTGTAAATACTTGAATCGAGATAGAGCTCGAACTAGAAAAGAGTTTGGCAAATGAGCTCAAGCTTGAGTACGCTCCTACTTGGCTTTGCACGATTCATTTGCAACCCTATGTGAAACTAAGTGAAGCGAAAAAACAGAAAAATTCACGTGTGTGAGTTATCTAGGTAAGGAGCTAAGGATGGTGTAGGACAGATAGAGAGCTTTAAAGGATCAAAATTTGGATAGAATAAGTAAAGAAATAAAGAACCGAATCGACTAGGTGGGGTTCCATCATTTTCCTGCAAATTTTAAACTTAACAAGGTTTATATTCCTCATTCGTGGAAGTAATTTTCATTCATCATCATAAAATTCTCATAAAATACACTATAAGCCTTTGTATAAGCCAAAGAAATTGCATAAGAAATGTGGGCTACGAAAATTCACCCCCCCCCCCCCCAACCCGTTGCTTTTTAGGGGGAGTTTTAACGAATAAAGTTTCGGGATAAATTTTGGGAAGGCATATGAGTTTGTAGATAAGACACTATTCACGATTTCGCCCTCATTTTGCAAGGACTTTATAATATGAGTTTTAGTTTCCTATAGGCGCAAGCCCCTATAATTAATTATCCCTCCCACTCATGAGAGAGAACTTTAGATTAAGGCTAGTCGTCAATCAGATATGTAAAGATAAGTGTTATCTGGCATATAGTAGCAGCATGGGTTTGGGTGGTTGAAAATTTGATATTTAAAATTGGAAATTTCACCATTTTGCACTTAAAAACTAGATGGTGGGGGAATGGAAGATGGACTCGATCAAAATCCCATGATTCCGTCGTCCCGGGCCGTCGTGATCCCTGGTCTACTTAGTCATAGGAGGTAGTCGATCCAACTTGACAGAAGGATCCTTGTCGACATCCATGGGTTGCGTCGTC
Organism: Dendrobium nobile; assembly: GCA_022539455.1. Lineage (NCBI taxonomy): Eukaryota > Viridiplantae > Streptophyta > Magnoliopsida > Asparagales > Orchidaceae > Dendrobium > Dendrobium nobile. The sequence goes on along the minus strand of CM039722.1, from coordinate 52,014,904 downwards.
CAATGGTACCTTATAGACCTAGGGGGAATATTTGCATAAGGGGACAAATTTGAATTCACTTTAGCTAACAGAGGGCTTTGTGCCATATCAATGATATCCTATTGATTCATATCTCAAGAATTTGATGTCACTAAGGAACGTATTGACTCTGACCATAATCGTAATTTAGTGGTGCCATTTGGAGCCAAAACCACTCGGTTCAGAGGGCCCCGAGTCATAACTTTTTACCTATGATTCCATTTGGCGGCGAAAATGTCAGTTAGAGGACACATACCACGTCCTTAATGGCATAAGACTGTTTAAAAATGAATCATAGTGATATTCCCGACCAGACATTACCTCTTTGTGAGCTAAAATGATTTTTAATTTGTCCAAATCGACAAACTGTTGAGGAGGATTGATGGATTTTGCTTTAAGTGATTGATGATTGATTTCGATTTTAAATATCAAGATTTTGGAATGATTTTAGATTTTTGGAGCTTTAAATTTTATAAGTATTTGGGTGGTATTTTGAGTATTTGAAATTAACCTCTCTAGTTGAGATCTACATTTAACACGATCATCATCGGGGTGACTTTGAGGTCACTTAAAAATATTTGAGTTTTGTTAAAGTTTGAGGGCATTTTGAAATATTTAAAATTAACCCCTCCGATTGAGATTTACATTCAATATAGCCATCATCGGGGGTGACTTTGATGTCACTTGAAAATATTTGAATTTTGTTGAAGTTTGAGTGCATTATGAAATATTTAAAATTAACCTCTCCGGTTGAGATCTGCATTCAACATGGCCATCATCAGGGTGGTTAGAGAGATTTCCATTTATGGATTAAATCCTGTCGATTATGTCGAGCTATTGACAGAAGATCGGATTTTATAGGTTTTATGTTTTATTAATGAATTTCTTTGTTCATAGACCTTGAAGGCCTTATATGAATGCATAAAACAGATATTTCGGTCGACTATCTGTTTGATAATTCGACCCGTGTCGACTCCTATCTATCCATATAGAAGGATCGAGCTCGAACTGTGGTTCATTTATTGAGCCGCGCAACATCCCTATAGATGTCACGTTTGTACCTATAACACGCTCGCCGGGGCCCATGCGAGTTTTGTGATTGCACTTGTCTTTTTGTGTACCTATGTGCATACACATCACAGTGCATGCATGGGGGCATTCTATGATGTTTGCATGTAATACGAAGGGGTTTTCGGCTGCATAGGTGACAATCACTATCAAATGCATGAGGTTTTATTTTGGGCTTGGTTGACGTCTTTTGTCTGCTTGTACAAGTGTTGCAGATTCAGTGGCATGGCGTTGTACTGTGGTCATTTGACCGTTTTGTACATGTAGACTGTCGTGCACTACTTGTTGTTTCATGCCGGTGGATTGTAGTGCACTAATAAATCTCCTGTTCTGATTATAGATGCTTGTTTCTATTGCAATTCTTCCACATTTGCTAGCAGATAGCAAGTTGAATGTATAATGGGCCTCCTTCAGCAGCTCGTAGGCATTTACATTTGTTGCATATCACCCTTCCTGTTTGTGATGAATCAACATCTTTGCTGATCATTTACATGGTAGTTGATTATGGGGTATTTTAACATCCACAGCTGTTGATCACTACCCATACATATATCACTGTACATGTGGCAAAGTCTCCCTCATTTCTAATAGGTGTTTGTAGCTACTACAGTCCTTACTGCATTTGAATGCAGATATTGTGTTGTACACATGAAATCCTTGCAGTGGCTCGTAGGCATTTGTATTTGATGTAGCCATTTTTGCATTTCACTTGTGGCTAGTGTTTTGGGTATATGGCAAGCCTTCTACAATCACCTATGGACACTCGCATTCACTGCACATCATCCACCTCCCCTTGTAGTAGGTCGGTGCATTTGCTTGTAAACTAACGTTGGCTATGGGAGAGTTATCACAACTATTGTATCTTAATGCTTTGCTTACAGGCATATTGCTGTATTCTCCTAAGTATCACAAGTGAATAGCTTGTCATTAGAACTCCTTTAGGTTTGCTTGTGGACAACACATTAGATGCATAGGGGTCTTCTATAATAGCTCGTAGGAGCTCCTATGCTTGTATCTGTTTGTTGCATTTGCCGTATATCTTTCGAACTATATTCATGAGTGCATTGATGTACTTGTGGTAAGTGTCTAATTCTTTCATAAGCATGAGTATTATGAGTTTTGTGTTCAATGAGTATCCTTAATCGAAAGTTCTCTCTCATTATTGGGAGGCATAACTAACTATAAGGGCTTACATCTATAGGAAATCAGAACTCAGATCTTAAAGTCCTCGCTAAGAGGGTGAAATTTCTGGGTATTGTTTTATCTCTATCTAATCTACCTTCAAAAAATTTCTCCCGGAACTTCATTTGTTAAAACTCTCCCCGAATATAATGTGGACAAGTCGGGGTCCAAAAACTCAAATTTTCGGAGCCAAATTGTCCAAGTGTATTGTTTTTCAACTATCAGTATTATTCCGCATATGCCCAAGGCGGGTAGTTGTTAAGCAATCAAAATGTGTTGCAACAGGCAAAATTGCATTATAAAAGACAGTCCAACAGAAAATAAGAAGGGCATACATATTGTAGTGTCGACAACAATGCACGCAAATTCCCATCTTTTCCACTTGACCACCTCCTCACCTCACCATCCAGTGATTCTGCCAACCGCTGCAACCAAAGTTACATACTGGAAGTTATTATGAATTCTAACATCAAACAAATATAAGATTGGTTAGAACATGGGAGTAAATTTTACATCACGTTCCGCTTGTTCTCTTTGAGCAAGAATATCACGCATATTCCTTTCAGCAAGCGCTTTTGACTGTAAATTAGCTATAAAAACATCAGAGTTGCAGCATTAAATCTAACAAAAAAACAAATTGTATGACACAATCAAAGGGCGATAATCAAATTTGAGCTTACAGCACGCTCAGCTGTCTGCTGTTGCCTCTCTTGTCTTGCTTTAGATGACAACTTTGACTCGGCTCCATTCCCTACTTCAGAAGTTGCCGTTAGAATTCACATAAAGAAATAATGACTAGAAGATGAGAAAGAGGGAAACTAGACTATTTGGTCTTAGAAAACAATTTAATAGTTGAGCTTTGTGAATAAGTAATATTAAAAAACAAAAAATTACCATTATTGTGAGAATCTGAATATATGTGGTTATTGGTAGAACTACTAGCAGTTTGAGATTGTGCATTCCGTTGAATTTTCTGCAAGAACAGCTAATCATAAGATCCATTTGAAATGGTAGAATCAAATTGCAAACGTTGCATATTTTCTGCTTACATCTAAATTTGGTTTGTATTTTGCATCAGAATCTTCCTTAATATGAGAAGCCCTGAAATACTCTCTCCTATTGTCTTTACTCAGCCTGTCTTTATTAGAGGCACTAAATTGAGCTGTGCGCTCTCTTGAATCAGCGGAAGCTTTCACAGCTAGTGCTTTCTCAATGGCACGCTTGCGAGCCTCTTCTGTAGCTCGTTCAACTGCAGCGCGCTCGGTTCTTAATCTTGCTTCCCTAGAAGCCTTCTCAGCTTCAGCAGTTTTTTCTGCCTTTTGTAGGGCTTCTGCAAGTGCTCTTTGCCTTGCTTCAGCTGTGGCTCTTTCTACTGCAATTTTTTCTGCCTTTACCCGGGCTTCAGCAAGTACCTGCTGATGAGCTTCATAGTTTGCTCTTTCCACTGCAATCCTCTCTCTTTCTCTTTCTATATCCAGGTTTTTCTCTTCTAGGTTTGTTTCCGGCTCTTTCTCCCTTTCCCTGCCTACATTCATCTTACTATTATTTTCCTCAACTTCTGTACACTTATGATTCCCAGCCTTGTCAACATGAGAAACTTCTGTTGCATCCAGAGCTGTAGCCAGCAAGCTGACTTCCTTTCTAGACAAAAAGACCTTCCTGGTATCTGATTCCTCAACTTCTGTTATGTTCTCACTCACCCTTTCACCACAAGCATCATCAGCTGAAGCTAGGAATTCATAATTCTTCACTTCCTGATTCATGAGGTCTCCCATTAATTCCTTATTTTGCTGGAGCACAGATGGAACATCTCTTGTTTCCTTTTCATTGCAATCTTTACAACAGGTCCCTTCAGTAGAGTTTAATACCTGTTCAAGTTCTTCATCTTTCATTTTTTCTTGTGCTTCGGGCATTTCCAAACCATTTTCCAGCCTATTTTCATCTTGAATCGCCTCTCGTTCAAGTTTATTTTCCACTAAAATGCGGGCCTCTTCATTTATTTGGAATTTATCACCCTCATCCTTCTCAGCTGCATTATTACTATCCTCAACCTCGCATTTATATGCATTGTAAGAGTACTGATATTTCATGCTTCTTGTTTCATTTTCATAATTGTTCCCTGGTTTTCTTTCTACATCTACTTTATTTTTGTCTGTTTCATCAAATGTGCACAACTCATCCAGCTCTTTAATTTCCTTCTCAAATATATCGTGGAAAAGAGTTTCATTCTGAACTTTCACTTCTTCATTGACTTCGTTTACTAACTTATTTACATTATCTTTATACAGACAATAATCAACAACAAAACCGGTTTTGTTAGCATCGTTCTCAATGTTATTATCTTTATGGGCCTCACTTTGCTTCAGATTTTCAGCAGATTGAAGAGAACCAATATCCTTTTCGAGTTCACTGGCATGGTCTTTAAGCAGAAATGAATCCATCGTTGCATCTGCTAAATTCTTGTCAGCCTCATCCATGCAATCCATGCTAAATCCTTTTAACATGTTATCTTTTTCTAACTTTTCAATGCATACACTAACTTCCATTGATTTCTGTTTCTCTTCAACTTCAGTAGCTTGTTCGGAATCTTTATTATATTTTTCTTTGTCTTCATCAGAACAGATGGCTGCTTTTGCTGTTTTTTCATCTTCTTGAATGCTGACATCATTGACTGTATTCAACAAACTATCATTCCTTGGCAGCTTATAATAATCCTTATCTGTCTTCCATTCCCCAGCAATTTCAACTATTTCACACGCCAATTCAGATGATTTAGATGCATTCTCTTTCCTCACCAGTTGTTGGTCCTTTTTGTACGAAGGAAGTTGCATTTTTCTCTCCTCATGATTCAAAGGTATTTTCTCTACAGTTTTGAGTTCTTCTCTTTCCACAAATGATTTGGATGCATTCTCTTTACGCACCTGTTGTTGGTCCTTTCTATATGAAAAAAGTTGCATTTTTATCTCCCCGTGGCTCAAAGGTATTTTCCCTGCACTCCTGATTTCTTCCCTTTCCACAGCTGTAGATTCACTAATCGTGTTACTATCCTTAAGCAAGTTATTTGCATCAATCACTTTGCTCCTACTTTTCAGTTCTACGTCATTGCCAGCAGTTCCATCTTCCTTACTACCCATAGTTCTAAGCGGACCAACCTTCCAGTGTGATTTTTCACGTTTTCTATCCATCAATTTCCTTGCCCTTGTTAGTCGAGCCTGAGCTTGCTCCATTGCCTCTTTTATAGCAGCTATAGAAACTGCAGCAGCTGAACTAGGATCCACTTCAGCATCAGGTGAAAAAGCGACGCCTTTCATAGATTCATCAATTTTATGGATATTGGTAGCTTCACTGGTGAAATTCAGTTGGTCATTTGCCTCAGATTTCAGAGAGCTTCTTTCTTCTGTATCAAATCTGGAATCTGCAGACAAGGCTTTCGGGTGCTCTGGCTTCATAGATAGCTTAGGAGGCGGTCTTGAAGGTGGCGCCCCTTTAAAAGGATTTGTTTGTAGACTAATTTCTGATACCTTCAAGTATGCAACATCATGTAACGGCACATAGCCACTTGATGTTGAATGGTAGCTATAAGATTGTGAATTGTGTTTCTCATCTGCTGGAACATCTAGCAGGGAAGCAGAATTAGACTCCATGGGATTAACCGAAAAATTCTTTGAGGTAGAGGGAAAGTAGGCTGAAGCCTTGGTACCTGTGTTGACAACGGTTTGTCTGTTAACTGTTTTGTTTTTACTCTCATGTACAGGATCACTTGCATATTTATCACTTACAACATCATCAAATTTTTCCCTGCTAATTGTGTGGTACGCCATGCTGAAATTCTTTGAACCATTATCATTTGACTGTTTAGGAAATGATGAATGATGGTTCTTCTCCAAAATTGGCTCATTATTCTCAGTATATACTTTCAGTAGGTGTTCTGAGGCTTCTTTCTTCTCTTGTTCAGACAATAAATCCCATCGAGTCCTATATATTTAGAGAGAAAAAATGGATTAAAACTTCTGAAAAAAGTTAAAAAGTGCAACTTTAGGACCAAGAAATTAAGGCTTAGTTTGGGATGGCTTTCTTGCTGCTTCATAAAGCAGCTTTCTAGTATAAAAATTTAAATTTTTGTAATAAAAATATGCTTTAATAAGCATCAAAAAGCCCTTCCAAATGAAGCCTAAAAAGAAACATATCATTACCGATATTATAAGTTTGATGCACTAGAGGAAATGAATTAGCATATCAGGGAGTGTGCTTCACATTTACATGGGAAATGAAATATGTACTCCATTGGACTTAACACCCACCCACACACACACTCCAACACACAAAACAAAAGAAAAAAATATAACAGACGATCCATCATCATAAACCTCCAATATTATGTAATCTCAGGAGAATCCTTCTTATATTTGTTCTGCAGACAGAAATATCCAGACAGATAATACAATTTTCCACCAGACAAAAGCCTCATATACAGTTCCCATAATAATTATGGCACTCCAAGAAGATTTTCCTAGTCCTTGAGGGCATAGAGAACTTCACAAAGAACTTATTCCTGCCCTGCATTAAAACAATAAAAGCCTACTAGTTGGCATACTTCTTCAGTAGACAGCTCGAAACTGGAAAACAAGCCCAGTTTCAGACTTTTAGTTCTTCTTTAACCACAATTGCCCAGTGCTCTCCAAACAAATTTTGAGGAACAAACATCAGAGGTTTTGAGCTAAAAACCGGTTAAATATATACACCATTAACTGCTTATACCAATGGCAACCATGAAGAAAAAAGTTTTAAAAAACAATAACATGCTTAGGTAATGACAGCGGCGAAGAAACAGATATGCTCAAAACAACCATGTGAACAAACACATTTCTGTTGCAGCTCTTCGCGAAACATATTCAAAGCTGCAAAGAGCAATAATTTTCTTTTCTTTTCCATCGGTGCCTTACACAAGAAGGTAACTACATATCATCATCAATCCTAAATATGATAAAACACAGAGTTGACGGTAGAAGAAGAGGCTTCCGTGGAAAAAAATGAGCCCAAACTAACCTGTTCTCCGAAGAAGAAGCCCCCGAACTCTTCGGCTCGGCGAACAACTCCTCGTACGAAACCGCGAAGCCTCCACCGCCAAAACTCCCGAATATATCGGAATAGTCAACGCCTGCTCTGCACCCACCGGCGCCGGCGTCGCCCACCATCTCGAAACCGCTTTCAGTCACAGAAAGGTCAAGCACAGGGATTGAAGAGGCAGAGGCTGCGGCGTCGAATATCTCAGAATAATCATCTAGCTGCACAGAAAAGGACGCCGTGTTATAATCGGACCCCGCTAATATTGAGGACCCATTAATCGGCCTCCTCCATGGCCGCGAGCTCTGCAACTTTTCCATGGGGATGGAGCGTTATAAGAAGAACAGTACACTGTTTGTCCTTCCACTTTGTCCTCTACTTCACCCTGCCATTCTCTCTATAGCCGTTTAAGAACTTGACCCCTCGTCACCTCCGGCGCTGCAATGCCCGAAACGGTCTTCGTTTTTTATTATTTTCTAACTTTCATTTATAATTTAGATGGGACGGCGGTCCGTGCAGGATCGAGGAAAGAGTATTGAGTGCGTTTTAAAAATAAAAAAGACGGCGTCTTACCACGCCGACTTTTGTCAGCCTCTGGGTGGATATATGGCTTAGGCCTTTGGATGTTCTGAGTAGGAAATGACGAAATGTTTTGTAACTGAGCTAGAATATTAAATAATCATTTTTTTTATTACGATAAGCTAAAGATTATTAAAATTAGATTAACATATATGCATAGTTAAGCTGGAACGAGTTTTGTTTAATCATTCACAAAAGAGTCATAAAATTAAAATTATCTTGATCTTGAGGCAAAATTAAGTTAGAAATTTCAAAAATTAAAGTGGAGACCATCTGAATTAAGATTTCAGCAAACTTATAGTCAAATTGAACGTTTCAAAAATATAAACCCAACAACACCAAATTCGACTCAATCTGAGCCCAAATGAGTCCAAATCAATGACCCAAAGCGCATTTGGATGGTTCAAACCATAATCTGAATTATCAAACATGACATGCTTATAGTCGAATCGAGCGGCTCGACAAGACGAATCCAACAAGCCAAAGATCACTAAATTCTGATATAATTAAGACATTCAAATGACCATTAAATGGTCCACGTTCAAGGTGATCAATATCAGTCGTCCATTCAAAACACTCTTATTTTGACCTTAATCATTCATATAATTACAAGACATGTCACTCTAAAAAACTATAAATATCCTCCACTCTTCTCACTTGGGGGGGGGGGGGGGGGGGAATAGTGGAGTTTATGAGCTCTCTTACCACCGACCACAGTGTCGACGTTCTTGTCGACCACCGTCGACGTTCCTCCCAATCGTCGTTGGACCTCTCTTGCCACCGGGCACCATCAGAGTTCCTCCTGACCACCACCTGCGTTCCTCCCGACCGTTGTTGGGGCTCTCTTGTTGTCACGACCCGACCCGACCGGGACGGATCCCGCCCGCACCGGGCCACGACTAGCCAGACAAACAGACCATGATCTGGCTTTGGAATTTGCTTCGGAACTGATTCTTCCAAATTTTTCAACTCAAAACAGACGCACAGAGCTACTATGAAACATCAAATGCAGCGGAACAAATCATCTATATTTTTCTTTTTCTCAAAACAATCATCTACAAATACAGTACATGGCTAACAGAAAGAACAAAGAAGAAAAGCCATGACTGTACAAAAATCAAAAAGTACAAAATACCTATAACTGATCAGACTCTGAACTCTAATCCAAGACCTCCTTCCCTTTGCCCGAACCTGAAAACCACGCAGAAAACAAGGGTGAGCTCAACAGCTCAGCAAAGCGACAAACCTCCAATCAAAATTTCCAGAATCCAAAACCAAACACTTCAAACCAAATCCGTACAGAAACCAGAACAGAATCAGACAGATATCAAAAGCGTGCAGATCAGAACGAAACAGATCAAATCAGAACATATATGGACATATATCAAATCAGAACAGATACGTACATATATCAAATCAGAACAGATACGGACATATAGCAAACAGATCTAAACGGAACAGATCAGACAGAACTGTACGGAAACAGAAGTCATATCAAATCAGATATCAGATAGTATTGTAATTAATAGCTAAATTCCCTGACACTGACAGAATCTCTACGGATTCTGGCCCCTTATGCCTCCCTTTGTGCTCACGGCACCAGAATAGATGTGCTTATAGCACCAGAACAGAATTTATCGGATCCAGAACAGAACAGATATCAGATTTCAGATTGAGCTCATTTCAGATTTCCCAGACACTAACTGAATCTCTTAGGATCCAGGCCCTTATAACTCCCTTTATATAGCATATACAGATAGCATATCAATTCAGAAGAAATCCGGACGAATTCAGAAATCAGACAAAAATCGGGCAGCACAACGGCTGTATACAGAATTTACATAATTTTCCTGAAAAATTACAGAATACCAAATTTGCACATAATATAGATAACAACATTGCAAGACTTTAATTCTACTGCCACAACATTTTTAGACATCGTAGAAAAATACATTCAAAATAAAATACCGCCGAATTCAAAATACCCGGACAAAAATCTCCAGAAAATAACCAAAATGTGCACACTCGGCACGTCAACAACATACGGAAAATTACGCGGTAAAAACTGAACCAGACGGGAAATACGGACGAAAATCACGAACAAAATCAATTCCGGACAGATAATACCGCCAAACACGACGGTTCTGAAAATTGAGAAAGGCGGATTGTGCCTTACCTTGCGTACATCAATATCTTCAACAATCTTGTCGGACGGAAACGGACCGGCGTCGCCCGAAAATCAGCTTTTCCAAATTTGCCCTCGACCTTCTCTCTCCTCGGCTGATTTTAGATATTTTTATGATTTTCTCTCTCTTCAAAATGACTTGATTTCAGCTTTAAATTACTTTGATCGGCCCGGCCGATCGCACGATCGTCCTGGACGATCTGAACAAAACTGAATCGGCCTGGGACGATTTCTCATGACGATAATTAATTTTCTTGGACGATAAAAACCTCTATTCTCTGACTTGTGCCATCCACTGATCGTCCCGGGACGATCCCAGATCGGCCCGGATGATCTCTACAGGAAATCATTCCTGGAACTTCTGTACAGAATCTGAAACAAAAATTGCACTGATCGTCCCGGGACGATCCAAATCGGCCCGGACGATCCTGGAGCAGATTTTGATGTTACACTTGTCATCGACCACCGCCGGTGTTCCTCCCAACCGTCGTTGGAGCTCTCTTGTCCCCAACCACCTTTAGAGTTCTTACCTGTGAAACCCTCAAACTTCAAGTTCTTTTAAAAAAAAAAATTGTACTGTTGGTATATATGAACTGCCTGTACGAACTGAAGAAAATTTTTTAAATCTTTATGGTTCGCCTGTACGAACTGCATGTACGAACTGAGTAAAATAGCAGGTTCGTCTATACGAACCTGAATTCGTCCGTACGAAATTTGTCCAGAGAGCAACTCGTCCAAGGACGAAAAAATTGGAATTAATTTTCGTTCGTACGATCAGATGACCGTGGATATCATCCCGGGACGATCGGGGCATCGTCTGGACGATCGAGCTCATTAAATAGATATTTTGAGATCGTTTTGAAGAGATAGAAAGAGGAGGAGAGAGAAAATGAAGGCAAGAAGGGGAAATTCGTCCGTCGACTTCGGTCTGTTTTCATCCGTCGTCGTAGTTACGAAAGTTGATCGACTCAAGGTAAGGCACATTATGCCTTTCTCAATTTTCAGAAATGTGATTTTTGACGAATTTCTTGTTTCAATTTTCATTTCTGTTAGCCTAAAAGTGATCCATCTTTGTATCGACGAAACTTTTACCGAGTAACTTTTGGTATGTTGTAGAGATGATATTTTTGCACGTTTTGAGTATTTTCTGGAAAGTTTTCACTAAGTAGTTTGAATTCTGCGGAGTTTTTATCGAACAGAAAATTATCTGGATGTTGAAAAATAGTGCTTCAGTACAATAAAAGTCTTAAAATGATGTTTTACACTATCTGTGATAATTTAGTAATTTTCTGAAACTGTGAATTTGATCTGTTGAAAATTTTGTGGACTGCCGTTATGCCGCTGACGATTTTTCTAATGTAATCTGGTTTTTCTGAATTTAATGATTTGATGTGTTTGAATGATATCATAAGGGAGTCATAAGGGGCCGGAATCCTTTGAGATTCTGTCTGTGTCAGGTAAGGGAGGCATAAGGGGCCAGAATCCGTTGAGATTCTATCTGGGTTAGGGAATCTGAAAATAAAGTCTGATCTGAAAATTCTATATATCTGATACGTTTTGGTGCTGTAAGCACAAAGGGAGGCATAAGGGGTCGGAATCCTTTGAGATTCTGTCTGTGTCAGGGAAAGGAGGCATAAGGGGCCAGAATCCTTTGAGATTCTGTCTGAGTCAGGAAAATTTGTGATGAAATGTGATTTGAATGTTTTTTAAAATCGGTCCTGAACTTTAATTCGAATTATGATTTGAATAATTCTGTGACGTAAATTTGATTCAGTTCGTATGTCTATGTTACCTCATTTGTTCTGTACGAATATAGGTATTCTGTTTGATTTCTGTTATGTATGAATCTCTGACCTCAGTCTGATATTCTATTTTTTGTATGATTATCTGAATTATGTACTGCAAATATTTTTAACGCCTTCATGCGTATTTTGATATGAGAGTTTCTGGAGATTTTGATCGGCTAGTGTAGTCTTGCTAAGCTGTTAGCACATCCTTGTTATCTGCGTGGTTTTCAGGTTCTGGGAAAATGAAGGAGGTGTTAAACTAGCCGTTCTATGTATGATCTGAGATTAGTATTTTTGTACTTTTGATTTTTGTACAGTCATGGCTTTTATGTTATGTTCTGTACTTTCTTCTTAGAGCCATGCACTGTAATGTGCATGATTATTTTGATAAAAGAAAGAAGAAAATCATGGATGAACTTTTCTATATATTTGTATGTTTATAGTAGCTCTGTATTTTCTGTATGTTTGATTATTAGAAGAGAGTCTGAAACCAAATTTCAAAGCTAGATCCTGGATTCATTCGTCGCGACTCGACGCGATGGGATTCGTTCCGATCGGGTTGGGTCGTGACATTACCGACCTCCGCCGGTGTTCCTCCCAACCTATGTTAGAGCTCTCTTGCCACCGGCCACTGCTGAAGTTCTTTCCGACCACCGCCGGAGTTCTAGCCAACCACCGCTAGAGTTCTTCTCAAATGTCGCCAGAGTTCTTCCCGACCGTTATTGGAGTTTCTTCACGACCATTGCCGAAGTTTCATCCCAACCATCGTTGGAGTTTTCTTCCTGATCACTAGCGTAGTTTCTTCTGGACTGTCGCTAAAGCTCTTACTTCCGCCAGTTCATCAATGATCGCTATATTTCTATATGATTATTCAACTTGTTGTAATTATAGCATCTCCAAGTAAATGAGTGAATCAAACTTTTTAACCAACCCAAACTTAGTGGATTTTTCTCATTTGGGACAGGCCCTCGTGGTTTTCCCCTTTTAAGGTTTTTCACGTAAAAAATTTCTAGTGTTTTCTTTTCTCCCTCTCTCTCAACTATTTGTTGGTGTGCTGGATATACATACATTGCTAAGATGCTATTTTTTCACTCTATTGTCGCATTTATTTTAGTCCGCAACAATTATACATATTAGATAAATAATTGTGCAAATCAATTAGTAGGAGGCTTATGCAAGAACTAATAGAACTATACGAAGTGGCTCAAGTTTAAGAATGCATCTTTCCCCTAATAGGTTGCTCCAAGTGAGACTTAGGGCCTAACTAGAGACATCTTCAACTTTTTATATAAGTGATTATAAAGTTGTTGTGGAGAAAATAAAATTTAAAAGTTGTTATAAAAAATAATTTTCTTGCAAAAAAAAAATTTATTAAAAATAGTGAAAAAAGTAGTGGCAAAAAAATTTATGATTACTATCTAAAAAATAAATCATTAAAAAAGCCATTCCAAACAAAGCCTTATGAAAACATGTGTAATCAAATTAAATTATATTTATTTATATTTATATGCAACATATAAATTTATTTATTTCCTTTGAGAAATAAAATAAAATTAACATTAAAAGTAGTATTACATAAAAACTATGGGTCTATTTGAGATTGTTGTAATGTTTTATGAAATGATTGTGAAGTTAATCTGTTAATGTAGGTAAAATAATTTAACTATTATGATTGTAAAAAAAATTTTTTTTTCACAAAACTAAAATATAGTAGTCGAATAAAATTATAATTATAGTAAAAAAAATATTAAGAAAAAATTGACTCAACTAAATCCTAAATCTCATAATCACATGTTAAATTGATCATTATTGATGTGTTACAAAAAAATAATCTTGATCGGGGCACGAACCTCGATGCAATATATGAGGTTGAAGCTTCAAAAATTAAATATGGGACCATCCAAACTTCAAATTCAGCAAACTTATAGTTGAATTGAACATCTCGAAAAGACAAACCAAACAACACCAAATTTGACTCAACCAGAGCCAAAATGTAATATCAGTTTTTGCTCCAGGTTCGTCCGGGACGAAGTTGGATCGTCCGGGACGATCGGTACAGGTTGTGCAGAAAACCTTGTTTGGCTGATTGGTTCGTCTGGACGAAGTGTGGATCGTCTGGACGAAAATTCTCCCGTGAACCTATCGCCAGGGACGATACGTAATTTTCGTCTGGACGGAATTCTTCTCTTCATGGATCGTCTGGTACGAAGCTCGATCGTCCAGGACGATCAGTCTGGATATATATAGAAATGAGATATTTTGAAGAGAGAGAAAAAGCTGAGGAGAGAGAAAAACGAAGGAAAAAGTGAAAAAGCGGATTTTCGGGCGACGCCGAGCTGTTTTCGTCCGAGGAGACTGTTGAAGAAATTGCTGTGCACGAGGTAAGGCACAATCCGACTTTCTAAATTTTCAGAACCGTCGTGTTTGGCGGTATTTTCTGTCCGGATTTTGTTTCCGTTAGCGATTTTCGTCCGTATCTTTTGAACGGTTCAGTTTTTACCGCGTAACTTTTTGTATATCGTTGCCGTGCCGGGTGTGCACGTTTTGACTATATTTTGAAGATTTTTGTCCGGATATTTTTGATTCGACTGTGTTTTTAGTCGACTGGATTTTTCTGTGAACTTGGAAATTCTCTGTGCGGTAGAATAAATGTTCTGAAATGTTGATATCTATATTCTGTGCGAATTTGGTGAATTTTGATTTTCAGGAAAATTGTGTAAATTCTGTACACTGCCGTTGTGCTGCCCGATTTTTGAGTAATTCCTGATTTGTCCGGATTTTCTCTGAAATGAAATGCTATGTGTATAAGCTATAAAAAGGGAGTTATAAGGGGCCTGAATCCTATGAGATTCAGTTAGTGAAACGGGAAATCTACAATGAGATCAAATCTGATATCTGTTCTGTTCCGGATCCGATGAATTCTGTTTTGGTGCTATAAGCACATCTGTTTTGGTGCCGTGAGCACAAAGGGAGACATAAGGGGCCTGAATCCTATGAGATTCAGTCAGTGTCTGGGAAGGGAGGCATAAGGGGCCGGAATCCGTAGAGATTCCGTCAGTGTCAGGGCATTTAGCTATATGTATCTGTACTATTTTCTGTATCTGTTCTGTTCTGTACGAAATTGTGATTATGATATAATGTGATCCGTACGATTCTGATTTCTGATTCTGACTCTGTTGATTTGTTCTGTTCTGATACGATCTGTACGACTCTGATGTGATTTGATATCTGTTCGATTCCGTTCTGATTTCTGTACGGATTTGTCTGCTGTATTGGTTTTGAGTTTCTGAGGATTTTGATTGGAGGTTTGTTGCTTTGCTGAGCTGTTGAGCTCACCCTTGCTTTCTGGTGGTTTTCAGGTTCTGGGAAGGGCAAGGAAGTCCAGGATTAGATTTCAGAGTCTGATCAGATTAGGTACTTTTGTACTTTTGATTTTTGTACAGTCATGGCTTTCCTGTTCTGTCTTTCTTTCTGTTGAAAGCCTTGTACTGTTCTGTAGATGATTATTTTGAGGAAATGAAAAGATAGATGTTTTGTTCCGCTGCATTTGATGTTTTTAGTAGCTCTGTTGTTCTGTGTGCTTCTGTTGAGTTAAGAATTTGGAAGATCAGTTCAGTAACCTAATCCAAAGCCAGATCCTGGTTAAGAACGGTCTCACGTCGCGATCCGGCTCGGGCGGGATCCGTCCCCGTCGGGTCGGGTCGTGACAAGCTTTTGTGGTATCAGAGCACTGGTTTTGGAAACAGGTTGGATTGTAAAACAGAGCTCTAGGAAGTGATCAGTGAGTCTGTCTGGGAGGTAGTTTTGGGTCGTTTGGCTTTTTATTGTGTTATTTTGTGTTGTTTTGTGATAGTTTTCCGGATTTTCTGGATTTTTCTGTATGGATCAGCCAGACCCAGACATGACAGACGGTCAGAGTGACGATCAGGCAGCACCAGTGGGGAGTACAGCCCCAGTGGTCGGTGCTGATACGCTTTCACAGTTTGCTTCACTTGTTGCTCAGATGATGAGCGAGACTCAGAGCAGAGCTTCGACTGTTAGATCTGAGGACATTGATCGACATTTGCAGTTATTTCTGAGGTTGAAACCTCCGAGGTTTGAGGGCGCTGTTGAGCCCAGAGCAGCCGAGGAGTGGCTGAGGAGATTGGAGAAGACTTTTGACGGGATGCAGTGTCCTGCAGACAGGAAAGTTCTGTTAGCTGTTTTTCTGTTGGACGGAGAGGCTGAGCACTGGTGGGATGGCCAGCAAGCAGCCAGATTTCAGGGCAGATTGAACTCCTTGATCACTTGGGAGGAGTTCACTGAAGTATTTCGGGACTGGTTTGTTCCCCCTTCTGCATGACAGCAGATGCAGGAGAGTTTTCTGAGACTTGTTCAGGGGAGCAAGACGGTGATGCAGTACGAGGCTGAGTTTACTGCATTAGCCAGGTACGCTCCGCAGCTGGTTAGCACGTCTGCTGAGAGGTGCTACAGATTTCTGAGAGGCTTACGAGACACCTTGAGGCAGCCTCTGATACCATTCCGGATCACCGATTTCTCTGAGCTTGTGGAACGAGCTCGTCTGATAGAGAACGACTTGATGGCTACTCAGCAGCGGTGGACTGCGAGTAGGAAGAGGTTTGGAGGAGAGACATCTGGCAGTGGTTCCTCTGGGAAGAGGAGATTTGTTCCTGGATCTGGATCTGGAGATTCCAGGAAGAGCGGAGGATCGTCTGGTACTGCTACCAGTACGACTAGTTCTGGATCTGTCAGTACGGCACCTGTGTGCCAGAATTGTGGACGACGACACCATGGCCAGTGCTACAGGATATCTGGTCTTTGTTTCAGATGTGGTCAGCCGGGACATCGGATTGCAGAATGTCCGCAGATGGGATTTGATCAGCGTTCTGAGCAGCGATCTGAGGGCTTTGTCAGACCTGTTGGTTCAGCAGCAGGAAGACCGAGGACTGTTCCTCCTCGCCCTGAGGGATTTGCTGGTAGAGGTGGTGGTTCTAGTTCTGCACCACGGAGACCACCTACGATTCAGAGGGAGCAGAGTAGTTCTGTTGCTTCAGCTCCTGTTCCAGTTCAGCCACGAGTTTACAGTCTGAGTCAGCAGGAGGCTCGTGATGCTCCGGATGTTGTGACAGGTATGATTTACATTTCTGATCAGCCCTGTCGTGTTTTGTTTGACTCTGGAGCGAGTCATTCTTTTCTGTCCGAGCATTGTTTTGAGATTTTACATTTGGATTCGATGGTTCTACCGGTTTCTTTGTCTGTGATTTTACCGGCTGGGAATCCATTGATTGCTCGACAGTTTTGTTTGTGTGAGATCGAGATTTCTGGCAAGAAGTGGAAGTCTAGTTTGATTCGATTGCCGATTTCGTCGTATGATGTGATTCTGGGCATGGATTGGCTGAGTCAGTATGAGGCCCAGATAGACTGTCTGAAGAAACAAGTGAGTTTGCTTATGGCTGGAGAGAGAGTTGTATTTCAGGGATTACGAGGTGTTCTCTCCAGTCTGATTTCTGCGTTGGAGGTGAGCAGAATGTGGAAGAAAGGATGCCCAGTATTTTTGGCTTCGGTGCGGGATCTGAACCTGGAGGTTGGTTCTGTTTCTGAGATCCCTGTGGTACGGGAGTTTGCTGATGTTTTTCCTGAGGAGTTGGTTGGTTTACCTCCGGATAGAGATGTGGAGTTCTCTATCGATGTTTTTCCGGGTACCGCTCCGATATCGAAAGCTCCGTACAGGATGGCACCGAAAGAACTTTCTGAGTTGAAAGTTCAGCTTCAGGAGTTGGTTGACAGAGGTTTTGTACGTCCTAGTGTTTCGCCCTGGGGAGCACCTGTATTATTTGTGAAGAAGAAGGACGGTACACTCCGTATGTGTATTGATTACAGAGATTTGAACAAGGTCACGATCAAGAACAAGTACCCTTTGCCTCGGATTGACGACTTGTTTGATCAACTTTCCGGATCTTCGGTATTTTCGAAGATTGATTTGCGATCCGGATACTATCAGGTGAAGGTGAAGGAAACTGATGTGGTGAAGACTGCTTTCAGTACTCGGTACGGGCACTACGAGTTTTTGGTTATGCCTTTTGGGGTAACCAATGCGCCTGCGATTTTTATGGATCTGATGAACCGAGTATTCAGGGAGTATTTGGATCAGTTTGTGATCGTCTTCATTGACGATATTCTGGTATATTCTGCATCTGAGGATGAGCATGCCAGACATTTGAGGATTGTGTTGGAGACTTTGAGGAGGCATCAGCTGTATGCCAAGTTCTCTAAGTGTGAATTCTGGCTGAAGAGCATTTCTTTTCTGGGGCATGTGATTAGCGGAGAAGGCATTTCTGTAGATCCCCAGAAGATTCAGGCTGTTGCTGATTGGCCAAGGCCGACTACGGTATTTGAGGTACGTAGTTTCTTGGGTATGGCCGGATATTACAGAAAATTTGTGAAAGGATTTTCACAGATTTCGACTCCTCTGACGAGACTGACTCAGAAGTCAGTTCCTTTTGTTTGGACACCGGAGTGTGAGACGAGTTTTCAGAGATTGAAGGATTGTCTGACTTCAGCTCCGATACTAGCACTTCCGTCAGGTACGGAGGGTTTTCAGGTGTTCAGTGATGCTTCACTGAAAGGACTGGGATGTGTCCTGATGCAGCATGGTCAGGTAATTGCTTATGCTTCGAGACAGTTAAAGCCACATGAGAAGAATTACCCGACACATGATTTGGAGTTAGCTGCAGTAGTTTTTGCTTTGAAGATTTGGCGTCATTACTTGTATGGCGTCAGGTGTGAGATCTTTACTGATCATAAGAGCCTGAAGTATATTTTTACTCAGAAGGATCTGAATCTGAGACAGAGGAGGTGGCTCGAGTTGATCAAGGACTACGATTTGACTATTCAGTATCAGCCTGGGAAGGCGAACGTGGTAGCAGATGCTTTGAGCAGAAAGTCTTTTGGATTATCAGGTATTCAGCTTACCTGTGATGACTTTCTGGTTCGTGATTTGGAGAGATTGCAGTTGGAGGTGATTTCCTCCAGTGATTTGGAGTTGGCTCAGATGAGTATTCAGTCTTCTTTGGAAGCACGGATTCAAGAAGCCCAGGAATCAGATTCGGACTATTCGAAGTTGATTGCACAGATTGGATCTGGTAAGACTCCTGAACTTCGAATTTCTGATTCTGGTGCTATTTTCTGTAAGAATAGGTTGTGGGTACCGGTGTTTGGAAACTTGAGGCAGGAGATTCTGTGTGAATCTCATCATTCAGGCTACACTGTTCATCCAGGCAGTGGTAAGATGTATGCTGACATGAAACTTTTGTTTTGGTGGCCTGGGATGAAGAAAGATGTAGCAGAGTTTGTGTCGAGATGCGAAGCCTGTCAGTTGGTGAAGGCAGAGCATCAGCGACCAGGTGGACTGTTGCAGTCGTTGCCAATCCCTGAGTGGAAATGGGAGGAGGTAACAATGGACTTTGCGATGGGTTTTCCTCGATCACGACAAGGTCATGATGCCATTTGGGTGGTTGTAGATCGATTGACGAAGTCAGTCCATTTTCTTCCGATCAGACAGACGGATTCAGTTGATCGCTTGGCACAGATTTATGTGAAGGAGATAGTCAGATTGCACGGTGTGCCTCGTGTGATCGTATCTGATCGAGATGGACGTTTTACTTCCAGACTTTGGAAAGGCATTCAGCAAGGCTTGGGTACGAAACTGCATTTCAGTACAGCCTTTCATCCTCAGACCGACGGACAGTCTGAGAGGACTATTCAGGTACTGGAAGATCTGTTGAGGCTTTGTGTTCTGGACTTTAGCGGAAGCTGGGAAGATCATATTCCGCTGATTGAGTTTGCCTATAACAACAGTTTCCAGTCTAGTATCGGTATGGCCCGTACGAGGCTTTGTATGGCAGGAAGTGCCGTACTCCTTTGACTCTGACGGAGGTCGGAGATAGACAGGCTTTGGGGGCCACTTTTGCTGATGAAACTGCTCAGAAGATCAATTTGATAAGAGAAAGATTGAAAGCCGCTCAAGATCGTCAGCAGAAGTATTACAATCAGAAGCACAGATTTGTTGAGTTTCAGGTTGGTGACTTTGTGTATGTCAAAGTCAGTCCGATGAAAGGTGTGAGCAGATTTGGTCAGGTGAGCAAGCTTAGTCCGAGATATGTTGGACCTTTTGAAGTTTTGGAAAGAATTGGAAAATCTGCTTATCGCCTATTGCTTTCTGATTCTATGCCGGATGTGCATAATGTGTTTCATGTATCCACTCTGAGGAAGTGGGTTTCAGACTCTGGGAAGAAGTTGTCTGCTGATGAAGTTGAGATTCAGGAGAATCTGGTGTACAAGGAAGAGCCAGAGCTTATTTTGGCGTACGACGTCCGAAAGTTAAGAAATAAAGAGATTCCGATGGTTAAAGTCCAGTGGAAGCACCGGACTGCACGGGAAGCAACTTGGGAGAAGGAGTCTGATATGAGACGGTCGTACCCGTACTTGTTTTGACGGAGGTTGGATTGGATAATGTCGAGGACGACATTTTTTTTTAAGTTGGGGAGATTGTAATATCAGTTTTTGCTCCAGGTTCGTCCGGGACGAAGTTGGATCGTCCGGGACGATCGGTACAGGTTGTGCAGAAAACCTTGTTTGGCTGATTGGTTCGTCTGGACGAAGTGTGGATCGTCTGGACGAAAATTCTCCCGTGAACCTATCGCCAGGGACGATACGTAATTTTCGTCTGGACGGAATTCTTCTCTTCATGGATCGTCTGGTACGAAGCTCGATCGTCCAGGACGATCAGTCTGGATATATATAGAAATGAGATATTTTGAAGAGAGAGAAAAAGCTGAGGAGAGAGAAAAACGAAGGAAAAAGTGGAAAAGCGGATTTTCGGGCGACGCCGAGCTGTTTTCGTCCGAGGAGACTGTTGAAGAAATTGCTGTGCACGAGGTAAGGCACAATCCGACTTTCTAAATTTTCAGAACCGTCGTGTTTGGCGGTATTTTCTGTCCGGATTTTGTTTCCGTTAGCGATTTTCGTCCGTATCTTTTGAACGGTTCAGTTTTTACCGCGTAACTTTTTGTATATCGTTGCCGTGCCGGGTGTGCACGTTTTGACTATATTTTGAAGATTTTTGTCCGGATATTTTTGATTCGACTGTGTTTTTAGTCGACTGGATTTTTCTGTGAACTTGGAAATTCTCTGTGCGGTAGAATAAATGTTCTGAAATGTTGATATCTATATTCTGTGCGAATTTGGTGAATTTTGATTTTCAGGAAAATTGTGTAAATTCTGTACACTGCCGTTGTGCTGCCTGATTTTTGAGTAATTCCTGATTTGTCCGGATTTTCTCTGAAATGAAATGCTATGTGTATAAGCTATAAAAAGGGAGTTATAAGGGGCCTGAATCCTATGAGATTCAGTTAGTGAAACGGGAAATCTGCAATGAGATCAAATCTGATATCTGTTCTGTTCCGGATCCGATGAATTCTGTTTTGGTGCTATAAGCACATCTGTTTTGGTGCCGTGAGCACAAAGGGAGACATAAGGGGCCTGAATCCTATGAGATTCAGTCAGTGTCTGGGAAGGGAGGCATAAGGGGCCGGAATCCATAGAGATTCCGTCAGTGTCAGGGCATTTAGCTATATGTATCTGTACTATTTTCTGTATCTGTTCTGTTCTGTACGAAATTGTGATTATGATATAATGTGATCCGTACGATTCTGATTTCTGATTCTGACTCTGTTGATTTGTTCTGTTCTGATACGATCTGTACGACTCTGATGTGATTTGATATCTGTCCGATTCCGTTCTGATTTCTGTACGGATTTGTCTGCTGTATTGGTTTTGAGTTTCTGAGGATTTTGATTAGAGGTTTGTTGCTTTGCTGAGCTGTTGAGCTCACCCTTGCTTTCTGGTGGTTTTCAGGTTCTGGGAAGGGCAAGGAAGTCCAGGATTAGATTTCAGAGTCTGATCAGATTAGGTACTTTTGTACTTTTGATTTTTGTACAGTCATGGCTTTCCTGTTCTGTCTTTCTTTCTGTTGAAAGCCTTGTACTGTTCTGTAGATGATTATTTTGAGGAAATGAAAAGATAGATGTTTTGTTCCGCTGCATTTGATGTTTTTAGTAGCTCTGTTGTTCTGTGTGCTTCTGTTGAGTTAAGAATTTGGAAGATCAGTTCAGTAACCTAATCCAAAGCCAGATCCTGGTTAAGAACGGTCTCACGTCGCGATCCGGCTCGGGCGGGATCCGTCCCCGTCGGGTCGGGTCGTGACAAGCTTTTGTGGTATCAGAGCACTGGTTTTGGAAACAGGTTGGATTGTAAAACAGAGCTCTAGGAAGTGATCAGTGAGTCTGTCTGGGAGGTAGTTTTGGGTCGTTTGGCTTTTTATTGTGTTATTTTGTGTTGTTTTGTGATAGTTTTCCGGATTTTCTGGATTTTTCTGTATGGATCAGCCAGACCCAGACATGACAGACGGTCAGAGTGACGATCAGGCAGCACCAGTGGGGAGTACAGCCCCAGTGGTCGGTGCTGATACGCTTTCACAGTTTGCTTCACTTGTTGCTCAGATGATGAGCGAGACTCAGAGCAGAGCTTCGACTGTTAGATCTGAGGACATTGATCGACATTTGCAGTTATTTCTGAGGTTGAAACCTCCGAGGTTTGAGGGCGCTGTTGAGCCCAGAGCAGCCGAGGAGTGGCTGAGGAGATTGGAGAAGACTTTTGACGGGATGCAGTGTCCTGCAGACAGGAAAGTTCCGTTAGCTGTTTTTCTGTTGGACGGAGAGGCTGAGCACTGGTGGGATGGCCAGCAAGCAGCCAGATTTCAGGGCAGATTGAACTCCTTGATCACTTGGGAGGAGTTCACTGAAGTATTTCGGGACTGGTTTGTTCCCCCTTCTGCATGACAGCAGATGCAGGAGAGTTTTCTGAGACTTGTTCAGGGGAACAAGACGGTGATGCAGTACGAGGCTGAGTTTACTGCATTAGCCAGGTACGCTCCGCAGCTGGTTAGCACGTCTGCTGAGAGGTGCTACAGATTTCTGAGAGGCTTACGAGACACCTTGAGGCAGCCTCTGATACCATTCCGGATCACCGATTTCTCTGAGCTTGTGGAACGAGCTCGTCTGATAGAGAACGACTTGATGGCTACTCAGCAGCGGTGGACTGCGAGTAGGAAGAGGTTTGGAGGAGAGACATCTGGCAGTGGTTCCTCTGGGAAGAGGAGATTTGTTCCTGGATCTGGATCTGGAGATTCCAGGAAGAGCGGAGGATCGTCTGGTACTGCTACCAGTACGACTAGTTCTGGATCTGTCAGTACGGCACCTGTGTGCCAGAATTGTGGACGACGACACCATGGCCAGTGCTACAGGATATCTGGTCTTTGTTTCAGATGTGGTCAGCCGGGACATCGGATTGCAGAATGTCCGCAGATGGGATTTGATCAGCGTTCTGAGCAGCGATCTGAGGGCTTTGTCAGACCTGTTGGTTCAGCAGCAGGAAGACCGAGGACTGTTCCTCCTCGCCCTGAGGGATTTGCTGGTAGAGGTGGTGGTTCTAGTTCTGCACCACGGAGACCACCTACGATTCAGAGGGAGCAGAGTAGTTCTGTTGCTTCAGCTCCTGTTCCAGTTCAGCCACGAGTTTACAGTCTGAGTCAGCAGGAGGCTCGTGATGCTCCGGATGTTGTGACAGGTATGATTTACATTTCTGATCAGCCCTGTCGTGTTTTGTTTGACTCTGGAGCGAGTCATTCTTTTCTGTCCGAGCATTGTTTTGAGATTTTACATTTGGATTCGATGGTTCTACCGGTTTCTTTGTCTGTGATTTTACCGGCTGGGAATCCATTGATTGCTCGACAGTTTTGTTTGTGTGAGATCGAGATTTCTGGCAAGAAGTGGAAGTCTAGTTTGATTCGATTGCCGATTTCGTCGTATGATGTGATTCTGGGCATGGATTGGCTGAGTCAGTATGAGGCCCAGATAGACTGTCTGAAGAAACAAGTGAGTTTGCTTATGGCTGGAGAGAGAGTTGTATTTCAGGGATTACGAGGTGTTCTCTCCAGTCTGATTTCTGCGTTGGAGGTGAGCAGAATGTGGAAGAAAGGATGCCCAGTA
This sequence comes from Dendrobium nobile, assembly GCA_022539455.1. Classification (NCBI taxonomy): domain Eukaryota; kingdom Viridiplantae; phylum Streptophyta; class Magnoliopsida; order Asparagales; family Orchidaceae; genus Dendrobium; species Dendrobium nobile. The sequence goes on along the minus strand of CM039722.1, from coordinate 51,990,914 downwards.
TTTTTGGCTTCGGTGCGGGATCTGAACCTGGAGGTTGGTTCTGTTTCTGAGATCCCTGTGGTACGGGAGTTTGCTGATGTTTTTCCTGAGGAGTTGGTTGGTTTACCTCCGGATAGAGATGTGGAGTTCTCTATCGATGTTTTTCCGGGTACCGCTCCGATATCGAAAGCTCCGTACAGGATGGCACCGAAAGAACTTTCTGAGTTGAAAGTTCAGCTTCAGGAGTTGGTTGACAGAGGTTTTGTACGTCCTAGTGTTTCGCCCTGGGGAGCACCTGTATTATTTGTGAAGAAGAAGGACGGTACACTCCGTATGTGTATTGATTACAGAGATTTGAACAAGGTCACGATCAAGAACAAGTACCCTTTGCCTCGGATTGACGACTTGTTTGATCAACTTTCCGGATCTTCGGTATTTTCGAAGATTGATTTGCGATCCGGATACTATCAGGTGAAGGTGAAGGAAACTGATGTGGTGAAGACTGCTTTCAGTACTCGGTACGGGCACTACGAGTTTTTGGTTATGCCTTTTGGGGTAACCAATGCGCCTGCGATTTTTATGGATCTGATGAACCGAGTATTCAGGGAGTATTTGGATCAGTTTGTGATCGTCTTCATTGACGATATTCTGGTATATTCTGCATCTGAGGATGAGCATGCCAGACATTTGAGGATTGTGTTGGAGACTTTGAGGAGGCATCAGCTGTATGCCAAGTTCTCTAAGTGTGAATTCTGGCTGAAGAGCATTTCTTTTCTGGGGCATGTGATTAGCGGAGAAGGCATTTCTGTAGATCCCCAGAAGATTCAGGCTGTTGCTGATTGGCCAAGGCCGACTACGGTATTTGAGGTACGTAGTTTCTTGGGTATGGCCGGATATTACAGAAAATTTGTGAAAGGATTTTCACAGATTTCGACTCCTCTGACGAGACTGACTCAGAAGTCAGTTCCTTTTGTTTGGACACCGGAGTGTGAGACGAGTTTTCAGAGATTGAAGGATTGTCTGACTTCAGCTCCGATACTAGCACTTCCGTCAGGTACGGAGGGTTTTCAGGTGTTCAGTGATGCTTCACTGAAAGGACTGGGATGTGTCCTGATGCAGCATGGTCAGGTAATTGCTTATGCTTCGAGACAGTTAAAGCCACATGAGAAGAATTACCCGACACATGATTTGGAGTTAGCTGCAGTAGTTTTTGCTTTGAAGATTTGGCGTCATTACTTGTATGGCGTCAGGTGTGAGATCTTTACTGATCATAAGAGCCTGAAGTATATTTTTACTCAGAAGGATCTGAATCTGAGACAGAGGAGGTGGCTCGAGTTGATCAAGGACTACGATTTGACTATTCAGTATCAGCCTGGGAAGGCGAACGTGGTAGCAGATGCTTTGAGCAGAAAGTCTTTTGGATTATCAGGTATTCAGCTTACCTGTGATGACTTTCTGGTTCGTGATTTGGAGAGATTGCAGTTGGAGGTGATTTCCTCCAGTGATTTGGAGTTGGCTCAGATGAGTATTCAGTCTTCTTTGGAAGCACGGATTCAAGAAGCCCAGGAATCAGATTCGGACTATTCGAAGTTGATTGCACAGATTGGATCTGGTAAGACTCCTGAACTTCGAATTTCTGATTCTGGTGCTATTTTCTGTAAGAATAGGTTGTGGGTACCGGTGTTTGGAAACTTGAGGCAGGAGATTCTGTGTGAATCTCATCATTCAGGCTACACTGTTCATCCAGGCAGTGGTAAGATGTATGCTGACATGAAACTTTTGTTTTGGTGGCCTGGGATGAAGAAAGATGTAGCAGAGTTTGTGTCGAGATGCGAAGCCTGTCAGTTGGTGAAGGCAGAGCATCAGCGACCAGGTGGACTGTTGCAGTCGTTGCCAATCCCTGAGTGGAAATGGGAGGAGGTAACAATGGACTTTGCGATGGGTTTTCCTCGATCACGACAAGGTCATGATGCCATTTGGGTGGTTGTAGATCGATTGACGAAGTCAGCCCATTTTCTTCCGATCAGACAGACGGATTCAGTTGATCGCTTGGCACAGATTTATGTGAAGGAGATAGTCAGATTGCACGGTGTGCCTCGTGTGATCGTATCTGATCGAGATGGACGTTTTACTTCCAGACTTTGGAAAGGCATTCAGCAAGGCTTGGGTACGAAACTGCATTTCAGTACAGCCTTTCATCCTCAGACCGACGGACAGTCTGAGAGGACTATTCAGGTACTGGAAGATCTGTTGAGGCTTTGTGTTCTGGACTTTAGCGGAAGCTGGGAAGATCATATTCCGCTGATTGAGTTTGCCTATAACAACAGTTTCCAGTCTAGTATCGGTATGGCCCGTACGAGGCTTTGTATGGCAGGAAGTGCCGTACTCCTTTGACTCTGACGGAGGTCGGAGATAGACAGGCTTTGGGGGCCACTTTTGCTGATGAAACTGCTCAGAAGATCAATTTGATAAGAGAAAGATTGAAAGCCGCTCAAGATCGTCAGCAGAAGTATTACAATCAGAAGCACAGATTTGTTGAGTTTCAGGTTGGTGACTTTGTGTATGTCAAAGTCAGTCCGATGAAAGGTGTGAGCAGATTTGGTCAGGTGAGCAAGCTTAGTCCGAGATATGTTGGACCTTTTGAAGTTTTGGAAAGAATTGGAAAATCTGCTTATCGCCTATTGCTTTCTGATTCTATGCCGGATGTGCATAATGTGTTTCATGTATCCACTCTGAGGAAGTGGGTTTCAGACTCTGGGAAGAAGTTGTCTGCTGATGAAGTTGAGATTCAGGAGAATCTGGTGTACAAGGAAGAGCCAGAGCTTATTTTGGCGTACGACGTCCGAAAGTTAAGAAATAAAGAGATTCCGATGGTTAAAGTCCAGTGGAAGCACCGGACTGCACGGGAAGCAACTTGGGAGAAGGAGTCTGATATGAGACGGTCGTACCCGTACTTGTTTTGACGGAGGTTGGATTGGATAATGTCGAGGACGACATTTTTTTTTTAAGTTGGGGAGATTGTAATATCAGTTTTTGCTCCAGGTTCGTCCGGGACGAAGTTGGATCGTCCGGGACGATCGGTACAGGTTGTGCAGAAAACCTTGTTTGGCTGATTGGTTCGTCTGGACGAAGTGTGGATCGTCTGGACGAAAATTCTCCCGTGAACCTATCGCCAGGGACGATACGTAATTTTCGTCTGGACGGAATTCTTCTCTTCATGGATCGTCTGGTACGAAGCTCGATCGTCCAGGACGATCAGTCTGGATATATATAGAAATGAGATATTTTGAAGAGAGAGAAAAAGCTGAGGAGAGAGAAAAACGAAGGAAAAAGTGGAAAAGCGGATTTTCGGGCGACGCCGAGCTGTTTTCGTCCGAGGAGACTGTTGAAGAAATTGCTGTGCACGAGGTAAGGCACAATCCGACTTTCTAAATTTTCAGAACCGTCGTGTTTGGCGGTATTTTCTGTCCGGATTTTGTTTCCGTTAGCGATTTTCGTCCGTATCTTTTGAACGGTTCAGTTTTTACCGCGTAACTTTTTGTATATCGTTGCCGTGCCGGGTGTGCACGTTTTGACTATATTTTGAAGATTTTTGTCCGGATATTTTTGATTCGACTGTGTTTTTAGTCGACTGGATTTTTCTGTGAACTTGGAAATTCTCTGTGCGGTAGAATAAATGTTCTGAAATGTTGATATCTATATTCTGTGCGAATTTGGTGAATTTTGATTTTCAGGAAAATTGTGTAAATTCTGTACACTGCCGTTGTGCTGCCCGATTTTTGAGTAATTCCTGATTTGTCCGGATTTTCTCTGAAATGAAATGCTATGTGTATAAGCTATAAAAAGGGAGTTATAAGGGGCCTGAATCCTATGAGATTCAGTTAGTGAAACGGGAAATCTGCAATGAGATCAAATCTGATATCTGTTCTGTTCCGGATCCGATGAATTCTGTTTTGGTGCTATAAGCACATCTGTTTTGGTGCCGTGAGCACAAAGGGAGACATAAGGGGCCTGAATCCTATGAGATTCAGTCAGTGTCTGGGAAGGGAGGCATAAGGGGCCGGAATCCGTAGAGATTCCGTCAGTGTCAGGGCATTTAGCTATATGTATCTGTACTATTTTCTGTATCTGTTCTGTTCTGTACGAAATTGTGATTATGATATAATGTGATCCGTACGATTCTGATTTCTGATTCTGACTCTGTTGATTTGTTCTGTTCTGATACGATCTGTACGACTCTGATGTGATTTGATATCTGTCCGATTCCGTTCTGATTTCTGTACGGATTTGTCTGCTGTATTGGTTTTGAGTTTCTGAGGATTTTGATTGGAGGTTTGTTGCTTTGCTGAGCTGTTGAGCTCACCCTTGCTTTCTGGTGGTTTTCAGGTTCTGGGAAGGGCAAGGAAGTCCAGGATTAGATTTCAGAGTCTGATCAGATTAGGTACTTTTGTACTTTTGATTTTTGTACAGTCATGGCTTTCCTGTTCTGTCTTTCTTTCTGTTGAAAGCCTTGTACTGTTCTGTAGATGATTATTTTGAGGAAATGAAAAGATAGATGTTTTGTTCCGCTGCATTTGATGTTTTTAGTAGCTCTGTTGTTCTGTGTGCTTCTGTTGAGTTAAGAATTTGGAAGATCAGTTCAGTAACCTAATCCAAAGCCAGATCCTGGTTAAGAACGGTCTCACGTCGCGATCCGGCTCGGGCGGGATCCGTCCCCGTCGGGTCGGGTCGTGACACAAAATGGGTCCAAATCGAAGACTCAAAGCACTTTTAGAAAAGTTCAAATCATAATACAGATCATCAAATGAATTCCGAACTTGATATGCTTTTAGTCAAAAATCGAGCGGCTCGATAAGACAAATCCAACGAGCCCAAGATCTCTGAATTCTGATATCATCAAGACATTCAAATGATCAATAAACGGTCCATGATCAAAGGAATCAATATCGATCGTCCATTCAAATCACTCACATCTTGACATTGATCATACCACATTGATCATACCCATATTTGCAAGCCATGTTACTCTAAAAAACTATAAATAACCTCCATTCTTCTCATGGAAGGGAGGAGAAGAAAGAGAATGAAAGAATTTGAGAGCTTCCTCGCTGCCGACCACCGCCGGAGTTCTTCTCGATCACCTCTGGACTTCCGCTTGTTTGTCGACCACTGCAAGACTTCTGATCATTCGTCAACCACCGCAAGAGTTCTTCCCGACCTCCACCGGACTTTTGCCTATTCGTCGACCACAGCTGGACTTCCACTCGTTCATCGACCACCGCCGAACTTTTGCCCGTTTGTCGACCACCACCGGGTTATTCCCAATCGTTGTTGGACTTTCACCCATTCGTCAACCACCTACGGTCCTTCTGACATTCGTCACTCACCGACTACGGTCCTCAAGAACGTTCCCCAACGACTATGATTTTTCCAATCACCATCGCCAAATATGGTCCTTCCTATCACAATCGCCCAACTACAGTCCTCTTTGACTTTTGTCATCAATCGACTACAATCCTCCATACCTACATTGCTCGCTAACTACGATCCTTCCGACATCTGTCGTCAGACTACGGTCCTTCAAACCTATGTTGTCAGACATCGATCTTTTTGATCATTGTTGTCCGTCAACTACGGTCCTTCCGACTTTTGTCGTCAGACTACAATCTTCTAACCTTCGTCGCCAGACAACAACCTTTTTGACCACTGTTGCTCGCCGATTACGGTGCTTCTGACCTTTGTTGCTAGACTACGGTCCTTCCAACCTCCATCGCTAAACAACGATCTTTCTTACCATTATCTCCCACGGACTACGGTCCTTTCAACTACCGTCATTCGATTATAGTCCTTCCGACTTGCATCACTTGTCGACTATGGTCCTGCCAACCAAACGAATATGTCAATACAAATTCTTTTAATTCCCATCATGTAATGCACTCTATATGATATATATTTGCTACATCAAGCTAATGCCTTCCCCCAAGGAAGGGCCTCATTTGTAATCGACTGCAAACAACAGTGGATTCATTCAAACTTGGCCAAACCCTGTAGTTTTTCCTTCTATTCACGGGTTTCCACGTAAAAACTCTAACATCTCTTATGAATGCTACATCCTACTTATATAGTTGTTCGTGTATTGAATTTTCGTACAAAATTAGGACGTCAAACTTTACATTTCTCTACCGCTGCGAATATTCCAAGAAGCAACAATTATGATTCTCATATTTTATTCCCATGAGAACCTCCAAAATTTCGGCCACTGAGATGACATTAAGCATCTTGCCTTAATTAATGATGCTCGCTAAACTCAAAGCCACCCCTAATCCTGCCCCACATATATTGCCAATTCTTTTAAGCTACAAGTTCGAAGTGTTTAATAATATGTATAATTACATTCGATCATAAAAATAATACTGAGCCAACTTTTCTAATCCTCGTACTTTATTTAACAAACCCATAAAAGAAATTCCTTTGGGCCCCCAATCTCCACCCACAAAATTAGGTCAGAATCTCTTCATTAGTTTTATTATACTGCGAAGGACAGAAAATTCCAGCCAAGCTGTGCATCACAATTCTTGTACTTGTTATAGCTTTCGGTCTGTGGATAATTATTCCGTCAGGTTATCTGACGTAGAGATATATCAGGTAGCCTATAATACGTCGCCACGTGTACTTACTCTTTACCGCGTGGCCCGACGACCCGACTCGGACCGAATCCGGGATTACTATGTTCGCGTATTGCTCGGTATTTGCTCGGTATTGCTAGGTATTACTCGGTATTGCTTGGCAATAACGATAAATATCGCTCTGTAAAGACCAATACCGAGCATTACCGAGTAATACCTAAAAGAAGTCGGTATTAATACCGAGTAATACCTAAAAGAACTCGGTATTGCTCGGTATTTGTCTTCATAGAATAGTATTTTTCGTTTTTGTCGAGCAAAATGGATCAATACCTAGCAATACTGAGCTACGCCAATTCCCGGGTCCGCTCCGGGTTGGGTAGTCGGGCCGTGAGGTAAAGAGTAAGTGCACGTGACGACGTATTATAGGCTACCTGATGTATTTCTACGTCAGATAACCTGACGGAATAATTTTTCCTATGGATGGTGACGGCAGAACTTGGTTGATGTTCAAAAGCAACTGCTTTGATGTGGCGGATGCTACATTTGTGTTGTTTTGGCATATAATATGGCAATTAAGAATCTGTTTCAATAATTTTTTATTAGGAGATTTAGGATCCGTTTAAAGATTACTATATAGCTTTTACAAAAGTTGTTGTAAAGCTACCGTGAAGAAATTAGTTTATTGAAATCTGTTGTAGAAAGGAATTTTTTCGTACAAAATTTATTGAAAACATTCGTCAAATAAAATTTATGATTGTTATCTGAAAATCAAAGCAATAAAAAAGTTGTCCCAAATAAAATTTTTTGTTGCTTCTTAAAGCAGCTTTCAAGAACAAAAATTTCAACTTGTGTACTAGAAAGCTGTTTTAAGAAGCAGTAAAAAAGTCATCCCAAGGCTTCTTTTGGAACAGTTTTTTATTGCTTCTTGAACCAGCTTTTTAGTTAAAATTTTTTAATTTTTGTACTAAAAAGTTGCTTTAAGAAGCAGTAAAAAAATCGTCCTAAATGAAGTCTTAATTTAGATAGGAAAGTAGGGTGAATAATAAGAAGGAAGAGGTGAAGATTGAGCAAATTGACATGGTGGAGGATGTCGTTACGAGAGAGGAGGAAGGACGCAAATGTTGATAATAGCTTGCAAAATAGTTTTTTTTTTTTTTTAGCTTGCAAAGTAGTTGTCATGCAGGAATATAGATTTTAGTTTCATTTGGAATTATTTTTAAATTAGTTTTTTAATTTTTTTTTTAATTTTTTAAAACTAATTTAAAAAGCAGTAAGAAACCGTCTTAAATGGGCTTAACTTGGGACGACTTTCTTACTGCTTCTTAAAGCAATTTTTATCTAAAAAACTGTCTTAAAAAGCAATAAAAAAATGTCTCAAATGAAGCCGAAGTCTTTTGTTTCAACAGCTTTTTAAAACATCTTTTTATATAAATATTTATATTAAAAAATAAATTTAAAAAATAATAAAAAAGTTAATTCAAATAAAAATAGATTTTTTAGGGGGGAGGAAATGTCAGAGGAGGTATACCGATTGTACAAGTAATGTGAATGGTGATGACCATGAGATGGATTTAATCACGCCGCCATCATGACTTTTTTAGAATTTTTGTTATGTCTTTCTTCTCAAATTATTTTCCCAAAAAAAAAAAAAACTTTCTTCTCAAATCAATAACTGCATTGTCCTTCTTTCTTCTTAATATATTCGTGAGTGAGTTTGACTTTCATTAGAAGTCTAAATCTATTAATTTTCATATTAATATATAATTAAACTTTAATTAGATCTAATTAATAATTTATTTGATTTATATAATAAGTTATACATATATGATTATTATTGTGCATAAGTGGCTTATAAGTTTTGATTAAAATCTTTTAGTATTATTATCATTTATTGTTTAATTTGGTATTATCCTTAAGGTGAGGCCATAGAGGTATAGATCAAGAAGGCTAGCGTGAATCTTGGTGCTAACATGTTAGAATTTGTATTTACGACATGTATAAGCCTTATGGTGTGCGTCAGCGCTATTGGCAAAGGCAGATGAAGACGTCAATAGATATTGGGAGTAATAATAGTGAACAGACTGAAACAGGGGGTGTCTGTGTTAGGGGATCTTAATCAAATAATTGTGGTCAGAGAATTAGAGTAGATAATAATGCTTAGAGGATAATAATTGGGTAACAATAATTGGAAGGTCATTAAGTTGGGCTTCTAGGTTAATAAAATTATGATATGACAAATAAACAGGTATTAATAAAATAAAATTGAGATTGATTAGTAATCCTATAATATTATTAATATTAAATTATACTTGGTCTTCAAGCTTAACATTAAAATCTTATGATGACATAATAACATAATAATTATGAAATAAATATGTTCAGTGATTCGAATTTTCATTCATGATTTTAAGTTTAATTACCTCAAGTATAATGATTTGAATTAATTATACTAGTAAATGATTAAAACAAAGTTGATTATCAATAAAAAAAACTAAAATTGACAATTTATTATTCATCATATTCATGTATTATTATGTTCTATTTAATATGACAATTATATGATACAACTCCCAAAAATTCATATGATATGTACAAATCTCAAGGTTATATTTGAATTCAAAATTTTAAAATTAAATCATTAACATGTAAACTCCAAATTTAAAATGCTTCAACTCAGATCTAATATAACCCGATATCACATATGTCATACTATATCCGATTGTGGCAAGACTGACCTCATGATCTGGTTCAAAAAATTTTTGAAACAAAGCTTTCAATTTATATCCTATGTATAGCCACTATTGAATGCAATATAAAACGGAAGACTAATAAATCTTAAATATGATTTTTCTACATATGTTATAAAAAAATACATATACAATTTGAGGTTTATCAACAACAACATTTGATAACATAGAAAATAACAAAAATAAAAACTATGCCTGTCAAAAAATAAAACTAAGCATACCTACAACATAAATCAAAGTTTGCTATCAAAACTACTTAGCTCGCTCCTTACTCCTTGCTTGGCCTGAAAATGAAAGTAAAAATAGGAATGAGCTAATATGCTATCACATGCTAAAATAAAAATCAATAACAGAAACTAAAAGAACTAAAAATACTGTGCTATAAGAATAAATTGAAGTATTGTACAAAAAGTATAAACTGAAACATATATTGATTTTGAATGCATTTAACTAACTAATGAATTGTACTGAAACTAAAATATAAATAAATGTCTTATAAAAATTTTCATAATAAGCAATAGACTCCAACATCATAACACATCTCATATCAAAATCCCACCTTGATTGTCTATTGGCTTTGACATAACATCACATGTCATATCAAAATTTCACATCGGCATCCCCATCGACTATAGTATAACATAATCCCACCTCTGTTGCCCACTGGCACCGACATAATAGAATTTCACTTTGATCGCCAATTCGGGCATATAGAACCCCACCTTGAGCGCCCACTGGCGCTGGCTTACAGAATCTCACAATAGCCACCCACTGGCACCGGCATAACATCACATCACATTTCTTTTACATTTTTAGATGCATTTTATTAATTAAAGTATAATTAGTCAAAAATTAAAATTTGCCAAAATACATCAACAGTGGGCAACAAAAATACAATTGTGCAAAATTTTACTATTTCAAAATATAATCAAATTATCAGAGATTGTGTAAAAGCATTATTGTAAGGCTTTAATTGAATTAAAATATATTTTTTAGATATTAAAATAAAATTTTGAATAGGAAAAAATCATTGATTTTTCATAATCACCCAGCGAAAAATTCTAAAAATAAACTCAAAATGCTCATAATTTCAACATCTATAACATATAAAAAAAATTACGCTGTGAAAATTTACTAAAATAAAGTTATCATTATTTTTTAATAATATAAATACAAAATTTGATATTTTTTTTAAATATCAAATTATTGAAAATCGAAATAGGCAAAACAAATCTCAAACCCTAACTTTTCTTCTTCTCTCTTCTTTCTTCTCTCATTTTTTCAAATCCTTTCTCTGTTAAACGGATTAGGAAGAAAATAAATTGAATTTAATCTATTATGTAAGTGACTTAAGATATTTATGATAAAATAATAAATGGATATATTGATAATTATCCCAATTGCTCATTTTTTTATATCTTTAAATCCGAAGATCCTCCAAAAATCATGAAAAAATATTCAAAAGTTACCTAAGCAGATCTAGATTTATCAGGTGAAATTGTTTGCAAAACAGACATCTAATGATCTCAAAAAGCCTAATTGTGCTAATATATGTCAATTTCTTAAGCAATTGTATCAATGCCAAAACTTATGAAAAAATTAGTAAAACTAAAACACAACTATATATATGTTATTATGAAGATGGTATGTGATTTAGACTTATCATGATTTATGAAATAGTTTTTTACTGTTACAAGTAAAAAATGTCTTTTTTTTTGGTGTCATAACACTTATAGTTGAATTAAGTGGCTCGTTGAGACAAATCTAACGAGCTCAATATCACTCGATTTTGATAGTATTAAAACATTTAAATGATGTAAAAATGCTTCATGGTCAAAGGAATTGATATGGATCATATGATGTAGTGTTTTGGATTCTGGTTTAAATTACCAAAATGCTCGTCCCTAAAACCTATAAATAGAATCTCATTTTTAAGATGAGAGGAGGAAGAAAAGAGAGAATTATAGAGCTATCTTGTATTCTCCAGTTATTGCCGCCGAAAATCACCACCATCTATTGCCACCGATAACCGCCATCATCGTCGATGATCTCTATCATTAATCATCACCATCTCCATAATTCTGATAAGATTTAATCTTATTATTGGGTATAGTTGTATGAATATGGACACTTGCTTTCTATAATTCCTTTTGGAGAAATTAAGCATTGTTTTTTGCAATTAATTGTATATCTATAGACACTTAATTTTTGTTAACTCCCATGAGAGAACTAAAACATCATATTGTCAAACAGTCCTCATCTTTTTCAATCATGAGAAATGAATGATTATTGTATCTTCTGATATATAGTTAAATTTTCATACGGGAAATAACCCATAGTTTTTTTTCGTTTTACAAGTTTTCCACGCAAAAAAAAGTAGTCTTACTTTCTTTATCACGTAAAACACACATTCTAGAGATCAGGATTGCGGCCGGACGGTTGACGGAAGCAATTCCTCCCCTGTCACCGTGCTCAAATCCCTTAAATGTCCAAAAACACACACACACTTTCTATCGACTCAAATTTTATAACACATAACAAAATTATTGTTATTTTTCTTGTTGGTTTATGTTTAACATTGGCTCTAACATATTTCTCAAATCTTTGATTGAATCATATGTCCATTTTCTCAGCACTGGTTGGTTGGAAGTGAAGTGGATTTAACATATTCCTTTTGTAGTGGTTTTCAAAATATAAGTGGTTGGTTGGACGAAAAAGGAAAGAATCCTAAAATATTATAGTTTAATATTAGGTTTTTTCCTTAAAAAAATTTAAATTTGTTTGAAATAGTTAAAGAGTATCAATGAAGACGAATTTAAACTCTTTTAGGTGTAAACTTGCTTTTCCTTAAAGTGTGGATAGCTTTTAAGATCTTATGGGATACAGGGGATTATAATATTATGAAGCATATATTCTTCACATTTATTTTTTGTTAGCTGGAATGTATTGGTTATTTTGCTCAGTTGGAAAGGTATTTTTTGTGATATTTCTTTGTTGTGGAAGCTATTATGAACCTTTTGCTAGGCTAAATGTGGCACAATTGATTCTACATGTTACTTCTCATTAGCAATATTGTTACATCTTGTAATATTTGTGGCGGTAGAGAGTAATATAATTTAGCGTCCTACGAAGATCAGGCGCACAAACATATAAATAGTTGGGATGTAGCGTTCATAAGAGACACCAAGATTTTTACTTGAAAGCTCCTGAATAGAATGGAAAACCACGAGGCCTTGCTCAGTTAAAATGAATCTACTAGTGTTTGCAGTCGATTACAAATGAGGCCCTTACTAGGGAGGAAGGTCTTAGCTCGATGTAGAAAATATAAATCATATAGAGTGCATTAAATGGCGAGAGTTGGACGAATCAGCATTGACATGTTTGTTTGGTCGACAAGACCATAGTTGACGAGCGATGAAGATTAGAAGGACCATAATCAAGTTACAGAGGTTGGAAAGATCATAGTCAGATGTTGAAGGTCGGAGAGACTGTAGTCTAAAGACGGTTGTCGGAGAGACCATAACTAATGGGTGATAGAGGTTAAAAGGACTGTAGTTGGTGACAGTGGTCAAAAGGATTGTAGTCGGGTGATGGTGGTCGGAAAGACATAATTGGTGGGCGATGGAGATCAAAAAGGACCGTTGTTTGATGATGAAGGTTGGAAGGACTGTAGTCGAGCGACAGTGGTCAGAATGATCGTAGTCGGAGGCTACGGAGGTCAAAAAGACCGTAGTACGGTGACAGTGATTGAGAGAATTGTAGTTAGGGGGCTACGAATGTCGAAATGACCATAATTAGACAAAGGTGGTTGGAAGGACCATAATTGGGTAAAAGAGGCCAGAATGACCATAGCAGGGAGACAGGGGGTCAGAAAGATAATAGTTGGCTTACGACGATGGTCAGAAAGACCATTTTTTACGACGGAGGTCGGAAGCATAGTTGTAGATGGACAACGAGGGTCAGAAAGATCGTTGTCAGGTGACAAAAGTTGGAAGGACCGTATTCGACCGACGACGATGGTCAGAAAGACCATTTTCAGGCGACGAAGGGCGGAAAGACTGTATTTGGCAGGTGACGAAGGTTATGAAGACCATTGTTTGGCAATGGGGATAAGAAAGACCGTAGTCGGAAGGCCCGAAGTTTGGTAATGATCGGTGGTTAAGTGTAAGTTCGGCGACAGCTGGTGGCCGAGCGAAAGACTAGCACAAGTTTGGCGAAGGTCGGTGGCTGGGCTACGTTTGATGACAGTTGGTGGCCGGGTGGAAGTCCTACTATGGTTGGTGGCTGGGCGTAAATCCAAAAACGGTCGGTGGTCGGGCAGTTGTTGAGGAGGAGCTTGGTGGCAAGAGAGATCTCAGATTTCTCTTTCTCTCATCTCTTCTTTCCCTTCCTCTCCTCCCTCCCTCTTTGCTTCCTCCCTCTTTGTGTGAATAATTAGGAAATACTTATAGATTTTTGGGAATGTCATGAGCAGTAAAAATGGAGAAGATTAAGGATAAGCTGGGAGTGTTTTGAATGGATGATCGATATTGACTCCCTTGATTGTGAACCGTTTATCAAGTATTTGAGTGTCTTAATGATATTAAAATTTAGCAATCTTAGGTTCGTTGGATTCGTCTCATCGAGCCACTCGATTAAACTATAAACGCATCACATTTGAAAATCATTTGGTCATCCATTTTATGATTTGAATCTTTCAAATGTGCCATGGGTCTTCAATTTGGATCCATTTGGGCTCGGATTGGGTCAAATTTGGTGTCGTTGGGTTCTTCTTTTCGATGTGTTCAGTTCGACTATAAGTTTGTTGAATCGGAGTTCGGATGGTCCCAGATTTAATTTTACAAGTTTCCTACTTAATTTTACCTAAGATTAATGCCCAATCATAATTAATTTTTGATGATATATCTACTATAATTTTTATTTGCAGATAATAATTTGATGGAAAATTACTGGGGTATATGTTTTGCCTCTTTGGAATGGGGCAATGATTAATCCGATAAAATGAGGTTGCAATCAAGTGGAATTTTTGACTCATTCGAGTTGATTGATCGCAATGCATGATATTTTTGTCACCTTGAACATGGCAATCACATTCATTAGATGAAAATCTTCTTTTAGTGAATGGTTATGAGTAGGGGTGTAAATGAATTGAGTTAAGCCGAGTAGTGAGATTATTGAGCTCGAGCTCGAAACAAGCCTAGAAAATGGACTCAAACTCAAATTGTCATTTAACTCCTTAGCTCGAGAGCTCAACTTGAAGAAAAATAATTGTGTCCAGACAGGATACAGAGCATACTGAGTGGTACCGTTGTCAGTACTGAGCTCGGTACCGAGCACCTAGTGATGTGGCGCATTGTTATTGGTCTATGAATGCGTTCGGTGTTTGGACACAATAATTACTCCAACTTGAGCCCGTGGGAGTCCCCTCGAGAAGCACAAAGGTCAACCCGACGAAATCATTGCCGGAGAAGAAGCGCCGAAGAAGCTTTGCTTTTCATTCCCAGAGAAAATGCTGCCAAAGAGCTACCATAGTTACGTCAAAGAAGCTTTAGTGGAGGGTCATCAACTCGTTGGAGAAGAAGCCGAAAAAGGAAAAAAATATTTTTTTAGTGATATGGAATGGTTTTTTTTTATTTTTTTTGGGGAGAGAAGTGCAAAAGATGCATTAATATATTAAATGAGCCTTAATTATTTTTTTTTGGGAAAACTACGCATTTTTGGTTTTTTTAAATACAAATAATCCAATAAAAGAAATAAATTTACTTTTTAATTATATAAATTAATAAACAAGATTATTTTTAATCACTAAATATTTTCTTAATTGAGTGAGCCGAGTCTTATCAAACTCGAACTAGAGCTTGATGCTGTATAAACTTGACTCATGAGCTTGTTATTTAGGCTCACTTAAACCCCTGATCTCCATTTTTTGATATTTAAGTATTTTTTGTTCAGTTTTTGTTTTACGTTTTTATATTACTTTTACCCTCTTTAATATATCTTATTGTCTTTATAATCACTGATTATCAGTAAAAATATTGGGCTGCAATTCCCTCAATTAAAAAAATAAAATAAAATAAAATGTACGGAATTCGAACCCTGGTGCTCCTTTGGCTTGGTCTGAATCTGAAGCAGACAAAAGCCATTGTTTCTCACTCCAATTCTTTCGTCCATCTCAGTATCGGATACGACTGCCGGAACACCCGAGAGGCCAAGATATAGGTCTTCCATTGTAGTGTTTTCATTAGATCTACAGCTCCAGCTGTGATTATGGAGGGAGCATCGGGCGATGCTTCCGGTGCTTACATTGCCCTTGCTAGATGGAAGAATGATTTCTCTCGGGCTTTCCAGTACTATCTCGATCGCTCCACTCCGCATCGAGTTGAAAGATGGCTGGGGACTCTCGCTGTTGCTTTGTTCTATTTATTGCGGGTTTATTTGATTCAGGGATTCTACATCGTCACCTACGGGCTCGGGATCTATTTGCTGAATCTTCTGATCGGGTTCCTGTCTCCGATTGCAGATCCCGAGGTTGAGGGCTTGGATGGAGCTTCTCTTCCCACCAGGGGTTCAGATGAGTTCAAGCCCTTCATTAGACGTCTTCCAGAGTTCAAGTTCTGGTATCTTTATTCCTTTAGCCATCTTTAAGTGCTTTATGCTCCACGGACGTTTATTTTGCATTAACCAATGCTGCAGGTTGACAATCTTTCTATCTGCTACATAGCAGGGCAGATTCTATGCGTGCTTATTTCTATCTTCTGATATTCTTAAAGGACTTAATAGAGTGGGGTGGATGGAAAAAGGATTGATGTGGGCGTACGTCCCTACTAGGTTTCAAAACCTGGAAAATCTAAATATCAACGATTCCTAAAATTTATATTTGTAATGATCTATATAGTGAAATCATTATCTCCATCAAGCGAGTTTATTGCTTTGAACATTCACAAAGAGAAATGGCAACAAACCTATGCATCTGAAGCCCGGGCTCAAACTGCTTAAAATCTTATTTTATTTTTTTGTATTTAATAGCATGTTTTCCCATTCATCTTTTATTGGAATGTTCGCTATTTCATATCATTTCTGTTGGATCTTATTGCATTGATGTATATTCTTCAGTACCTCTGTATTTGTACAAGTGCTATATATTTCTCAAGAAGTTTGATTTTGGGAGAGAGGGAGACATTGAATTGTGATCATCTTGTGGAATACCCAATATTTCCATCAATATAATAAGTAGAGTTGTTTGATTATTTATAAATATTGGCATGAATATTCAGGTTGGGGTCAAAATTTGTTCGATCCTTGGTTAGCCTCCATTGATCAATGGGGAGACAAGGAGGTTTTGGCTTGCATCTTGGATTTTTATGGGTTTGGGAGTCTAAATACATAATGTCAGATCTGTGGTTAGCTTCAATCTGTCAATATGGAGACAAGGAGGTGATGAGCCTTACCCCTTAGTTCCCCTAGACTTGGGCTAAGTGATGCAGACAAAGCTTAAATCTTTATAGTTTCAAGGCTTTCTTCTCCACCAACTCACCACGCTCATTATGTTTTGACAAGTTTACCTCCACGAACATCATGCACTTTATGGTTAGGACACCTTCATTCCCACCATGAGCTTCATGGTTGCGACACCTCTACTTCCATCAACTCTTCAAGTTGGCACCTCCACCTTTCACCAACTCTCCAAGTTCTTATGGTTTGAACTCTCCATGCTTATGGCTATCACACCAGACCTTTCTCTAACTCTCAATGCTTATAGAGCTGTATAAGTGAAGGACATGTTTCCAATAACGGGTGTGAGGGAGAAGAAATGAAGAGAGAAGGGTATTCTAGAAGTTTAGTGTTTGAAGGAGAAAGAACGTGATGAGAAGAAGGAAAATATAGTGAATCATCAAAAGAAAAATTTGGAAATTCTTATAAAAATTGGAAGAATTCAATTTCACTATTTCTTCCACCAAAATGAGATTCAATCGATTGATTTTGGTAGAGAGGAGAGAGATGAAGAAGATAGAGAAAGGATCAGAATTTTCAAGAAAAATTCAAAAAAATCAAGAAATTTGGGAGGAGTAAACTCACCCTTCATCCAATCAAAACGAGCTTTAATTGGCTACCTTTTGGCGGGTGATTATATTATTTTGAATGTTATATAATTTGATAATTGAAATTCCTATGTCATTTTGAGCCGAGTTCATTATAATCGTGCTTGGCCAATCTATATCATTAATACATGTTTTATGTAAAATTTCTCTCTTAGTAGTATATTTGATGGGCCATGATGTTTGTGTCAAATTAGTCAATATTTTCTGGGAGCAAATTCCATGTGTAAATCTTGCTATTTGAGCAATCTATGTTATGCTGACATAATTTGTGCGAAATGCTTAAATTGTTGGACCATTTGATATGCTTTAATTTGTGTGATACAATGTTTTTCTTTTTAGGAAGATTGCCAATTTGAAATTATAAGAGTATTCATATTGAGATAAGAAAATATTACGAAAAAAATAATTTCAATTGGATAAGGATTTATGAAGATTTTGTGAAAGAGAAGAGTATTTGTTATGTGGAAATATTGGGAGTTGATCGAAGATGGCTATAAATTAGGTTCTTCTACTAGTAAGACTTGATGATTAGTTTTTTTGATGGTATGAATATAATAAAGAATAAAGATGTCATAGTTGAATACTATAACCTGATTGTTGTAGCTTGCCCATTTTCAAGTAACACATATGCACTAGAAGAAATAAGGTTGAAAATCCGCTGATTTTTTTAGCAGTTGGCAATACATGCAAAGTTGATAATATTTTGAGAATGATAATTTCAAGATGTGACCATGAAAAGCTTTTGCACTCCATAATTAATAGAAGTTTTTAAAATTTCATTCTACAACAACAACGTCAAGCTTTTATTCCACTATGTGGAGTCGGCTACATTAATCCGTTTTCTCTAATGTGTCATATTAAGAGTCAAATTCTCTGATCATTTCTAATATTTTATAACCAAGTCTTTTTAAGCATACCTCCACCTTTCTTAACATAAGCCAAATCTATTACATCTACTCTCCTAACTGGGCCATTGGAAAGTCGACGTTTTATGTGACCAAACCATCTATGACGAGTCTCTTTAATCTTGTTTGCCATTGGAGATGCTCCAACCTTTTCACGTATATGCTCGTTTCATATTCTGTCTCTAAGACTCATCCATTTGAGTAGCCTCATCTCTGCAACATTTAACTTAATTTTATGCTCTTCTTTTAATGGCCAACATTCTACGCCATAAAGCATTGCATGTCTCACCATCATTTTATAGAATTTTCCCTTAAGTTTGAGGGGAACTTTTTTATTACACAACAAGCTATGCATACCTTCACTTCAACCATCCAACTTGAATTTTACTAATAATATCCCATTTATTTCGCCATCACTCTAAACAATAGACCCGAGATATCTAAAATTTGTACTCTTATTAATGACTTGACTGCTCAAAGTTACAATCCCCCCACTAGAACTATTACTACTAAAATTACACTCCATGTATTCAGTTTTAAATCCACTCAAACGAAAACCTTTAGACTCTAAGGTTGACATCCATAATTCAAGTTTACCTTCAACTCCCTCTCTAGTCTCATTATCCTAAAATTATTTTTGTCTTGATTTCTAGTCATATGATTTGTATATTTGAGTATGATGACACATACAAGCTAGCTATGTGCTTGATGATAAAGATGATGAAAGTTGAGCTTTGATTGGTATTGTATGTAGTGGTGAAGTACTTTAGAATGTTGTCTCTCCTAAAGAGACATTGAGAATTGAGATCATGGGAAGACATGCTTTCATTTGATGATTGTAGGCAATTCTTTGAAGCATGAGGAATCAACTCCATCTACTTGTTAGAAGTTTGTGAACTCATGATCATGCTAAATTTTCTGTCTTACATTCTTTATTGGCATCCCAAACTCATTTAGTTGAGTGTGTATTCAACCAGTGTTTGCTGGCATGGTTGCTATGAAAAAGTTTTGGTTAGAAACGACTTTTTAGAATTAGCTTGAATTCACATCTATTGATGTTATAAGCTATTTTAATTAAACATGTTTCCATAGTGGAGGGTAGACGAATATGTGGAGAAAATTTTTGACTGCAAATGTTGATTCCTGATAATGAACTATATAAGTGGAGAAGAATGATGATGACGAATTTGGCAAAATGATTTTAATGCTCAAAAGAAAGCTATAAGGAAGGTTGCGATGTAGATGAGTGGTGAGGTTCTTTATGGAACTTTATTTTTGATACTTTAGGTAATGAATGTCTTTCTTAGGGTACTCTCATGTCATCGTTCTTGATAGTAAATCTTGATTAAAAACTTATTGTTATTGTCGACTTAAAAATATTTATTTAATTATCCATATACTTTCTTGACTTTATTTTAGCAATTAATAAGATAGATGGAATTTTCCCTCTTATGTTACCGGAGTAAATATCATCACTCCTCAGTGCTTTGCTTGCATCCTTAACAATGGAATATATCATGTTAAAATTTGATAGGCGAAATTAGCTTGATGCTATTCCAATGTAACTAAGGAGGTACCTATTTTGGGACTTCATGAACCCATTTCAAGTCACTTAGATAATTTATGGTCTGATGAACTATTTCTACATGCAACTAATCAATTCAATGAGCTTTATGGTAAATTATCATTCCTAAGCGAGGGTTGACTTTCTCATTATGGGTTGATGAACCCATTTTATTGTTAATCGTTTTGTTGGTCCCATAATTTTTTTATAATCAAGTTTAATTTTATTAAGCATTATGACTAGTGATGTAAACGAGTCGAGTCAAATTCTTTCTTAATTGAGTCAAACCCGTTGAATTTATACTTAGCTTGAACTTGAGCTCATTTGTAGAGCTCGAGTGGAAAATATGTGGCTTGAGCTCGATAAAAAAACTCAAGCTTGACTCGTTTTTTGTCGCTCAATTTCTTATTTTGAATATGAAGAAGAAATAATTAATTGGGCTAACATAAATGTTGATGCGTCGATTGATATTAATTGAGTCGACTAGGCAAGTTAGGCTAAGGTCAAGCTCTTATAATATATGAACTTGAATTTACGCTCGAATTCGAACTCGTAACTCGTTAAGCTCGACTCGGGGGCTTGTTAGTGAGTTGAGTTTGAGTTGGCATGGTTTACTTACACACCTAATTATGACATATGACAGATTTATGATTTGATAATTAAGTCAAACTCTATGGAGCATTATCTCACATTTTATGAGTTTTTAGACACTTTATGAAAGGAGCATTAATTATGCTCTTAGGTATATGAATTTTCTATAATATTCGTGCTACTTAAACTATGTTCATGTAAGGTGAGCCACTTGTAATTATAGCACAGCAACAACAACAACAATATCAAACCTTTATCCCACTATATGGGGTCGACTACATGAATTCTTTTTCTCCATTGTGTCCTATTAAGAGTCAAATTCTCATTTAAATCTAATAAAAAAAGATCATTCATAAAATTTTCTAACCAAGTCTTTTTAGGTCTACCTCTACCTTTTTTAATATAAGCCAAATATTAATACATATACTCTCCTAACTAGGTCATCGGAAGGCTGTTGTTTTATGTGACCAAATCATCTAAGGCGACTCTCTAATCTTTTCTTCCATTGGAGCTACTCCAACATTTTCACATATATGCTCGTTTCGTATTTCATCTCTAGGATTAAATCCACTCATCCACCAGAGCATCCTTATCTTTGCAATACTTAAACTAAATATTATGCTTGTCTTTTAACAGACATAATTCTATGCCATAAAGCATTGCAGGTCTCACCATTATAGAATTTTCCCTTGAGTTTGAGGGGCACTTTTTTGTCACACAACAAGCCCGATGCATTCTTCCACTTCAACTATTCAACTTGAATTCTACTACTAATATCCCCATCTATTTCACCATCACTTTGAACAATAGACTCAAGATATCTAAAACATGTACTCTTATTGATGAGTTGATTGCCCAAAGTCACAATCCTCCCACTATATCTATTACAACTAAAATTACTGACTTGTAGTTATACCAAAAAAAAAAAAAAAAAATACCAACCTTGCTTGTATGATTTAGTTCCTTCCATGTTCGATATGAGGGTAGGATGCTGACAGTAAAATAACTAAAAAATAGAGGTACATATGGCCTAGGAATTTCCAAAGATGTTGATTCAAAATAGGTGATATTGTGGAATATATAGTGTATGTGAAAATCAGTATAAAATTCAATAATAGTATTTAGGGAAGTTCATACTACAGGATATATCGTGCAACTTAGAATAGTGAAAATCTATCAAGATTGTAGCATTGTAGCAAAGATTTTAATGTATTTGAGTAAATTGTGATGTACCTTGTTCTGTGGCCACATGTTTGATTTGTCAAAAGATAAATGCAAATTAAAAGTAGAATAAATGTCTATGACTCCAAGAAAAAAAATTAAGAATTGCAAGTACATACATATAGTAATTAAATCTCATGTTGTTTTACAAGTTAGAGCACATGGATTAATTTCACTCCTCTTATCAGTTATCCACTAGAGAGCTTAGCTCAAGTGTATCTAAATGACGTTTTTAGATTGGGTGGAGTACTACTTTTGATCATGAATAAAAATTGCAAGATTCATGTACAAGTGTTGGTATTATCCACTAATGGGACTAGATTGGACTTTGTTTCTACCTTTTGTCATAGTTGATGCATCAATGGAGGGAGCTAGTTTAACCTTGAAAGATCTAAGATTTTGGATTTGATTTTGAGCAGAGGGATGGGCATCTTTAAGTAAAATACATACAAAGAAAATTACCTTGCTAGCATAAAAAAACAATACCCTATGAAATCTTTATGGGGAAATGATGTAGACATCCAACCGTCCATGACTATCCGAGGAGCTGAAGATCAACGGCTGTCATCGTCCCACATTATCTTATATTTTATTTGTAATTTTTAAAAATTTTATTATGAATTTTTTCGTTTTTACGCTCACTTAAAAGGGTCGTCCTATGTAAGCCTTAGGGGCATATGTGTCTTGTTTTAGTTTCTTAGGCCTATATATAGAGGCCCTTTCTTATGTAATGGGATGATGAATTGTTAATGAAAATTTGCTTTTTGCATTCTCTTTGTGAGTTCCATCTTTTAGATCTCTTAGTGAGTTCTTTTTCTTTTGAGATCTCTTAGTGAGTTCTCTATTTTGTGTTCTCTTTGTGAGTGCATCCCTCTCCCAAATCTCTTAGTGAGTTTTGGGAAGAGCTAGATCTCTTTGTGAGTTCTAGACATTCCTCCAAATTTTCTTTGCGATCAATTAGTGTGAGAATTCAAGGAGAATCCGTCTGGATCGCATTCTTCCTTGAACCCCATCCCTTCACCCGTTTCCACCCAGCACTTCCACCGCCCCTCCTCCAACCCGCTCAGGCCACCGACCTCCAGGCCACTGCCTCCCGCCGGCTAGCCACCTTCCACACCTTGGCCGCCCCTTTCCTCCCTCCTCTAGCCGCCGGCTTCCCTCTCCTTGAATTTCAAATTTTGAAATTCAAATGTTTTATGAGCCATTAATTGTTTCTTAAAGTAGCTACTTAATTTACGCCATCAATTTAATTGATTTTAATTTCAAATTTGAAATTCAAATTGCTTAAATTGATTGCCCTCCTAAATGGAAGTTTTCTTTCCTTAAGAAAACTGAAAATTTATTTTAGATTTTTACAAAAATCTAAAATTAAATTGGTGGTCCCCACTTATTTCAAAACTCACCCCTCTCTCCTCCTTATGTGGCCGACCCCCTCATTGGGCATAATCTCTCTCCTATCTCATTAATAGGCCCCCTTATTAAGCCTCCATAATTACCTCCCACAATTCCCTCTCATCCAATTTAATTCTCCCCATTAAATTTGAGTTTAAATTCAAATTCATCCCGCCAATTCCACTTAATCTAAAATTTAATTTCAGATTTCCATTCTCTCTCCCCAAATTGATTTGGGATTTAATTCATCTTGCCACCTAGGCAAGTAAATGGCATTTACGTTTCACATCATTTTGGTATCAGAGCATGG
Source organism: Dendrobium nobile (assembly GCA_022539455.1). Lineage (NCBI taxonomy): Eukaryota > Viridiplantae > Streptophyta > Magnoliopsida > Asparagales > Orchidaceae > Dendrobium > Dendrobium nobile. The sequence goes on along the minus strand of CM039722.1, from coordinate 51,967,480 downwards.
TTACCTGGGGTGAGGACTTGACGGTGTCGAGCTCTTTTTCACCCCGGGAGAATGATGCAGACATCCAACCGTCCATGGCTATCCGAGGAGCTGAAGATCAACGGCTGTCATCGTCCCACATTATCTTATATTTTATTTGTAATTTTTAAAATTTTTATTATGAATTTTTCGTTTTTACGCTCACTTAAAAGGGTCGTCCTATGTAAGCCTCTTGTTTTAGTTTCTTAGGCCTATATATAGAGGCCCTTTCTTATGTATTGGGATGATGAATTGTTAATGAAAATTTGCGTTCTCTTTGTGAGTTCCATCTTTTAGATCTCTTAGTGAGTTCTTTTTCTTTTGAGATCTTTTAGTGAGTTCTTTACTTTGTGTTCTCTTTGTGAGTGCATCCCTCTCCCAAATCTCTTAGTGAGTTTTGGGAAGAGCTAGATCTCTTTGTGAGTTCTAGACATTCCTCCAAATTTTCTTTGCGATCAATTAGTGTGAGAATTCAAGGAGAATCCGTCTGGATCGCATTCTTCCTTGAACCCCATCCCTTCACCCGTTTCCTCCCAACACTTCCGCCGCCCCTCCTCCAACCCGCTCAGGCCGCCGATCTCCAGGCCACTGCCTCCCGCCGGCTAGCCACCTTCCACACCGTGGCCGCCCCTTTCCTCCCTCCTTTAGCCGCCGACTTCCCTCTCCTTGAATTTCAAATTTTGAAATTCAAATGTTTTATGGGCCATTCGCCATCAATTTAATTGATTTTAATTTCAAATTTGAAATTCAAATTGCTTAAATTGATTGCCCTCCTAAATGGAAGTTTTTTTTCCTTAAAAAAACTGAAAATTTATTTCAGATTTTTACAAAAATCTGAAATTAAATTGGTGGTCCCCACTTATTCCAAAACTCACCCCTCTCCTCCTTATGTGGCCGGCCCCCTCATTGGGCATAATCTCTCTCCTATCTCATTAATAGGCCCCCTCATTAAGCCTCCATAATTACCTCCCACAATTCCCTCTCATCCAATTTAATTCTCCCCATTAAATTTGAGTTTAAATTCAAATTCATCCCGCCAATTCCACTTAATCTAAAATTTAATTTCAGATTTCCATTCTCTCTCCCCAAATTGATTTGGGATTTAATTCATCTTGCCACCTAGGCAAGTAAATGGCATTTACGTTTCACATCATTTTGGTATCAGAGCATGGTTACCTGGGGTGCGGACTCGACGGAGTCGAGCTCTTTTTCACCCCGGGAGAATGATGCAGACTTCCAACCGTTCATGGCTATCCGAGGAGCTGAAGATCAACGGTTGTCATCGTCCCACATTATCTTATATTTTATTTGTAATTTTTAAAATTTTTATTATGAATTTTTCGTTTTTACGCTCACTTAAAAGGGTCGTCCTATGTAAGCCTTAGGGGCATATGTGTCTTGTTTTAGTTTCTTAGGCCTATATATAGAGGCCCTTTCTTATGTAATGGGATGATGAATTGTTAATGAAAATTTGCTTTTTGCATTCTCTTTGTGAGTTCCATCTTTTAGATCTCTTAGTGAGTTCTTTTTCTTTTGAGATCTCTTAGTGAGTTCTCTATTTTGTGTTCTCTTTGTGAGTGCATCCCTCTCCCAAATCTCTTAGTGAGTTTTGGGAAGAGCTAGATCTCTTTGTGAGTTCTAGACATTCCTCCAAATTTTCTTTGCGATCAATTAGTGTGAGAATTCAAGGAGAATCCGTCTGGATCGCATTCTTCCTTGAACCCCATCCCTTCACCCGTTTCCACCCAGCACTTCTGCCGCCCCTCCTCCAACCCGCTCAGGCCACCGACCTCCAGGCCACTGCCTCCCGCCGGCTAGCCACCTTCCACACTGTGGCCGCCCCTTTCCTCCCTCCTCTAGCCGCCGGCTTCCCTCTCCTTGAATTTCAAATTTTGAAATTCAAATGTTTTATGAGCCATTAATTGTTTCTTAAAGTAGCTCCTTAATTTACGCCATCAATTTAATTGATTTTAATTTCAAATTTGAAATTCAAATTGCTTAAATTGATTGCCCTCCTAAATGGAAGTTTTCTTTCCTTAAGAAAACTGAAAATTTATTTCAGATTTTTACAAAAATTTGAAATTAAATTGATGGTCCCCACTTATTCCAAAACTCACCCCTTTCTCCTCCTTATGTGGCCGGCCCCCTCATTGGGCATAATCATCTCCTATCTCATTAATAGGCCCCTCATTAAGCCTCCATAATTACCTCCCACAATTCCCTCTCATCCAATTTAATTCTCCCCATTAAATTTGAGTTTAAATTCAAATTCATCCCGCCAATTCCACTTAATCTGAAATTTAATTTCAGATTTCCATTCTCTCTCCCCAAATTGATTTGGGATTTAATTCATCTTGCCACCTAGGCAAGTAAATGGCATTTACGTTTCACATCAGGAAAACTTTCAGTATCCAAATATAATGATAGCTCTTGATGATTGAAATTGCTAGTTGCTTGGTTATTGAGAAAAGTTTAGGAAATTGATTATTTATTTTTGAAAGTACTCCCTATAGAAGGATTGTATAGATTTAGGGTATGAGAAGAGTAAGCCCTAAATTAAATTGGATAGAAAAGTATAGTTTTTCCTTCCACTTGAGCTTATTGAAATCTATAATTAGCAAGTACATTATTGATTTAGTTCATATGATTCGATTGCCATGTCTAGCATATGAATAAAGACCAATCCATGAATTAGTTAAAAAATAGTAGTCATTAAGGAAATGCAGTAATTCACATATGGAAAGGTTTCCTACAAACTAAGAGATAAAATAAGCAATATGAAGATTAAAAGTAGTAATGAGTACACGTACTCTCATTTATTTCAATCTTGGCGTAGGGAGTTGCTTGTTTTGGTGTATTAGGGGTGTGAAATAAAAGAAATGGATGAATTTTAAAATTTGTAGGTGTTTGCTGTGAATTAAAATACATTTGAAGTATTTTTGTGAGGAATTTGGATACCCAAAATGTTCATTTTCGATGAATCCAAAAGTCACCTAAAATGGCAAATTTTTAATATGATGTCATTTCGACCCCCAACGACCTATTTGGTGAGACATTGTTCTCGCCAACAACATCAACCCCCTATCCCTATCCCATGAAGCGTTGTCCTCATTGGCGTCGATTATCCTACAACCTCATCCCATGAGTTGTTTCCCTCATTCGAATGGCCCTACGCCCCCATGCCATGAGGTGATGCACCCTGGCCATGACATTGCTCCCATGCACCCTGGCCATGTCCTTGCTCTTAGGCGTGACTATCCTACTTTATTGATTTTGATAAAAATATTTTGGAATGGGTCTTAATTGGAAATATGTCTCTCCAGATTCTCCCCCTCTATTACACTCCAGGTTGACTGTAGGGGGGTCAAAATGGGATGTGACAATTAAGAATTTGTTTGGGTTGGTTGTAGTTTTTTGTAAAGTAGCTGTGGAGTTGTTGTGGGAAAAATAAATTTTTTGAAAGTTGCTGTAGGTATTATAAATATTTCGCTTTGAAAAAGTTGGATTGTAGTATGTGTAAATTCTACACTCTAGCAGATCTGGTTGTTTCTTGTCACATAACTTTTTGAAAAGCAACAAGAACATAGTGGCCAAACATAAATGTGTGGCGATCTAAAAAGCAAAACATTGAAAAATATGCCCAAATAGAGCCTAAGTGTGTCAAATAATATTAGGGCAATTTTCTAGTCCCATTTATCTTATCCTTGTGCAGGAAAATGCAAACCTCATCATCAGTGAAGGGGCAATCAAGTTTGTTGTGGCATTTTTTTTTATCTCTAAGATCTCATTAGCCTTGATGTTATTCCCTATTTCATCCATAGCTTTCATGTTCATTCTCGCGCTCTCCATCTCCATCATCTCTATCTTGCCATCTCCTTTATCATCGCACTTGCATCAAGGAAAAGTTCTTTTAAGATGCTAGGTGATGTAATACAAACATGCGAAGAGTTGCTTTGGAATTGTAACAAATAAGATTGAATTAGTACATTGCTAATTAGTAACTCATGCTTCAATCAAGTTAAATTCTTAGAATTTTCCGTTGGAAGATTAAGTAAAGGTAAGCCGTTACAAGAGGTTAGCAAGACAATTGCGATAATAACAAAATTTAAATAGTAGTTTTAATAGCAAGTAAACAAGAATCCAAAGCGTAACATCAAGACATGGTCACTTAGAGTTCCTAGTCACTCAATCACTCTTAGGCTTAGCGGTTGAAGATGAAGCATACAATGAGAGAAATTGCCACTAGGAAGATAGTATCGAAGGTCTTTGTTGATGGAGAGGTAGCCACGGACGGAGGAGGGGTAGAGCTCCCAACGAGAAGCCAAGGCGTCTTAGGCTTTTGAAGATCGATCGTCTCTGCTAAGCAGTAGAGGATGCGCTTGACGTATCTTTCCACAATCTTGTCGTATTCCCAATCCGGATCGTAGAAAGGAGAGAGAAGAATGTCGATCTCCCTACGATCGTTGTAGGAGAAACCGTGATCAACCTCGGGATCGGCCATTCATCATAAGCATGAGAAGAAGGGGACACAAGAAGGAGGAAGAAAGAGAGAGATGGCGGTGGGGAGGGAAGTTGGCGGCTTGAGAAGAGGGAGAGGGGCCGGCGGCTTCAAGGGGGAAGGGGGACTAGGGTTTGGAATCAGATTTCAGTAACTCTGAAATAAATTTTAGATTTAATTAGATTTGGAGGGAATCAAATTGAAAATTGAATTCAAATTCAATTTGGGTTGAGGCCTCAATAGGAAAAACAATGGGAGAGCCCATTAATGGGGGCCGGCGGGTTCAAGAGAGAGGGGAAGGGGGTTTTATTTCCAAACCTAAAATTAATTTCAGGATTTGAATGAAATTGGGGGAAAATAATTTGAAATTTGATTTCAAATTAAGTGGTCATTAATGCCTTGATTGGAGAATTAATGGGAGAAGGCCAAGCATGAGGCCGGCGGCTTGGAGAGAGGGGGAAAAGGGATTAGGGAGGATTTAGACTCTTTCCAATCAAGAAATGACAACGAGGCGGGGAAATATTGATTCCTCCAAAATTGAATTTCAAATAAATTCAAATTTAGAAACTTTCCTTATTTATATTTTGCAAATAAGGAAAGTTTTTGACCTTTGAAGTTTGAATTTCAAAACTCACAAAGTCCCTCTTTAATGCTAGAGCCAAATTATGAAATCATTATGATGATTGAAATCATCATACCGGTTGATGAAGGAGGAGGTGGCCGGCGGTCAAAGGGGAAGAAGGAGTTGCTGTCGGGTGGAGGTGGGCTTGGGTGGTGGTTGGACTTGATATGATGGAGCTAGGGAGGTTGGTAGGTAGATGTGGGAAAGAACGAAAGGTGGAGAAGAAGATGAAATGACAAAATAAAATAAAGCCACGAGTTGCGGACTCTTCCAACGATTGGTGGGTAATGCACTCACTCTCCTTGAGCTCAATTACCCTTCCCTAGCTCTCATGCAAGAAGAAGAAGAAGAAACCAAATTTCATTAATCATTCATCATCCTTTTACAACACAATCGGCCACTATATATAGGCCTCTCCACATGAAAAGAAAAGTCCAAACATGCCCTCCGGGCTACAATGACAAGATACTCCCCATAAGGGTAAAAGCTGAAAAATAACAAAAACTAAATAAAACATCATGCATACAACTAGATAAAACATAAAGCGTCAAAAGTAAAGACGCTGAATCGTAGCCGTCGATCTACGATTCCGTCGCTGGTACACGTGTTTGAATCTCTGAGTGATGTCCTCATCACTAGGCTTACTATATGGTTTGTGATCTTAGTTCATGAAGGTAGCATGCTTAGCATCACAAAGGATATGTATCGATGATGAATAAGAGGAGCTTCTTTTTGAGGGAAGGTGGCAGGTAATGCAACAATTTTTAAAGGAGATTAGGAGAATTAGAAGCCTTGCGGTGAGGATCATGGCTACCATCTTAGGGGTCTCGATGATGAACAAGAGGAGTTTATCGGCAAGGGAAGGTGGTAGGTTATGCAATAGACATCAAAGAGCGATATAGATTTAGAGGCCTTATAGTGACGATCAAAGGATGGTCTTTACATTTCTCGTTCACTTCCCCTTCCCCCCTTTCGCTTTCACAAGGTTGTTCTCGAAGATTTTACTTTTAAGTTGTTTGGTTTTCAAAATTTCAAATGTCTATAAGCAGTAAGTGTTTTAACTTTTAAGGCTTATTTTTTTCCATCTTTGTTTATAGAAGGTAAACTAATGACAATTGAGAGCTTTTAGCATATTTGTTGGTAAAATGGGGCATTCAAATTTTTCTGCCTCCTCTTACAGCTTTATATATATATATATATATATATATATATATATATATAGATTGTGTTTTTGAAGTTTTCCATGAAGGTGTGTAATTGATTAAGTAGCAACGGATAGCAGGATAATAGTCAAGTATTTATCACACATATTTATGTTATTTAGATTTTTCAAGCATTAATGCATCTTGCAAATTTGGTGGCATGCCGTTGGTTATCTGTGCTTCATAAGGTTCAGGGCGTGACAATTTTGGTGCATGTGCTTGGAGTTACATTATTAGTGGATGGAATTGCTGGAGATGGCCATGCAATGACTTTTTTATTTCAAGTGAGGTAGATATGTTCTTAGTTAAGATGTGCTCCTCATTTAGGAAGGAGCGGAAGGAAATTTTTATTATGTTGACGATCATTTCTTTTGTAGAAATTGAATTACTTTTGTTACATTCATTGACATGAAAATGTTGTGTTGATCCTTCATGATGTTGGTGGTGCCAACTTATTGAGCGCAAAAAAAAAAATGCAAGCAATTTCCTTGTGGCTCATCAATGCCTTAGCACAAACCAGACCAGAAAATACTTATGGCTATGGCCTACTAAAGTCTAAGTTTACATTCTTTTCCTTAGCATCCTATAATTAAACTTTTTTTTTACAAATTTTTCTCCCCTGTTGGGACACATGTCGGACACGGACACGCGTCCGACACGGCGGGGACACATGTCGGACACGGGATTAATGTGTTAGATTAAAAAATAAATTAAATTATAACAGGCATGCGTGTCCTGATATTTAATAATTAAATTTATATAAATTATAAAATCTTTAATGTATATATGGTATTCACCTGTATAGAGACCTAATTTTCATTTTCATGGCTTGCCCTCGTATTCCTTTACGGCGTGACTGGGCGAGTGAGAAGAGCTCTCTATACATCGCCTTCGTCATTTCTACGCGCAACCGAGGCCAAACCGAGCACATTTTCTTCGTCTTCCCCGTTCCTTTGTATTCGACCAACCTCCATTCGTCATTTCTGCCGCAGGTGAGCCAACCGAGCACGATTTCAAGCTCTGTAAGTTCGGTTGAAGCAGTTTTTTCTTCTCTTCATTTCTCAATGATTCAGTGGATTTGTGACCCACTTTTTGATATCAATCCCTGTAGTTTGTATTATCGCCTCTGGCGATATTTCTATTACCATTATTAGCTGCTTTCAACCCTTGTTATTTGAATCAGGTGGTCTAGCTTCCTTGTTGTCATGCTTTGATTGTTTTCTTTCCAATGCTATCAGGCTCTAATTACTAGTGCTGATTCTTCTATAATTTTTCTATTTTTTCTTTTGCTTTGATCAATGTATAAGAAATTTCAAGGGGCTTTGTAACTATAAATATGGGGTTTAGGCATCTCCAAAATACATGAGTAAATTTCAAGGGGCTTTGTAATTATAAATATGGGGTTTAGGCATCTCCAAAATGCATGAGTTGATCCTTGAATAAAAATTTAGCTGGAGGCTATTTTCCTTCTAAGGATTCAATTTCTTGGTTAAATGAGAGATTTGAAGAGTTATAGGAGATGTTATCTTCTTGTATAAGAGAGATTTGTTTATTTAGGAGATGGTCAGCAGATTTTTGTTTGATTTTATTTCCTTTGTGCTTTTGATTTCATTTTACATGATGAATAGTTGAAGATTAAGCATTTGTAACTTGAAATTTTGTATGATTTCCTGCATTTCATATTTAGTATTCATTGAAAACTTCAGTCCTTAAGATGTCTTACTTCACTTAAATAGATTTACAATATGTTGTACATTCATAACATTTTTTTTTTGGTATTTGAAACCCTAGACTTAAGAGTTAAGCATTATACTACATAAAGGAATGAAGCAATTGTTTCAAATTAGGGAAGTTTTTGTTTGGCATATTTTAAATGTCTTACATAGAACTTACAAAGTTCTTTGGATATTTAGAGGATTTTGGTGATCAAGAATCTTTGGTTGATAGATGGAGGATGGATCCAAAGATGTGGTGGTTGATTCATGGAGCTTTAACACTGTTTCTTCAAACAATAGCAATAAAACTTCTTGGTTAAGTTTCATCATTCTCTTGTTGTGAGAGAAATTGGAGCACATACTCATTTATTAAATCGATGAAGAGGAATAAAATTACTTTACAACGGGCTGAAGATTTAGTTATGTGCATACAAATCTTCGTCTTCTATTAAGGAATATCCCACTTTATATGACAGGTGATAACAAGATATGGGATTTTGCTGGAGATGGGTTCGAGTACCTTGATGATATGAGAATATTGGAAATTGCAAATCTTTCTCTTGATGAATCAGAGTTGGAAGAAATGATATTCAATGATGATGATTGATGTGATACGATCATGCAAGTTGAATTACTTGAAGAGTTTGCATGCTTAAGTGTTAGAAGCTACAATAATCATATCTTCACAATAAATTTTCTAACGACAAAAGAAAATACTAAGAGCGGTAAAATAAGCTTAGGCTGAATTACACGCGTAATAGTTAAAATCATAAAAAATCAAGTCAATCTAACAGTACATACATGAATGGTTTCAACAATAAATCCCTAAATTAACAATGAGAACAATTGCTATGCAAGGACCCCTCACTTTACTCTCATATTTTTAAAATACTAGGCTTTAGCGGGTAGAGCTAACATGATCTCAGTGAATCAATTAATTCCACATTAGAAAATGACTAGGAAAATAAAGAATGAGGGAAAAAGATCACCGAATCCTGGGTTTGGGACTTGGAACAGCAATAAAAAGATCTTCCCGGGCAAGACAGTCGCCCCTTTTGGCTGAATTTTCTTTGGACAACAACTTGAATTCTGTTTGGAGAATTGTGCGGTAGTTGGAGGACTTTTGATCTGCAGAACAACTGTTTCAACTGCTGAAATTTTTCTGGACAACAACCCTATAACTTAGAAAATCTGAACAGCAACCATATGAAAGCTTTGGACAGCACCCAGAGGGTTCTTAGCAGTGAAACTGCTGATTTTCCTTTGCAGGAATTTCAGGGCAGCACGGTAGCACGTCCAGGAACTTGAGGCAGCAGGTGTAGAAACCTTCTGGACGGTGTGGCAGCAGGAAGAAGCCTGCTGGTATTGTTGCCGGGTAAAGAAGGGCGTGACAGCAGGAAGAAGCCTGCTGGTATTGTTGCCGGGTAAAGAAGGGAAAGTGATGCTATCAAGAATTTATGTACTTTTTATTTTATTTGAATAATAGTATATTTTGTTTTTTATTTTATTTTCTTTTCTTTTTTAGCTATCCAATGATGGGAAAGCATCCAATGATCATGGTAGGTAGTGCATATGGCTTGGTAGACCTTTGGTTTGCTGGCTCGATTGGTCCCTAGCTGCTGGTGGTTCACGGGTTGGCTGTTTTGGAGCATTCGGTTTTGAGCTTGTTCTCTAAGTTGCTTGAGCTGAAGTTTCGTAGCTCTTTAATTCTCAAAAGGTACCTCATTATGAAGTTTACTTTTGGAGTGGCCTTGTCCCTTCCCCTTCTCCTTTTCTTCTTGTCTCTTGGGATTCCGTGGCTTGTATTTAATGGGGGCTGAATTCTATGCTTTGAATTCATTATGGGGTGCTGATTTTTGTGCTTTACCTCTTGGGATCTCACGGCTGGCTCCTTGTTCCATGTCCGCCCCTTGTTTCCCGTGGCTGTGGCTCTCGGTCCGTGTGGTTCCCTCGTCTCCCGTGGCTGTCTCCTTGGTTCCTGGTTTGGGAGTTTATCCGTGAGCTTTGGGGGAAGTTTTCTATGCCTATTATGCTTTGGTTCTAATGGAAATTAAAGACATGTGACTCTTGGTATTCCTCTCTCTTGCCTATAAATATGAGAAAATGTTGTGAAGGAAGTTAGTTGATATTTATGAGCATATTTGCTATTAACCTGCGGGTTTATTCGGAAATCCTGCGGGCTCTTTCCAACCTTCTTTTCTCATCCCCTCCGGAAATCCTGCGGGCTCTTTTCACCCTTTCTTCTCGGGCTTCTAATCTCTTCGTCTCTCCGCAAGTGCCACTCCATCTGTATCCTTCTTCTCAACAGTGAAGCAACTTTAGGGTGTCGTGTCTTGGTTGATTTGGAAGCATTTGGGACAGTCTTGCAGTGGTGGACCATCGGTTTGCTAGTTCTATGCACTTTACTTATTTATCCTACAAATTCGATGCATGTGAGGAACCTGCTCTGACGGTTGTCTGAGGATAGCGTTTTTTTATTTCTTTAAAATCTCCTAGTATCTTTTGTTGTGTTTGTCAAGTTTTGGGTCGTTTGCGTTTATTTAATAAAATTTGTTTTAAGTTCTACTCATTGTGTCAGTTTTCTTCTTGTGTGTCTTTTGTGATCAAGAGATATAGGTTCCTTATATCCCTTGTATACATCAATTTGGTATCAGAGCAAGTTCGTCTTTTTTTTGGTTTTTAGGAGTCTTTCTCTTTCGTGTCAAAAAAGATAAAAAAAATGGCTAATGAATAAGGGGATTGGCAACAAGTGATGCAACAATTAAATGATTTGCAACATAATTAATACGGTAGCTGAGGCCATTGCTAATCTAAATGTCAATCAAGCTAACTCTAATCCTAGCATTATATCTTCTGGGAGTGAAGAGGAAGAACCTAGAAATCGAAATAGGCGACAAAGAAATTGGGATCACGGAATTAAAATCAACGTTCATAATTTTGAAGGAAAATCACAACCTGAACAATTCCTAGAATGGGTAGAAAAAATGGATCAGTTTTTTGAATGGAAAGAAATTTCGGACAATCGAAAAGTTAAATTTGCAAGTTTGAAATTAACGAGACATGCATTAACGTGGTGGAAAAATTTATAAAACAACAGATTAAGAAGAGGCAAAGAAAAAATTCAAACATGGGATAGAATGAAAGAAAAGATGAAAGGAAAATTTTTACCTTCTGATCACTCGAGAACTATTTTTCAGGAGTTTAACAATTTGCGTCAAGGTAATCAAACTGTAGAAGAATACACTGAAAACTTTTACAAGTTGCAAGCTAGAAATGATTTGGATGAGTCTGAAGAGAAAGCTGTAACAAGATATCTCAATGGGCTAAAATGGACAATTCAAGATCAACTCAATTTACATCATGTGGTTAAATTAGATGAAGCTTATCGAATGTCTTTGAAAATTGAAAAACAACATTTGAGGGGAAGCAGTAAAATCATTGAAACATATAAACGAAGACAAACGAGTGGGTTTAAAACTCAAACTTCTGTGGGGACTTCGAGTGCAAAAGTTAAAATTGTTGAAAGTCAAAATCAAGAAAAAGGAAAAGGGGTAGCAGGAAATAAACCGTCTGAACAATCTAGGCAAATTGGACCTTGTTACAAATGTGGGTTATATGGTCACTTGTCAGCTACTTGCAGAAAGAATAATCCTCAACGAACTAATTTCATAGAAGGTGAAAATGAGATAGAAGAAGAGGAGGAGAATGAAACAGAATCTGAAAATGAAGCTGAGTTAGAAAAATTTGACTTAGAAGGTGATGAAGGAGAACCATTGTTAGTAATTCGACAAGTCTTAATTGCTCAAATTGAAAAGGAAGATCAATGGCTTAAGAGGAACATTTTTAGAACTACCTGTACTGTTGAAGGAAAAGTTTGCACTTTAATGATTGATAGTGGAAGTTCAGGAAACTTTGTATCACAACATATGGTGAAGAAATTAAAGCTAAAAACGAAACCTCTTGATAAGTCGTATAAGATCTCTTGGTTTAAAGAGGGAAGTGAGGTTCCTATACATAAACATTGCACTGTGAACTTAACGATTGGAGGAACTTATAAAGATCAAATTGTTTGTGATGTTGTGCCTTTGGAAGTATGTCACATCCTTTTAGGTCGTCCTTGGCAGTATGATCATAAAACCATCCACAATGGAGAAAAGAACACATTCTTTCATTAAAGAGAATAAAGAATTCACACTCTTTTCACAAAAAAACATTCCTGATCCGGTAACAAAGAACAAGAAACTTGTCAAGTCTTTCACGTCTGAATTGCTTTTGAACACAAACGAGTTAACAAAATCGGATGTGATATATCTGTTATTTGGAAAAGAGACTGATTTAGATTTTGAGATTCCTAAGGAAATACAACCTTTGCTTGATGAATTTTTTGATTTGATACTTGATGAATTACCAGCTGGATTACCGCCAATGAAAGACATTCAACATCATATTGATTTGATTCCTGGAGCTACATTACCTAATCGTTCACATTATAGAATGAGTCCAAATGAACATCAAGAACTTTCTAAACAAGTATCTGAACTGCTGGAAAAAGGTTTAATCCAAGAAAGTCTGAGTCCTTGTGCTGTGCCTGCTTTACTTACTCCTTAAAAAGATGGAACTTGGAGAATGTGTGTAGATAGCCGAGCTATAAACAAAATAACCATCAAATACCGATTTCCAATTCCTAGACTGGATGACATGCTGGATATGTTAAGTGGTGCTAAAATTTTCTCAAAAATTGATTTGAAAAGTGGGTATCATCAAATAAGAATTAGACCTAGAGATGAATGGAAAACTGCTTTTAAAACTAAAGAGGGCTTATATGAATGGCTTGTTATGCCTTTTGGTTTGTCTAACGCTCCGAGTACTTTCATGCGAACAATGAATCATGTTTTACGATCTTTTATTGAAAAATTTGTGGTTGTATATTTTGATGACGTTCTGATTTATAGCATTCGTCCATCTGAACATCTTTTTCATGTTAAAGGGATTCTAAAAACTTTGAGAGAACAGAAGCTGTACATCAATTTAAAGAAATGCTCTTTTATGACTTCGAGTTTGACATTTTTGGGTTATATTATATTTGCTAGAGGAATCAAAGTAGATCCTGTGAAAATCGAAGCAATAAAAAGTTGGCATGTTCCTAAGAATATCAGAGAGGTAAGAGGATTTCATGGGTTAACATCTTTTTATCGTAAATTTGTTAAGAACTTCAGTACTGTTATTGCTCCTATCACTGACTGTTTGAAAAAAGGAACTTTTAAATGGACCCCTGAGGCTGACACTACTTTTCAATTGATCAAATAAAAAATGAGTCAAACTCCTATTCTTAGCTTACCAAATTTCGAAAAAGTTTTTGAAGTTGATTGCGATGCTTCACATGTTGGTATTGGTGCTGTTTTAAGTTAAGAAGGAAAGCCTATTGCATATTTTATGAAAAGCTAAATGATGTTCGATCTCGATATTCTACTTATGACTTGGAATTTTATGCCATTGTTCAAGCTTTGAAATTCTGGAGATGTTATCTGATTCAACGAGAATTTATTTTGAATACTGATCACGAGGCTTTACGATTTTTGGGATCACAAAAAAATCTGAACAAAAGACACGCCAAATGGGTTTCTTTTTTACAAGAATACACTTTTCATATCAAACATAAAACTGGAGTTTTGAATAAAGTTGCTGATGCTTTAAGCCGAAGATCTCATTTGTTGATAACTGTTTTTCCGACTGTTACTTCTTTTGATTTTTTGAAAGACACTTATGCAAATGATTCTGATTTTGAAAATATTTGGAATGCTTGTTGTGCTTCTAGGACTGATCCTTCTGCTTAATTTGTTATACACCAAGGTTTCTTATTTAAAGGAACTAGATTTTGCATATCAAAAAGTTCTTTGAGAGAACAACTTGTGAAAGAATTGCATAGTGGAGGTTTGAGAGGACATTTTGGGCAAGGAAAAACAATTGCTTTAGTTGAAGAAAAGTATTTCTGGCCCCACATGAGAAAAGACATTGCTAAACTGGTTAAACAATGTAAGGTATGTCAAGCTTTTAAAGGAACTACACAAAATTCTGGTTTGTATACTTCTCTGCCTATTCCAAACAAACCTTGGGAAGATATTTCTATGGATTTTGTTTTAGGCTTACCAGTTACTTTTCGAAAATATGACTATGTTTTTGTGGTAGTAGATCGATTCAGTAAAATGGCACATTTTATTCCTTGCAAGAAAACTTCTGATGCTTCTCATATTGCTGATTTGTTTTTTAAAGTTGTTCGTTTGCATGGTATTCCTCGAACTTTTACTTCTGATCGTGACACTAGGTTTTTAAGTCATTTTTGGAGAACTCTGTGGGCAAAACTAGGGACTACTATTCAATTTAGCAGTGCATATCATCCTCAAACCGATGGGCAAACTGAGGTAGTAAATCGAAGCTTGGGAAATTTGTTAAGATGCCTTGCTGGAGAAAAACCATCTCAATGGGATTTAGTGTTGCCACAAGCTGAGTTTGCATATAATAATTATGTTAATCGTTCTACTGGCAAAACTTCATTTGAAATTATTTATGGGCAACCTATTCCTCACATTATGGATAGAAATTCTTTATCTCTTCCTAAAAAAACTAGTGCTGAGGCTTTTGAAACATTTGATCATATAAAAACTGTCCAACAACAGGTTTTTGAAAAACTTAAAAAGGTTACTACTAAATATAAGACTAAGGCTGATAAACATCGAAAAGAAGCAAATTTCAATAAAGGTGACTTAGTGATGGCTTACTTTTGTCGCCAAAGGTTTCCTGTTGGCACTTTTAAAAAGTTAAGCAGAAAGAAATTTGGTCCATTTCGTGTGGTTAAAAAATTAGGTGCTAATGCTTATTTGCTAGATTTACCAGATACTATTGGCACTTCACCTGTTTTTAATGTTTCTGACCTGTCTTTGTATGAAGGAGATTCTAACAATTTTGTAGAAATTGAAACTTTACCACTCTCTGCTCCTTTGATAAAGTCTGAAGATCAAATCGAAGATGTTATTGATGTGAAGGGTATTCAAACGAGGAATGGAGAGCACAAAAAGTTTTTGGTCAAATGGAGCAATCGGCCAATGACTGACTGTACCTAGATTGATGCTGCTGACCTAAAAAAGAAAAACTTGGAGCTTCATGAACGAGTTGCTGATACGTTCTCATCAGGAGATGAGAATTTTCCACCAGGGAAAAATTGATGCTATCAAGAATTTATGTACTTTTTATTTTATTTGAACAATAGTATATTTTGTTTTCTATTTTATTTTCTTTTCTTTTTTAGCTATCCAATGATGGGAAAGCATCCAATGATCATGGTAGGTAGTGCATATGGCTTGGTAGACCTTTGGTTTGCTGCTCGATTGGTCCCTAGCTGCTGGTGGTTCACGGGTTGGCTGTTTTGGAGCATTCGATTTTGAGCTTGTTCTCTAAGTTGCTTGAGCTTAAGTTTAGTAGCTCTTTAATTCTCAAAAGGTACCTCATTATGAAGTTTACTTTTGGAGTGGCCTTGTCCCTTCCCCTTCCCCTTCCCCTTTTCTTCTTGTCTCTTGGGATTCCGTGGCTTGTATTTAATGGGGGCTGAATTCTATGCTTTGAATTCATTATGGGGTGCTGATTTTTGTGCTTTACCTCTTGGGATCTCACGGCTGGCTCCTTGTCCCGTGTCCGCCCCTCGTTTCCCGTGGCTGTGGCTCTCAGTCCGTGTGGTTCCCTCGTCTCCCGTGGCTGTCTCCTTGGTTCCTGGTTTGGGAGTTTATCCGTGAGCTTTGGGGGAAGTTTTCTATGCCTATTATGCTTTGGTTCTAATGGAAATTAAAGACATGTGACTCTTGGTATTCCTCTCTCTTGCCTATAAATATGAGAAAATGTTGTGAAGGAAGTTAGTTGATATTTGTGAGCATATTTGCTATTAACCTGCGGGTTTATTCGAAAATCCTGCGGGCTCTTTCCAACCTTTTTTTCTCATCCCCTCCGGAAATCCTGCGGGCTCTTTCCACCCTTTCTTCTCGGGCTTCTAATCTCTTCGTCTCTCCGCAAGTGCCACTCCATCTGTATCCTTCTTCTCAACAGTGAAGCAACTTTAGGGTGTCGTGTCTTGGTTGATTTGGAAGCATTTGGGACAGTCTTGCAGTGGTGGACCATCGGTTTGCTAGTTCTATGCACTTTACTTATTTATCCTACAAATTCGATGCATGTGAGGAACCTGCTCTGACGGTTGTCTGAGGATAGCGTTTTTTTATTTCTTTAAAATCTCCTAGTATCTTTTGTTGTGTTTGTCAAGTTTTGGGTCGTTTGCGTTTATTTAATAAAATTTGTTTTAAGTTTTACTCATTGTGTCAGTTTTCTTCTTGTGTGTCTTTTGTGATCAAGAGATATAGGTTTCTTATATCTCTTGTCTACATCAGAAAGGGAGATCAGGTTTGAGGGAAAATAGGGGGGAGTTAATTCTTGGTTTGAATTTGAATTGGAGGGAAATTGATTCAGATTTTTCTGAAATTAATTTCAATTCCAACGGGTAGAGATAATTGGGAGGATTGATGGTTAATTGGAGGAGGCATTAAATGTTGCTTAGGTGGCAAAATGGAGAAAGAGAGGGGGCAATGGGGGAGGGATTTGAGGCTGAATTAGTGGGGCTTTAATTTAATTTGGGGAGAGAGGAAAGCCCATTAAGGGGCCGGCCATATGTATTGGAGAGAGAGGCTTGAGTTTTAATTAAGTGGGGCCCACACAATTAATCACAGATTTTAAGAAAATCTGAATTAAATTTCAGATTTTCTATGAAAGGGAAGTTTCCTAATATAAAGGCAATTAATTGGAATTTATTTGAATTTCAAATTTGAATTGAAATTCTATTAAGAGGATTGCGTAAAATCATGGAATTATTTTAGGAAAGTCATCAATGTCTCTTAGGAAAATTTGAATTTCAAATTTATAATCCCTAGGAGGGAGGTCGGCGGTTAGAGAAGTGGAGAGGGGATGAAGGGGAAGGAAGTCCGGCGGTGAGTGGGTGGCAGAAGGGGCCGCCGGCTTGGACGACCCAATGGGGGCGGCGGCAAGGGGCTTATGGGGAGGGAAAATCAATCTGAGGAAAAAGAATAGAAATTGAAGAACTAGAGATTTACTCACCTCAAGTACTTCCACCCCAAATCTCACAAAGAAATATTGGGAAAACTTAGAACTCACAAAGAGATCTTTCTCCTCTCATGAACTCACTAAGAGATCATCCCAAGAGAGACAACTTAGAACTCACAAAGAGATCCATAAGCACAAGCTGAAAATTTCATGTTAATCATCATTCCATAATACAAAACAATTAGCCTATAAATAGGCTCAAGAAGAGAAAAGAAATAAAAGACTAAAATGCCCTTCGGGCTACAACACTACATGACCACCCGTAAGGGTATAAAGGGAAAAACAACAATATAAAATAAACTAGTACAGAAAAATAAATAACTCAAGATCGTAGTTGTTGATCTCCGATGTTCTCATCATTCTCCCCAGGTGGGAGAAAACTCCACTCCGTCGAGTGGGTGTCTCAAGAACTCTCGTGTATCTGAGTCAATCAGCTGTATCTCATTGCGCTCTGATCATGTATCCTCTGACTCTGGTGTACCTCTCCACCTCATCAGCTACCTTCTTCGTCCACCCTCACTTGTAGAAATAAAGCCATCACTCGGAATCATGTCAACCTTCTCCGCTATGGGTAATTTGGGAAGATTTGGGGAGTGGAGGTAGACTGGGGTTCTCACAGGGTGGGGTCACACAAAGCTCAATTTGAAGTGGAGGTGGTGGGTTAAACTCTGGACCCTCATAGGTTACTAATTCTTCTATGTTAATAGAGGGATGAATGTTGAACTCTGCAGGCAGATCCAGCATGTAAGCGTTGTCAATGATTTTCTTGATTGTTTTAATTGGTCCCACATTTCAAGCATGTGATTCCTTTACCGTTCCTTGTGGGAACTGCACCGGACGAATCTGCACCGTCGCTGAATTACCAACCTCAAAAGCTTTAAATTGTCGTTTTTGAATTCAGCATAAAGTCTATAATTATTATTATTCTGTTTCAGTTAGGCGTGCAACTTCCTTAAGTAGTTCATGCGGATGCGATGCAAATGCGGTATGTTTTTAGGCGAGGTAACTTCATGACTCAACAAAATAAATAATGAGGTGATGCAAGAGACTCAGTGTGCATGATGATTGGCAAGAATCATGAGATCCACAAAGTTTTAAATAGAGAAAAATTTGGAAGACAACAGACTATAAAAATACATACACACACAGAGCATACTAACTCACACGAACACATAGCTAGAATAAAAGGTGGAAGAGTCACGAAATGAGGGGATTAGGATCAGGGTGGGCTAAGGTGTCAACGTTTAAAGGTTCCAACTTTCCTAGCTCAGGGTTTAAGTCATGCCGGGAGTCTGACTCAATCACTTCAGTTTCATCCTCAAAGAAGTCCTCGTTATTGATAGTATCCACGAAATGGATGTATTCAATCTCAGGTTCAATAGATTTCTTCTTTTTAATGCAATTCTTTATTAAAAACACACTTGTAGGGTCAAGGACTGGGGAGGCTAAAGGTTGACAGGGATGGCTAGAAGTGGGTCCAAGTGTGGAGTCATATGAGATTGATCCAACAGAAGACCCAATAGAGGGTCGGCCATCAAGGTTAGGTGAAGACCTACAGGGTGGGGCAGCAACCCTGATGTTATTAAAAGATGGGTGGTCTCGACCACAATAATGTTCACAATTTGTTCCAACAAAAGAGGTAGGGTGTGCTCTAGATGGCAGTCACTGGTAGAGGGTCGGTATTTTAAATTAAGTTCTCGCCTCATGTCTTTCCAAGTAGGGTACTCACCGCGAGACTATTTATGATCTTCCAATCTTATCCAAAATTGAAGAGCCCGACCTTTGAGGTGAGACTTAGCGATGCTAACCTGGTGAGACTCAGGGATATGACGTGATTCAAAATAGCCGTCTAATTGTCTAACCCATTCCCTAAAGTAGCAAGGGTCCGAGGAACCATCAAAGGGGGGTAAACGGTAAGGTGACTCTAAGTGAGGTCGTTGAGGCTTAGGCTCAGGCCTAGGTTGATAAGCTGAGTGGGGCATCTTCCGACTAGCATGATTGACCAAATGAGGCACGTACTTAGAGTGGGGAGAGTCAACATGTTCATCCTTTGTAGTTTTAGTTAGAGAGCCTACAAGACTAACTAGGTCATCTAACTTCTTTTGAAATCCTATCGAGTCCATTGGAAAGTGCTAAGTGATGCTTAAAGAAGAATGGATATAAGGGACGTCATTGAGACACTAAGTTAGGCTCACTTAAGCTCACTAAAGGGTGCGGATATTGAATGGACAACAAGCTACACTAGTGGGTTAAGTAACCTAGGCACTTAGGAAGGTTGTTAGGTTGAGGACATCACCTAAACACTTAAGAAATTAACCTACAGTTCACTAGACGTGTGCAGGAATGATGTGGACAGCAAACTACAGCATGACATAAAGTTGTCTATGTGTTTTGGAGGACTTCTAGAGTGTGGACAGCACTTAAACACAATGAAATGCTTACTAAAAGTGACTATCAGCAGCAGGAAATTTCAGGACAATAAACTAAATAGTGGCTTAAGTCGTCTAGATGTTATGGGGGTACCACTAGGGTGAGGACAACACCTAGACACAACTTTAAGTTTACTAAAAGGTGCCTAAATGTTGCTGGAACAGTGAGGACAGCAGTTTATTTCAAGGATGTAGTTGTACTACGCACTTAGAATCGATATGGATGTAAGGGCAGCACTAAGACACTAGCTAGAATGACTTAACTCCACTAAATGCGTGCAGGAAATGCAGGGACAGCAATGTAAACAGGGAATACAATTATTTATGCGATGATATACATGCAAAATTTAAGGTTTAACGCAAGGCTAAACCCTAGGATGTTTTTCTAGAACATGACATGCATGCCTACCATGCTCTGATACCAAATATGATGTGATACGATCATGCAAGTTGAATTACTTGAAGTATTTGCACGCTTAAGTGTTAGAAGCCACAATAATCATATCTTCACAATGAATTTTCTAACGGCAAAAGAAAACACTAAGAGCGGTAAAATAAGCTTAGGCTGAATTACACGCGTAAGAGTTAAAATCATAAAACAATCAAGTCAATCTAACAGTGCATACATGAATGGTTTCAACAATAAATCCCTAAATTAACAATGAAAACAGTTGCTATGCAAGGACCCCTCACTCTACTCTCATAATTTTAAAATACTAGGCTTTAGCGGGTAGAGCTAACATGATCTCAGTGAATTAATTAATTCCACATTAGAAAATGGCTAGGAAAATAAAGAATGAGGGAATGAGATCACCGAATCCTAGGTTTGGGACTTGGAACAGCAATCAGAAGATCTTCCCGGGCAAGACAGTCGCCCCTTTTGGTTGAATTTTCTTTGGACAACAACCTGAATTCTGTTTGGAAAATTGTGCGGCAGTTGGAGGACTTTTGATTTGCAGAACAGCTGTTTCAACTGCTGAAATTTTTCTGGACAGCAACCCTATAACTTACAAAACCTGAACAGCAGCCATATGAAAGCTTTGGACAGCACCCGGAGGGTTCTTAGCAGTGAAACTGCTGATTTTCCTTTACAGGAATTTCAGGGCAGCAGGGTAGCACGTCCCGGAACTTGAGGCAGCGGGTGTGGAAACATTCTGGACGGCGTGACAGCAGGAAGAGGCCTGTTGGTATTGTTGCCGGGTAAAGAAGGGCGTGATAGCAGGAAGAAGCCTGCTGGTATTGTTGCCGGGTAAAGAAGGGAAAGGGAGATCAGGTTTGAGGGAAAAGAGGGGGGGGGGGGGAGTTAATTCTTGGTTTGAATTTGAATTGGAGGGAAATTGATTCAGATTTTTCTGAAATTAATTTCAATTCCAACAAGTAGATATAATTGGGAGGATTGATGGTTAATTGGAGGAGGCATTAAATGTTGCTTAGGTGGCAAAGTGGAGAGAGAGAGGGGGCAATGGGGGAGGGATTTGGGGCTGAATTAGTGGAGCTTTAATTTAATTTGGGGAGAGAGGAAAGCCCATTAAGGGGCCGGCCATATGTATTGGAGAGAGATGCTTGAGTTTTAATTAAGTGGGGCCCACACAATTAATCACAGATTTTAAGAAAATCTGAATTAAATTTCAGATTTTCTATGAAAGAGAAATTTCCTAATATAAAGACAATTAATTGGAATTTGTTTGAATTTCAAATTTGAATTGAAATTCAATTAAGAGGATTGCCTAAAATCATGGAACTATTTTAGGGAAGTCATCAATGTCTCTTGGGAAAATTTGAATTTCAAATTTGTAATTCCTAGGAGGGAGGCCGGCGGCTAGAGAAGTGGAGAGGGGATGAAGGGGAAGGAAGGCCGACAGTGAGTGGGTGGCAGAAGGGGCCGCAGGCTTGGATGACCCAATGGGGGCGGCGGCAAGGGGCTTAGGGGGAGGGAAAATCAATATGAGGAAAAAGAATAGAAATTGAAGAACTAGAGATTTACTCACCTCAAGTACTTCCACCCCAAATCTCACAAAGAAATCTTGGGAAAACTTAGAACTCACAAAGAGATCTTTCTCCTCTCATGAATTCACTAAGAGATCATCCCAAGAGAGACAACTTAGAACTCACAAAGAGATCCATAAGCACAAGCTGAAAATTTCATGTTAATCATCTTCCCATAATCCAAAACAACTAGCCTATAAATAGGCTCAAGAAGAGAAAAGAAATAAAAGACTAAAATGCCCTTCGGGCTACAACACTACATGACCACTCGTAAGGGTATAAAGGGAAAAACAACAATATAAAATAAACTAGTACAGAAAAATAAATAACTCAAGATCGTAGCCGTTGATCTCCGATGTCCTCATCAATGATATTGAAGGCCAAAGACAAACTTCTGAAGCTAATTCTATCATTCCCTCTATTGAGTAGTTGAAGCTTGATGTTATACTGAATGATTTTTTGCTTATATTTTGTAGTTGTACTAGGCATTTTGTACTAAATATTTTATATTATAAGCTAAACAAGTTATTATGACATTAATTTATTATTTTTTGTCATTTCTAATATAATGTTAGCTTAATTTCTATGTTACTAGGCATTAGTAATTTGGCACAGCTTATAGCGTCTGCATTTTTTTTTTCAGGAAATGTTTAGTGTTATGTATTTTCTTATGTTGAAAATTCCTGATTAAGAGGAGCTGGTTTTGTATGATAAAGTTATTAGCATTCAAAGAAAAAAAAGTGATGCAATCTAGCTCAACTAATTTAGCTCAAAACATGATTGTTTTTGCAAGGAGTCAAAACATCCCACAATAGAGTCGAACTAGATTAGTTTTCAGGCCTTTTTAAGTCCATGCTCATTTTTGGCCAAAATTTCAAATATATATATATATATATATATATGTTATTATGTTGAACTGTGTTCTTTTGTATAATATTATATTTGTGTTTAGTTTTTTGATAGGATTAGTCTTAATTTTAGATATGACTAAATTTGAATTCAAATTATTTAGCCATAACTTTGTAACTCTTTGGCTATAAATAGAGATTAATGGCCTGCATTCATTATTGACTATTAATTGTAATGAAATTTATTTATGAATCTAATTGAATGTTTTCTTTATTCAAGTTGTGTACTCAAGTTGGTGTAAGTTATGTAAGTGGAGTTTTTCTTGAACTCTTCATCAATTTTTTTTTTATCTATGTTGGATTTGATCAAAAAGTATCTTTCATTAATCCATTCGATGTATCTCAATCCTAGCTTTTTGGAAAACCTCCTCTAAAATCTCTTTTGTGTAAACCTCCCTATAGTTGCCTCCAATTGTAGGCGTATAACCCACCCTGAGCCACAATCCTCCTGTATTTCAAACCCCTATTTTGAAATGCTCTAAGCCGATAGCTCCTTTCTCATATAGACTATTCCTCATCTTTTATATTACTCAAAACATCTCATTGCTCTCGTCTTTGCATGGTTTACGTGCACATTGCTACATTTCTCCCACACTGCTTTTATGCTTGCTCCATGACATCAGCTCCACATATGTAATTTGTTGTTGGTTGCGCTCTTTCTTAGATCTCTATTTTTTTCTCATTGTGCTTGTTCACAGGGGCTTGAACATAACCCTTCTTTCCTTTTATCTGCTTCGGATCACACCTACACTTGAAGTTTGCTTGCAATCCCAACCATGTTAGCAGCCGTAGCCTCTTTATGGTGCTTTGCTATCATCCCACATTGATAACAAATCCTGTAATTCATATAATTCCTAGTCCCTTCCAAATTCTCCATCCTCCATGATTTATTGCTAGTTTTTAAAAATAGCAACATACGCAATCTTCCCACAAGTCTCTTCTTCAAGAATCGGATGCATTACATAGCTAAAAAAATATCAAGATTCTTGCTAGCAAACCACCAATAGATAATTTTTTGCATATGGATGGTAATCTTATCCTTGTCGACCCTTTAAAACTATAAATCGTTTTAAATCTAATACATCTGATGCAAATAGTCCTATTTGTGATGATTATACTATTTATTGTCGCCCGTTAATACCTTTTCACTCCTATGCATATAACCTTGCTTATTCCCACAAGTCATACAAATTCAATGTTGAGTTTGATTATGTTGATTGCTATCCTTCCAAATCATATAAAACTTCTTATGTGTATTGCTGTGATGATCCATTGGGCCCTCATTATCGAAGGTTTCAAAACTTATCCTCTAGTCTCATGCCATCCTTCTTTCTATGTTGATGCTTTTCTTAAATATGCTTGTGATGGCATAACATTTAATGATAAAGAATTAAATTTTAAGGATGGTTATGAGTTACCAGTATCTGAGTTTACTATTGTGCTTGAGATCAAGTCTGAGATATTATTAGAGGTTAAGCTAAGCTTTTGCTTGATGAAGTGCTTAACCCTGACAATGTTGTTCAACTTATGACAATCTTTCCTGTAGATTTTATTGAGATTCTTGTTCCACTTCACTTGCCATTATCTTAGGAGACAAGCTATTTAAAAAAATTATAGTTTGCTTTAGTTATTCTTACTAGATATTTGGGTTTGTGTTGCCACTGCAATTATTATCACCTAGTCCAATGATGGTGTGCATTGTAAAGATCCCCCATTTCTGTGAAGTTTGGAGCTGCTTAACACCCAAATGCAAAGTTTCTATTTGTTCTTTGGACTTCTTTCTCCTCATGGTGCCCTTTCATTAGATGATCTGATGGTGCCATGTCCTCCACCTTGGTTGCCTTCTACAAACTCTTCAGAATAAGTGTTTTTACTGGTCATACGAATTGATCAAGGAGAATTCAACTATGTTATCCTTAAAAAGAGAGATTTTCACTTGCCAATTGTAAGGAGTCAAATAAGACCATAACAAAGCTTAATTAGATGATTTTCAGGCCTTTTTAGATTCATATTTATGCTTGGTGGAATTTCCTATAAAATTTATTTGTTTTAATTTATTAGGCTAATATATCTTCTTTTGTATAATATTCTCTTTGGATTTATTATAATATTTGATAGAATTCAATTTAATTTTAAACAAGATTATATGAGTTCAAATTATTTGGCCTTATCTTTCTTTTATTTTTATAAATGGGAATTGATGAATTTTCATTATTAACCATTGATGATTTATTGAAAGAATTTTATTTTTGGCTATTTTAGGATGCTTTTCCTTTTTAAGCATTGTAAGCATATTATATAGCTATACCTGTGCGATTCTGCATGTTTTTACAAAATATGTTCGTTTAAATGCTTTATCAGGAGTGGCGAGTGTGTTTGCTTAATTATTATTGTATTGGCTGTGTTTTCAGGTACTCCATAACAAAAGCTATTTGCATCGCGTTTGTGATGTCCTTCTTCTCCTTCTTTGATGTTCCTGTTTTTTGGCCCATACTTCTTTTTTACTGGATTGTTCTTTTCTTCTTGACAATGAAGCGGCAGATCATGCACATGATCAAATACAAGTATATCCCATTCAATACAGGGAAGCAGGTAATTGTTGAACATTATTTGTTGTAATATTTTTTTTTGGTCTCAATTCAGACATTTCATTAGGCTTCTTACGGGTACACCAAGAGGGGGAGGGTGAGGGGGAGGGGAAGGGGATGTTTCAAAATTCTTCCTAACTCAAAATTGTCACAGCGAAGCTAATAAATATTCAATCAATTAAATTAAAAACACAACACAATAGTATACACATGTAGGCTGTCACGACCCGACTCGATTACTCGAATTAACGAAGCGGTAATGAAAAGTCAGCGGGTGTAACATTTTTTTCAATTTCATAAATAATTTATATTCAACTTCTCAAATAAAATTGAAGAGCCACTATCATAGAATTGCCATAAAACTACTAATACCATTTTAATTTTTTAATCTAAATATTTACATCAATCATATATTACTTGTTTTTATTTGTGCGCCGTCTTCTATAGGCGTACAAAATTCTTCCTAACTCAAAATTGTCACAGTGAAGTTAATAAATATTCAATCAATTAAATTAAAAACACAACACAATAGTATACACATGTAGGCTGTCACGACCTGACTCGGTTACTCGTATTAACGAAGCGGTAATGAAAAGTCAGACGGGTGTAACATTTTTTTCAATTTCATAAATTATTTATATTCAACTTCTCAAATAAAATTGAAGAGCCACTATCATAGAATTGCCATAAAACTACTAATACCATTTTAAATTTTTAATCTAAATATTTACATCAATCATATATTACTTATTTTTATTTGTGCGCCGTCTTCTATAGGCGTACTCCTCTCTTTTAGCTATTTCTATTTCTTTGGAGACTTACCTGAAAATGTTAGTTTAATGTGTCGAGTTTACATGATAAACTCAATGGATAATTACCATTGCTAAAATAACCTTCAAACATATAGAAGATGTAATGAATGTTCTTTTTCGTATTTCTTATACAATATTAGAACTTATATAACACTTGATATATATATATATATATATATATTCTTATAATATTTAGTATACATATACATATTTTTCTATTTCATTTATTTATTTATATATTCATATACATTTCATAAAATTTGATATTTATTTCTTTTCCATTTCAATTAGTACATGAGCATCATCCAAATTTTGCAATAAAGGTACGACCATTTCTATTTAACGTGTACGAGTACATTGCTTCTTCAGTCAGTACCATACGGGGGTGAACTCCTGTAATTTTTATGCATATTCTGTTCCTTTTTCATTTATTCATTTACACTTTTATTTATAATTTATAAGTTATATCATATCTTTCCTCATTCTTAACTTATATTTTTAAATTTGGAAAGAATTTCCCACTCAAGGATTTATATAAATCATTGATGAATATCTAAAATTCGAGAATTAATTTACTCTTACTTTAAAGAAAATTAAATCAGAATAACTTAGTGACGTTCTTCTAATTTCCTCCACTTTCCTCTCTCAAATTTCTTCTTCTTCCTCTAAAAGGTTCTTCCGCTACACTGAAATTAAACATTTATTCCTTCTTAAGTTTACATCATGAAGAAATTTTACCAAAATATGCATAAAATTGACCACTTACCTTTTCTCTCCTTCTTTTCGTCTATACGGCTTCCTCTCGCGCAGAACCTCCAACTCGCATTTTCTTTCATTAGATTGCATCGAAGGAAGTTATTTCTCATAAGGAGTCGCTACCTTTTATCCTCATACGCGAAAATCCATTCGACGGTGCGATCTGAGCCGTCCAAGAGAGTTTCCGCACGCCCTCGGGCTTGCTCGATCTAGTCTCCCGTTTTAGTAACTAGCCCGTTCCGCTGAATCGACCAGGTCCGGTTCTCACAATCTCCCTTCATAAAAATTTCGTCATTGAAATTTAAAAGCAAGAATAATTGAACATACCTTAATTGAATAAGTAAGGATATTGTTTTTTCATTTCTGCTTCTTTCTCACAAGTGACATATCTTTCAGTTCCATGTTTCTATAAAAGTTTCACAAAAGATCTTTCTCGATTCCTGAGCTGTTTCACTTCATATTCTAGGATTCTTTCAAGTTTTTTAATATATCTCAAATAAGGTAGCAATTTAACTGCTTTTGATTGGATTCTTTTTGATTCGTCTGATATATATATTTTCTAAGCATTGATATGTGAAATACATTGTGTATCCCTTACATATGCCATCAAATATCTAATCTTTAAGCCATATTTCCAATTCTCAATAATTTCAAAAGGACTGATGAATCGTGGGCTCAATTTTTCAGTCTTTTTAAATCGCCACACACTTTTCATTGGACTGACTTTAATGAAAATAAATTCACCTACTTCAAACTCAAATGTTCTATGCTTTGCATTATAATATTTTCGTTGCCTGTTCTGTACTGCCTTTAATCTATTTCTGATCAATCTGATTTTGTTAGTAGCATCATCCATTAGTTCAATACAAATTATTTTTCTTTCAGATGTTTATGCCCAACACAACTGTGTTATGCAATTCCTTCCATAAAGAGCTTCATATGACGCCATTCCAATATTAGGCTGAAAATTGTTATTGTATGTAAATTCAATTAATAGTATACCCAATTTCCATCAAAATCCCTGAATACCCTTTTAATGACTTAAAAGACTAGCTAGCGCCAAGACCGTTTATGGCCAAATCGACATGGCTGCAACATTTACTGTTTTGCTCGACATGGCTGCAACATTTACTGTTTTGCCCATGCCATGGAGAAAACAGCCTAGTACGTTGAAAAATTATTGCAAAATATTTCTTATAATATGTGAAATTGTATGTGAATATCCCAATGAATCCAATGCAATCTAAATTAAGCTCAAATTCACTAAGTATAATATATTTACTTAATTAAACCAAAATTTTTATAATTATCTTGCTTTTTTGTGTAGAAACATATATAAGTTGTAAGCTATCATAAAAAATTCAGTACCTCAAGATGGGCTAATTAATTGAAAAGAAAGTGTATTGGGCAGCAGATAGATAATTTTATTTTTCTTGAAGTTCCTCAAATCACACTGGTCAGCTACGTTTTTTTCTATTGAACAGAAGTACACTGGGAAGAAGGCTTCTGCAATAAGGGATTAATCCAGCACTAGCTTTCCAACAGAAAGGCAGACATGTGCTACCCGTTTCTAAATTCTGTAAATTCAATGCACTTCATCTTAACAAATTCCTTATCTGGAAAGTTGCCTTCATGACTGGACGATTGGGAAAAGGTCTATTCTTTATCCTTTGTAGATAAAGTAAATCTTTATATAATGGTGATGTAGTTTGATTAGCAAGATTCTGTGCTTCTTCCCTCAATGAACGGGGCTACTTGTTACAGATTACAATTTTATTCTTAATCTTGCATGACATTTACATATGTACTGCTATTCTTGCAAACTCATCGCATTCAGAAGTTATCTGTCTCTCTTGGTGGAGCTATTATTCTGTGTGGACACCGGACGGTTGTCCGGTTACGCGCTCGGTACCGAGCGCGGGTACTGAGCTCGGTACCGAGCGCGGTACATTTTTGAGGTGATGTGACACATTTTTATTGGTCTCCGGACGCTGTCCGGACTCCGCACAGAATAATAAATCCTCTCGGTGCCATGGATCAAACTGAATGCGATCTGATAAGCTAGTGCTTGCATTCCTATTGTGAAGTAAATGAGCTTGTTAAATTTAGTTAAAATTGAGCTAATTATCAAGCAGAATATGGTTAAACATGCACAGTAAGCTTTTTTGATTGTCTTACATGTGGAGAAGCTGCTGCAGCATGACTTGGTTTAGCAAATAGGACTTTGTTGATCAAAGGCCGACAAAAGATGGCTCTAAAACGCCACAGGACTGCATGCCTGTGCATTGTCTTTGAAAATTTTAGGTTGATTCTGGTGGTAGGTTCAGATAAATTGGGGTTCCCACTTGAAAATTGTTATACTAAAATAAATACAAATTTAAATTGTGAGCCATTGAGGCTACATCAGCTAATTTTGTGATTGCTATTGTGATGAATTTTAAATTTAGTAGCTGTCCTAATGAAAAGATGGTTGAAGTTATGGACTATATGAATATTTATATATGAATCAACCGTTTTGTATTTTAATGAAATACCTTACAAATTTATCGAATTAATCTCTTATTTGAATTAAAATAATTATATTTGGGTAAAAGATTTTAAATCTAATACTTTAAATACCCAGTTTAGTGCAGTTGTATATATATATATTAAAAAAATTAAATGTAAGATTTATTTTATAATTTTTATGAGGATGTTCTGGTGGATGAGTGGTTTTATCCTTAGAGATAGGATACGAAATGGACATATACGTGAAAAGATTAGAGTAGTTTCGGTCACCTTAGATGATTTGGTCACATAAGCCGGTATGATGACCCGGTTAGGAAAGTAGAGATATTAGATTTGACTTATATTAATAAAGATAGAAATAGACCTAAAAAGTTTTAGTTAGAAAATATTAATGATATTTTTTATTATTAAATAGAATTTGACTTTTAATATGATATAATGGAGAAAAAAGATTCATGTAACTGACTCCATGTAGTGAGATAAAGGATTGATGTTTTTGTTGTATTTATTTTATAATTTTTATGATATTAATTAGGGGAAATTTAACTTTTAAATCTTTTTTATTTAGAAATTAACATACACGTAGCTTTTTTCTTAAAAAGTTTCCACACATTGAAATATATAATAAAACCTCTAACTTATATTTTTATTTTTTGATACATATATGAGTTCGTAATTTAAGCAGTGATTTATATATTTATTTTATGAATATATGAATATATAAAAATAGAAGGGTAAGTAGGAACCTATTAATTAATATTAGTTGTGATATATTATATTTAATGTGTATTTATTTTGGGGATTGCATTATTTTGAAGTTTGAACGAACAATTATTACATCCTCTGATTGGACGTAGAGAAACGTTCGGTCGGAGGCCAAATTGCCCCAAAAAATGAGAAATACCGAGCAATACCAAACAATAACGAGGAATACCATCACGTGAAGACCAATACCGAGTTATACCGAGCAATACCGAGTTGTACCGAGTTTTTTCTAGGAAAAACTCGGTACAACTTTTGTATAACTCGGTATTGCTCGGTATAGCTCGGTATAATTCGGTATTGGTCTTCACATAGCGGTATTCCTCGTTATTATCAAATAATACCTAGCAATACCGAGCAAATACCGAGTTTTTTGGCGGGATTTTGTCTCCCACCGGACGTTCCTCTACGTCCTTACACCGGACCTAATAAAAGTTCAGTTTGAACACTACGACGGGTTTTTGGTTAACCAGTTTTTAAAAAAATTTTAAGCGACCCTACGGGGCTGTTTGGTAGCAAGATTTAGGCTGGATTTGAGCGAAATCCAACCAAACGGCTTAAAATGCAAAACTAAATCTCACGGCAAACGAAATCCTCCGTAGATGGAAAAATCCGCCGATTCGCTCTAAATCCGGGATTTCCGAAATCCTGTATTTTGCAGGATTTACGAAATTCATGATGCTAGAGGAAGAATCCGCTCAGTAAATCCTACTTTGTAGCCAAATAATCATATGAGATTTAAGAGAATTTATCATGAATGTTACCAAACAATTTTAAAAAATTTAAGCCTCTGAGATTTTCGAAATCCGAATTTAGAGGATTTAGGAAGTCCTACTTAAATCAAATCGAATACACCAAACATCCCCTACGATCCGCCGAGCTTGTTATCGCCGGCGCCACGATCTTCGTACCCGTCGCGGCCGTTGCTTCCGTCTCGAACAGGAATAGCCAGTTGTGAGATCTACTTCCATGTCGGGTTTGTTAGTCCCATAAAAGAAGCGCGGAGAAGGCGAAAAGTCGAGAGTTATGGCTACGGAATCAGACGGCGAAGAAGATACTACCGGAAAGTTGAGCGGGAGCCAGAACTTGGCAGTTGATGATGATTCGAGGGAGATGGCAAAGAAAGCGGCTTGGTCTGTCAGCTCCTGCAAGCCTGGTAACGGTGTTCCCTCCCTCCGCGATGACAACCTCGAGACCTATTGGCAGTTAACTTACACTTCCTTCTCTATTCTCTCTCTTCCATTTCTCCTTGAAGGCTTTTTAACTGATTGATCCCAGTTATTGATGCAGATCAGATGGCGCGCAGCCCCATTTGGTGAATATTCAGTTTCAGAAGAAGGTCAAGTTGCATGTAATGTTCCGCCTCAAATCTTTCTTTCTAGCTTGCTCTGGGAATTTTGATTTACGGATGATTTTTTTTTTCTTCCAGTTATTGGTACTCTATGTTGATTACAAGCTTGATGAGAGCTATACCCCAAGCAAAATCTCTATACGGGCTGGTGATGGCTTTCACAATATGAAAGTAGGGTTTTCCTTCTTCAAAATACCTAAGTTTGTGCTTTTATATAATTAGCGTAGTTTTTAATGGAGCAATGCTTCCCACAGGCCCTTAAAGTCGAACACATTTTCAACATATGTACCATTTGATAAATTTGACATAATAGGAGTGCAACGTATGAGCAGATAGTGAGCAAATATAAAAATTTTTAATTACATATTTATAAAAAATGAACGTTGAAAATGTGTTGATGTGGTGAGTGCAATTAACATCTCTTTTTGATAAGAATCCTTGCTTTTTGTATATCTGTCGTGCCAGGAGATTAAAACCGTAGAGCTTGTGAAGCCTGTTGGTTGGGTTCATATATCCCTATCAGGAACAGATCCCCGGTTAGTTCAATCAGCTTCAGCCTCAATAATCACTATTTAGATTTTTTTTTTTAACTTATTAGAATTTGTTTGCATGCATAACTTGATTTATGCATTTCTTCGACGGGGGAGAGCGTACAAAGGTGTTTGCTTTCCAAACAAACATCAATGATATTTGTATTTGTTCTTTTTGATCAATGAAATTGTTTTTATACAATTGATTTAAGCTTCTACTGGGTGAGGTTACCCTTTAAAAACTGGAATTGCTTTTATGATATCATGCTCTTGTTTATTCTGATTATTGCATGTTTCTACTTATTTTCAAATGACGAGTGAACATAAAAGGGGGAAAAACATGTATTTTGGGTTAAGAAAGTATTTCATCTAAGGCAAGGTTACAAGTTCGTTATTATATTTTATTTTTGTTTTACCCCCTTTTTATCAGTTATTATAAAACACTTTGTCCCTTTGCATGCCTGTAACGAAAGCTACAATTTTTCTAAAGAAGATAGTAAGCAAAGTTAAAAGTACAAATCTTGATGATTTAAAGAGTTAACTAAGTATTAAGGAAGATGAAGATTTAAAAAGTATCCATTGTGAGTAAAAATATTTAGAGACTTTAATCAAGTTAGATATATTAAGATTATTAATAATAAGATCTTTGTTTAAGGTGCATACATTAAAAAAAGTGTCACTACTAAGAAGCTATAATATGCGAGTTTTGAGTAAGATTTTTTTTTAATAAGGGCATAATGAACACAATCATGAAGTATAATATACATTTATCTATAAAGTGAGGGTGAGTTTAATTTTAATAAAATGCTTAAAGGTTAAGCTTTATATCTTAATGAAATATCTATTGAGATTTGAAGATTTATGGGAGGTGTTAGAGTAGTTTGGTTAACAAATTTCTTTCTTGAAAACCTATAGACCAAGATGATGCAAAATGATTATAATAGCAGACAAACTTGGTTCAACTCGTTTGTTAAATGAGTCAACTCGAACCTAGATTTTTTGGGTCGGGTTATCTGGTCGGGTCAATAATTGTCACCCCTACTTATCACAAGGAAGATGTAAATAGTAAGTCATATAAGTTATGAATCTAAACAATAAAAGTCATGGTCACAATAGAGTTGCAAGTTTCACTCTAGAGAATAGAGATACAAGAAGCACATCAATATGGAAGAACTAAACCATCATAGAAAACCAAATTGCCCTAGAAGATTAAAAAAATGTTACAAGATGTTTTTTTAACTGCATCTTGAGTTTTGATCATATATGTAATTCTTAATAATTAGAAATTTCTATAAGGGATTTTTGTTTGATTGCTAAATTATCAACAACAACAACAAAAACATCAATCTTTCATCCCATAACGAGGGGTTGACTACATGGATCATCCATCTCCATTGTGTTCTATTAAGAGTCAAATTTTCATTTAAATCTAATAAAAAATGTCGTTTCTTAAATTTTCTTACTAAGTCTTTTAGGTCCATCTCTACCTTTCTTAACATAGGCCAACTCTAATACATTTATTGTGTTCTATTAAGAGTCAAATTTTCATTTAAATCTAATAAAAAATGTCGTTTCTTAAATTTTCTTACTAAGTCTTTTAGGTCCATCTCTACCTTTCTTAACATAGGCCAACTCTAATACATTTACTCTTTTAACTAGGTCATTGGAAGGCAGACATTTTATGTGATGAAACCATCTAAGGCGACTCTCTCTTATCTTATCTGCCGCTGGAGCTACTCCAGCCTTCTCACATATATACTCGTTTCACATTCTATCTCCAACAGTGAAGCCACTCATCCACCCGAGCATCCTCATCTCTGCAACACTTAACTTAATTTCATGCTTGTCTTTTAATGACCAACATTATGCGCCATCAAGCATTGAACGATGCATTCATCAACTTTAACCATCCAACTTGAATTTTATTAATAATATCCCCATCTATTTAACAATCACTTTGAACAATAGACCCGAGATATCTAAAACATGTACTCTTATTAATGACTTGATTATCCAAAGTCACAGTGCCCTCACTAGACCTATTACTACTAAAGTTATATTCCATGTATTTAGTTTTAGATCTATCAAATAAAAACCTTTAGACTCTAAAGTTAACCTCCACAGTTCAAGTTTATCTTTAACTCCCTCTCTAGTCTTATCAACAAGAAGAATATCATCAGCAAAAAGCATACACCATGGTACATCCTCTTGCAAATGTCTAGTAAGAACATCCATGACTAGAGCAAAAAGATATGGGTTTAAAGACGATCCTTGATGTAATCCAACCAAAATAGGAAAATACTTGGTAAAACCTAGGGGTGTCAATTCGGGTCAGCGGGTCGGGTTCAGGTCGAACCCGAACCCGACCCGATTCAGGTCCGGGTCAACCCGACCCGACACGAATGACCCGAAGTTGACATAAAATTGCTAATTTTCGGGGCAAAAATCGGGTCAATCTCGGGTTTTCAGGTCAAATATGAGTTTTCGTGTCACTTTCGGGTCAATTTCGAGTTACTGGGTCAACCCGAACCGGACCCGATTTTTAAAACGGGTTGATTTGTTCAACCCGAACCCGACCTGTTTCGGGTTTGGGTTGACCCGAACCCGCATTTTTCCGGGTCGGGTTCGGGTTGTGTTTCAGGTCGTGTCAAAAATTGACACCCCTAGTAAAACCACCTTGTGTTTGAACACAAGTAACAACTCTTGCATACATATCATTATTGACTTGAATAGAAGCATTATTAACCCCTTTCTTTTCTAGAACTATCTAGAGCACTTCTCTTGTAATTTTATCATATGCTTTTTCTAAATCAATAAATATCATATGTAGATTCTCCTTATTCTCTCTATACTTCTCCTTCAAACATCTCAATAAATGTATAGCTTTCATAGTAGAGCTATCCAACATGAATCCAAATTGATTTTGAGAAATATTAGTATCACATTGTAACCTATTCTCAATAACTCTTTCTCATAGTTTTAAAGTATGACACATTATTTTAATTCCTATATAATTTGTACACTATTGTGCATCATCCTTATTCTTAAAAAAAAGGAATCGACACATTCATTCTCCACTCATCTGACATCTTTTTAGTCCTCAAAATAATATTGAAAATTTTCGTAAGCCTAGAAATTCATTCATCTCTTAAGCATTTCCACAACTATATTGGAATATCATTAGGTCAGGTCCAATAATTTTTCCACACTTAATTACTAAATTATTATTTACTCAAATTTTGTATATTTCTGATCTTCATTTAGAGTGAAAAATTCTAGATTAAATTAGAAATTAGTGATTGTAATTTTGATCGGATGTGTACAATTTTATTCATCTATTAGAAAGCTCTAATAATCTCTAGACCATTTATCAGATTTGATAT
This sequence comes from Dendrobium nobile, assembly GCA_022539455.1. Classification (NCBI taxonomy): domain Eukaryota; kingdom Viridiplantae; phylum Streptophyta; class Magnoliopsida; order Asparagales; family Orchidaceae; genus Dendrobium; species Dendrobium nobile. Next base: position 51,932,259 of record CM039722.1, on the reverse strand, counting down.
CAGAGCTTAGATTGTATTATAGTGTCAACTAGAAGCATAATATAATAGGGTTAATTAATGAAATGACAAAAGTTGCAATTTATGTGAGATCAGTTAAACTAAGATGCTAGACAACTATAACGTAGGTATTATACAGTTCAAAATTATATTTCTTTATTTAGTTGGAGGTATAATGTTGGGGAATGTTCAAACTCAATCTATAACTCTGAAGATTGCTTTAAAAGTTGCAATATATTTCATTTCTATAGAGTTGAATTTGCTAAAATAAAAACGAAATGATCATGCTTAATATTACTGATGAATTATTGCTATTATACCTACATTGGTTGATAAGAAACATAAAATTAAGAATAATATTTGCTATTTAGTGATATGGGGGCCAATTGCATGTCAGCAACATCATATTTTGATGTTGAGCTGATTTTGAAACATTGATGCGTGACATCGAGCGTTATTAAACTCTAGCATTCTGCTAAAGAGAAATGAAAATGGGAATTTTTAAGGAATAGGTATTGAATGCCGACAATTGATTTGAGGATGTGGAGATGAAATAACAAATATAATTTTTATTTTTTTAATAAATGAAAAGTTGACGTCTAAGAAATTATATTTAAAAAAAGTTTGTTCATAAAATATATAAGACATGAGTGTTGGACTTATGTGTTTAATTTATTTTTAATATTTTTTAATTGGACACATCTTCGGGCTTCGGCATATCCAACATGTGTCGGAGGTGTGTTGGACGTATGTTGTGTTCGATACGTGTTGAATACTGCATATCTTTTTGAGAAGAAGTGTCGTTACATCATAGATTTTTGTGCAGTGAAAGTAAAAAACACTTGCAATTCAACTATTTTTCTTGAACTTATATGTGGCATGTATTGTTATTCCGAAACCCCCTATTCTGGCTAGCCATTAGAATGTTTGTTAGCTTTATTATCCTTGGAATTTGGGTTGTTATTTTGATAGGAGTGCTCATCAATTGTGCTCTTATTTTTATCTTCTCAGTGATACGTTTATCCACACCTTCATGCTCCAAATTGCCGTTCTATCCAATCACTTGAATGGGAGAGATACCCACATACGACAGATCAAAATATATGGTCCTCGACCGTACGTCTGTATTCTTTATGAATTTCATCTATCATAATTCTGCTTGTTTCTCTATATATTTCCCTTAAAACTATTCTTATGAATTTCATCCATCATAATTCTGCTTGTTTCTCTATATATTTCCCTTAAAACTATTCTATGTTTCAGGAATCCTGTTCCTAATCAGCCATTTCATTTTACTTCGAAGGAGTTCATTACTTATTCAACCATCAGGTGAGGAGCATTCATAAGCAGTTGCACTCCTAAAGTGAAAACAAGATTGTTGGTTCACAAAGACATCAGTTTGTGGTAATGCAATCTGTAGAATCTACTGTCTCCCTAAATGCAAAAGGCTAGTCTTGTGAAACTTCCTTTTAAAGATGAATGGGTATTAAACTTGTTTTTTCATTCTTCAGCATTCTATATTTCTGATTATGGCTACTTGTGTATTCAATGGACAGCACTCACAGCAGATGTACTATTTTTTTAATTTTAAATGAAAGAATGCTTTCATGCGACTCTTTCTTTATCATACTGTTCCAACGGTTCTTGACAATAATTGAGTAGGTGCGTGCTAGTTGTATAATTAAGGAAATTACGCAAAGCAGCTTTTGACTGTTCTGTTCTATCCTTGGAGCCATTTGAAAATATCAATAGGAATTTGGGTGAGTAGATTGTGCACGTGATGTGTAGTATCCAACATATGCAAGAATTCAGTTCTTTATCACAATAAATTGTTGAAGTATACACTGAGTTTGAATCATCCTCGTCTGCCTCTTGGGCAGTGGCAGAATTAGAATTTTTACAAATCGGATAATTTAAGGAGGGCAAATCTTTCATATTATACATAGTTACAGGAGTGTTGTGGGCCATCCTTCACCCGTCCTTACTTTCTCTCTCTAGTTAATGTAAAAAAGATTTTCATGTTAGTAATTAGTAAATTTGTTCAAGTACTGGCGTTTAGTGTGTTAATTGAGGGCATTGATTCTTTAGCTGCTGCTCTACTTTTGCTGGGACCACTGATGCAGAACATCCATGAACTCAATCACATGACTTAGGTAGCCATGAAGGAGGAATCCGAAAGAAGCAAGAAGGAAGCTCAAATAAATTTTCAAAGGGCTTGGACAAGATCTCAAGATAGGCTCCCAAGCCCAAGCTATTATTGATGAGGTCATCGATCAACGGTTCAGACACGTGTATCGCCGGAAGCATCGCCGATCGATGGCCACGATTCAGAGCTTATATTTTTAGTTATTCATGCATTTTCAGTTTTCAGTATTCCTGTTTTACCCTTGTGTGTGAGTGAGTTATGTTGGGGCCCCGAGGGTGATTTAGTCATTAGTTATGCTTTTATTTGCTTGTATCTCATGACCTATATATAGGGGTCATGTATCATTGTATGAGGTTAATGAATTATTGAATGAAAATTTGGTTTCGTTTCTTCTTACTCTTCTTGCGTGAGAGCTAGAGAGAAGTGAGAGAGAGAGCCCAAGGTGAGGGCCAAAAGCAACACCCACAAGTTATTGGAAGAGTCCGTGACTCGTGGCTTATCCTTGTCATTCCGCTCTTCTTCGTTTTCCCCAAACCCGCCGGCCCAAAGCTCCCCAACCCGCTGGCCACCACCTGTGAGACCTCGTTCCCTTACTGTTCCTCTCTGATTTGGATTTTTCCTCCCAGGATCGTCCAGGACGATAGTGAGATCGTCCAGGCCGATCTGCACTGTAGAAAATATCGTCCTGAGAACAGTTCTGGGAACCGTCCAGGACGATCGTTTTGGTCTGATCGTCCCGGGACGATTTGGCGATCGGCCGGGCCGATCAGCTTAATGATATAAGAAAATCAGCTCGTTTTGATGAGAGAGAAAATCTTTTAAAAATCAAAATATCTGATTTGAGGAGAGAGAAAGAGAAGGGAAAAGAGGAAAAACCTGGTTTTGGAGGCCGCGGAGCGCTTTTCGTCCGACGCTACTGTTGGGAAAAGTGAAGATCTCGTGGTAAGGACTCCGAACCCTATTTCTGTTTTCAAAGACATTGAGTTTTGACCGAGTTGTGATCTGTTTTGTGTTTTCGTAGTCGAAATTTTGATCTGATTTGGGATTGACACAACTTTCACCGCACAACTTTTGGTATGTTATAGATATGACTATTGTACACGATTTGAGTATTTTCTACGACGATTTTACCGGTCGGAATTGATTCTACGCGATTTTAATCGAATAGAAAAATATCAGGACTTGATTTGATTTGGATTCTATAGGACAATAGTATTGTATTGATGTCATAGATATTCTACTGTAATTTGGAGAAATTTGGAATTTGCGCTTTTTGCAGGATTTTTGTGTAAATTTGATCGACTGCCGTTACGTTGCCCGATTTTCGTATGATTTCCGAATTTTCTGGAATTGATAGATTGAATTGATATGTGTATGACTATTGATATGATTGTACTGGATTGATTTAATATTGATTATTGCATTGATTATTGATTGATTATTGAATTGACTCTTAAATTGACTATTGATACTGGAACACAAGTGGAACCTGGTTGAACGTTGGTTGGAGATTGATATTGACCTGTACAGGATGGTGGGCCGACGGGCTTTCCTTTAAACCATTGATCATTGATATAACGATTGGGAGTCATAAGGAGTTTTATAGATATGCCGACGGGCGGCCGACGGGCAAAAGAGTGACGACTCTTATTGATTGAAACCAACGTATGGATCTACAATAGCAATATGGATTCTACAACAGCAACATAGCCAGTTGATTGTACTTGTCCAGTATATAGTATTGAATTGCATGTTTACTGTATTGATTTATGGATTCATTGTTTTATAGATTCCTGCTTTATCGACTTTGATTGGATTTACTAGATTGTACGATTTCATTGATTTCACTGATTGATTGATGTGCATCGACATTGAGCATTGATATAGAAATGGATGGATATAGATATTGCATTGATAGCATGGACATGAATAGTATAGAATCATTGACACCGTTGCCTATAGATTCATTGATTTCTGTTTATAGATTTATTGTTATTACTACCTATGAATTTATTGATCTTGCATATAGATTCACTGTTGTTATTGTTTCTGCACCGTATTGACTGCCGCATGGATTCACTGTTAGAATAGATTGAGATTTATCGTACTGCTTTCCTCGTTTAATTTCGTTGAATAGATATTATTGATTAGACCGCATTGAATTGATTTGATTTGATAGCGATTGATTTAACGGATTGATTGATTCGACGACTTGATTGATTTGACGGATCGACTGATTTTCTTCTGTGTACGGATTTCTTCGAGATTGACGTAGATTGATTGAGCTTGATTTATGGATTTGCCTGCTGCTGCATTGATTGGTTTTATTGACTATGGATTTCCGTATTGCATAGACTCATTGACCATTCACTGATATGATTTGATTGACTGACATGCATATTGATAGCATAGCCGTGCTTTGATTTCAGTTATAGGTATTAGGTGACCTGCTGGGCTTTGTAAAGTTCATTATATGTGGTTGATATTTTCAGGTCAGGGCAGGGGAGCAGAAGATAGGAATTGATTCGGATCTTCAGGTTTTTGTCTTTTGATGATTTTGAATCTTTTGTACTCAGGATATATTTCAGAGCTGGTGATTGTAGTGTAGTTCCTGAGTATTGTACATGAACTTTTGAGTTTGGATCGACTTGTATATTGATATTTTAAATTTCATAGATGTTTGATAGACTGTTACTTGAAGGTTTTTAGATAGCTCTGGTAAATTGTTTGAGAAATAGATTGACATTCTTTCCAAGTTAGATCTTGGGGCGTGACACCACCCCCTATTGCCGCCGGTGAACCACCTCCTCACCGACCCCCCCCCCCCCCTCTCTTCCCCATCCTCTACAACGGCTAATTTCGAAATTCGAAATTTTGAATTTCGAAAACTTTCCAAATTTGGAACTTCCAAATTAGGAAAGTTTTAACTCCGATTCATGACAAAATTTCAAATTCAAAGGATTTCAATTTAATCCTCCCTCAATGTCATGAGCCGATTTGGAAACCCAAACCCTTGCTCCCCACACAAAATCTTCCCCCCCATGATGCCGCCGGCCACCTTGGATGGGCCCCCTTCATGGCTCCACTTAATGCATTAATTACCCTATTAATTTGAGATCAATTTCAAATTAATTCCCCCTCCAATCTTGTTTAAAATCTGAGCAAAATTTCAGTTTTGAAATTCTAAAACTCCCTCCCCCTCTATTAGCCGCCGGCCTCCTCATTAATGGGCCCCATGAATGCCCATTAATTACCCCTTAATTCTCTTTCTAATTTGGAACCAATTTCAAATGTCTTTCCCTCCAACTCACACAAATTCTAAAAATTAATTTCAGATTTGTGTAACTCCCTCTCTCCCTTGCTTAACCTAATTCCCCTTCACCCCATCCACCCGCCCACTCCTCCTCTGTCTTGGCCGACCGCCCCTCTCACTCCCTCTCGTGGGAAATTTCAGCAAGAGGAAGAGACGACGGCACCTCTCTCCCTAATTCTCTTCAATGTTGAATGGCGGATCCCGAGCTTGAGTGGGGTCTAGTGTTCAACGCCGACGGGAGCATCAATATCCTACGGTCACCTTGCTTCGACGTAGGATTTGAAGACGAAACCACCGTAGAAGAGTACTTGGAAAGAGTCGTACCAATCCTTGCGAGCATCTACGACCGTAAATTTGCAAAGCACACTTGGAGTCTCGAAAGTCAAGCATTCACGCCCTCCGCGTCATCGTCGACCTCTCCGTGGCTCAAGACCCTTGGCATCGCAACCTTCCTCGTGGCATCGTATGGTGTGCTGAAATTCTTCTCCCGCAAAGCCTAGTCTAGTTGAGTGAGTATTTCCCCAAGGTGAACTTCTCGTTATTAAATGACAGATTGTTGTAATAGCTTTTAGTGTTGCTACTATTTTTAGTTGTCTGAAGGTTTTGGCTAATCTACATACTTCTTCGCCTAAGCTAGTTGATAACTATGAAATTTTAATGATTTTCTTGCTATCGCCATAAGTTATTAATTGTAATTTCTTTGCCAACTCAATTTTAATTTCTTACGTAGCTCCTTGCATTTAGTTTCACATCAATTATCATGATGGATGTTGAACTTTTGGCCCAATTTTAAAATTTGAGAATTTAATTTTTTTTTTTAAATGATGTATGCATGTGTGAGTTGTAAAGAAGTTTCCTGAGGGGGAGTCAAAGTGTTGGCCATGCCTTTGTGTCATGGATTTTGTCATAAACATTTAATAGTCTTTTTTTCTCATTGCCTGTTTCCACCTCCACAAGATTATTCCTCCAAAATTATCGGAATTTTGAATGGGTTTTATGAGGCTATAAATAGGAGTGTGAATGATTTAAAATTTATTTTTTTGGATGCTTTCAAAATTTAGAGATCTTTGTACTTTGTGGCCCCCTCGCCTCTTGAAGCATCTTGGAGGAAGTTTTAATACTCATCCTCCTCTCTTAAAATATCTTCACTTACTAATAAGCAAACATTTTCATTCCTAATAGCACTCTCACCCTTCCTCTAAGCCCCAACCTTGCATACAAGTGGCTTGGAAGCCTCTCGAGTGCCAATGGACATAACTTATGTTGCTTCCCCTAGTATCTGCAAATTTGATCTCTCTACTAACAAATTACATACGTACTCACTCAATAACTCTTCCTTACATTCGATCACATCCCTTGCAACATAAAAGTGATGAAACAACCACTAAACAATCTCTACATTTCCATCATAGCCTGTACTACCATTACACGAAATTAGTCCCCATTGTGTGCACTCAGATTAGTCATCCTTGGCCAATCCCTTCACCCATCATGGCCCACTTAAAATAAGCCCGCATTCTCGATATCATCCCCATCTTTTAAAGAGCTAATTCAAATCAGCCCTAGCTCAAATCAAATTAGTCTTGGATCTACCACCACCACAAACCTCCTAAGGTTTCACCATTCCATTAAAACTCCAGGTCAACTCTCCACCACCTCAACTAATTCCCAATAGTATTAAAGAGAAAAAAAAAGAAATAATTTTTAACTTACTCTCAAATCCATACAAACTTGACGAGCTCCATTGCATGCAAGGTCCTTGAACTAGCTTTCGCATCCAACACTCATCTTAAGTCCAAAGCTTGAGCTACCACTCTACCATGATTTCAATATTATTTGAGAGTTCAAGAAGCCCTCCACATTAGTGGGTCATCATCCTTGGTATCCACACTCCACCATTTTGATATTAGAGCTAGGCTAGGAGCTAGGAGGAAGGCAACTATCAGTTTAAAGATACACAATTGTTTGGTAGAATTGCTTATACCAAGGGGTAACACTCTTATCTAGAAAGTTGATTTTATATCTCTAATTTGATGATTTAAATTTTGTTTGGGATTAAAAACATTTGAGATGTTATATGCAAATCATTAATAATAATGTGAAGTACCAATTATCTTAACTCCACATAAATTGCCTAGCCAGCTATGCTTTTGTGAGCCAACCTGATGTGAATCCAGGTATTGTATTTAGAGATTTAACAAAAGAGATTATTCAAATAATGACAATTGCAAATTCAATCATATTCTCAAGTCAAGCTTTCGGAAATCTTAGTTGTTAGCTATGATTAGGCAAGCACTTGCACCTAAATTAGCAAGACCAAGAAAATATCGACTTTAATAAACGTAAAGCAAATGAAGAGGCCAACTAGAATTCCAAGGTTAACAAAGCGATTGTCTCACCTTGAGGCCGCTCTCATTTACCTACGCCTAGGCTTGTTGGGAGAAGAAGAACCACACGATGGATGAGATCACTCCTAGGGCGAGGGTGCCGTAGATCCGTAGGGAGGAAGAGGTCGGTGCCGGTTGTGGAGGAGGTGGAAGACGACGCCCTTCAATGCTCCAAGTGTAAACTGAAAAGTGATCGTCAACGGTCTCTATTAGAGTGGGTACGATCTGGGCCAAATACTCCTCGACGGTGTCGTCGAAGTCGAATCCGACGTCAAAGAAAGGAGATCGGAGGATGTCTACTCGTCCGTGGTCGTCGTATTCAAACCCGAAATTCCATTCGGGAACCTCCATGCATTATTTGAGAGGAGGATGGATGGTTGACGGCACAATTCTCCAAGGAAGGGGAGAGGTGAACCGGCGGGATGTAGGGGAATAGGGGGATGCCGGCGGTGGAGCAAAGGAGGAGGGGGAGAGGGGTTGAAGCCAAAACTGAAATTGATTTCAGTTTTAGAAATTTAGGAGGGAAGTTTATTTGGGATTTTGATTTGAAACCCCAAATTAAGGAAGGGAATTAATGCTCCCTTAATGGGGGCCAATGAGGCCGGCGGGAGAGAGGTGGAGGGGGTGAGAGAAATAAAAAAATTGAAGTTAATTTCAGTTTTATCATTAGTGGGGAGAGGATTTGGGGATTCAAAATCTTTTCAAATTTCAAATTGGGGGGGGAAAGGAGTAATTAACTCCTTAATGGCAATTAAGAGGGGGAGGCCGGCGGGATAGCTGGGAGGGAGAGAGAAGATTGAGGAGAGGGGAAATAGATTTCCAAAATGGTTTGATGACGTGGCGACGTATTTGAAATTCCAAATTAAATTAATTTGAAATTGGGTAATGATGAATACTTTCCTAATTGGGATTTCCAAATTAGGAAACAACTCAAACTTGAATTCTCAGATTTTGCATGGGAATTCGGTGAGGGGAGAAGGGGTTCGGCCGGTGAGGAGTAATCCTCGGCGAGGGCGGCTGGTGGAGGTGGGTTTGGCCGGCGGTGGGGAAGCCTTGGGGAGGCCGGCGGCAAAGGTTAGGGGAAACTTTGTGTGGAATTTCTTGAGGGGAAGAGGAAGGGAAAATGGAGGAGAGAAATTGTTAGGGTTACAATTACCTAGAGAACTCACTAAGAGATCTCGAAGAAGAACTCACCAAGAGATCCTCATTGCACTCACAAAGAGAACATAGAAAAATTTTCATTCATTCAACAATAATCAAATACAATGATACAAGCCTTATATATAGGCTGACAGAAAAATAAAAGCATAAAGTCGAAAATGCCCTTGGGCTACAATAAGTGCTACATCCCTCATAGGGGTACAAACGGAAACATGAAATAAACTAATGAAAAAAAGAACTAAAGCATCACAGATAAAGGCTCTGAATCAGGGCCGTCGATCGTCGTCCCCGGCGATGGTACACATGTCGAAATCTGATGCCCTCATCACAACCTTTACAGTTTACATTTATTATTTGAGTGAAACCTTTAGTAAGGGAGTGATCCACCTTCAAATTGCCCGCCATTGAATTTTCAATGTTTTTAGAAATCTAAATTTTATTTGATGGCTTCATATTTTAATTTGTTGCATGTGATACAATTTAAATTGCTCAAGACTATATTGTTGCCTAAACGAAAGCAGAAAATGCTCAAGTTTAAAAATAAAAAACATCATTTTACATGCATAGCATTTCATTAACAAAATTTATGTTCTTTTTTTAGATTTTAGATACAAAAAATATGTAATCTTTAGGTTGTAGGGGATTTTGTCAAAAATACTTAAATTGTCTAAAGAGAGCTTGAGATGGAAGTGACATCACCTGGAAATTCCTTCTAGTTGAGTATTGCTTAATTCATTTTGTATTTCTTTTATTTTCAACAAACTTTAGCCCAAAAGTCTCAATATTATTTTCAAAATCTTGTATATAAATCTAGATTGTAGACATGCCTCCTAGAATAGCATCTATCGAGTACTTAGAATATGCGACCAAGTTAGTGGAAGGCCTAATTGTTAGAATATAATAAATCAAAGCATGTTAGCCCAAACCACCTCTTCAACTAGAGACGAGCCTACTAGGAGATCCCAAACAAATAAATGGTGCTAGGGATGATCACCATAGGTAAAATGAAGACTATAATGACCTATCTTGGAGAACTAAGATAGAGGCCCTCACATATGATGGAGTTCATGACCTTGATAAGGTCTTAAATTAGCTAGTGCAAATGGATGATTATTTTTATTGGAATCAATGGATGAGTACTAAAGTGTCACATTTGCCAGGATGAAACTAGTAGGCCATGCTAAAATATATTGGACAAACCTAATGGCTAAGTTAGAAAGGATAGGTTGGGCCAACTTGACTTTGGTTGAAATGAAAGAAATGCTTAAGAACAAGTATTGCCCAAGATACCATGATAAAAAATTGCATGAAAATTTCCTCACCATTAAGTAAGGAAACCTTCTTGTCACATAATACTTGGAACAATTTTGAGTATTTGGTAGTAGAAACCACTGTGAAGATGGTGATTGGCAATTGATCAATAAATTTGTGATTGATCTTACACTAAGCATTAGGAATGAGGTAAAATTATTTGACCATGAGCATTGGAGGATGCATTCCACTATGCTCTCATTGTCGAAAAGCACAAAGGAAAAAAAAGGACCATCTCCATATCTATGGGTTAAGTCTCAACAAACACCAAACCAGTTCAACCTTTAGATCTAGTATTAGACTAAGGTAGTCCACTAGGACTTCTCCTAGAGGTAGTTTCAAAGTACACTAAGGATATCATCTACTACAACTGCAATTAAAAAAAAGGCACATGCAAAATTCATGTAGGGCTAAGATCCTATTCTTAGAAGAGGAAGACCATCATGACTATGACGAGGTTGAAACAAAACACCTGATTTATGAAGAAATCGCCCTAATTGGTGATGAGGATTACATATTAGGAGAAGCCTAGTTAGGGGTCTTGAGTTTTTTAGCTATAATTAAGAACACTATAGATCTTTAACATGTATATAGTGTACAGTGAAAAGAGATGTAGTTTGAAAATTGATAAGAGGCAAAGTTATTTAATATCCACACTCATCTTGACTAAAGCCAATCTTAAGATAGAGTCTCCTTCAGAACCTTTTCATATAAGTGGGGTTAACCACTTATCTTTACCAATCACTATAAGATGTTTGGTGCCCATCAAAATGGATAGTTATGAGGATAGGATTTGGTGTGATTTCTATCCCATTGATATATAATGTGCATACTTTTAGGGGTGTTTAGATTTTTCGATATAAGTGTCACACATTATGGTTATGAAAATATCTTGATTTTCAACTACAAAAATAAAAAATCATAAAATTATATCTTGTCTAGCCTGTAGAAAAGATCACAACCTTTGCACCACATGAACCCATCTTTGACCTTTAGCCCAAGTCAATTCCACAAAAAAATTAGAATCCAACCAATCATGATAAAACCTCCTACTATTGGAGAATTAGATTTCATATATGAGACGAGTAACAATGATTGTTCCCCTTTTATAGTCATCCTTGAGATTGATTTAGAAAAAAAAAGGATTTAAACATTTAAGGGGAGAGTTTTTGGATCGGGTTTTCAGGTCTAACTTCTTTTCACATCTATAATGTGAAAGATGTCATCTACGAACAAAATGAGATTCATATACATATTTTGATCACACTTATTTGAATTTAGTATAGTTCTTGGTAATTTACTAGACAAATTTCCTACGTTTACAATTCAACATGCTATAAGTTTTGTCCAATAATTTAGCTTCTAAATCTCCTAGATTATAAGTTGAATCCTACATAGAATGTTGAACTCAAAGGATGTGTAGTTGAATCATTAAAAAGAATCTCTATCCAAAAAAGCCTAAGCTTTTGTGCTGCACCTGCTCTTTTGACTTTAGAAAAAGATGGACCTCAGAGGATGTGTATAGATGGTTGGGTTATTCATAAAATAATCATTAAGTATAGTGTACCTATGCCTTGGTTAGATGATATGTTGGACTTGGCTTCTGAAGCTAGTTGCTTTTTAAAATTGACCTCAAAAGTAAGTATCAGCAGATACACGTAAGACTTGAGGATGAATGGAAGATAACCTTAAGACCTTTGTGAGATTATTTGAATGGTTAGCTATGTAATAACTCATATTTTGACTCAGATCAATAAATTTTTTGAAGAGTCATTGCAAGTGTAAATTACAAAACATCTTCGCCATAATATAGATATTATAGTATTTTAATTACGCTACAATTTTCCTAATTCATTTGTCTCATTTTATGAAGACAATATATAACAACTCTTTTTAACATAACACCTTATTCATAGTCTACGTTAATTTATTGGATCTTGGACACTAGTTTCATGCATAAAAACTATACAATAAAATCATAGTTATTACATCGCAGATACAATTCTTTCTACTTCCATCAACTTATCTTCCAAACTTGTTAGCTCTTGATTAGTATATTGATTAGAGAACCACAATTTCCATCTTCAATTCTCAATCATACATGTTAACTATGCCAAAATGCTCTGAATCAGAAAGCCTCGACTGATAAGGTGAAACTTTTTTTCTTTACTAAATCAAAATCAAATCTCCTTTCTTCTTCCTTTAATCTTCAACGAGACAATACAAAAGTTGTACTGAAAAGTAGATACTGCTCCATTATAAATTTTGGAAAATATCTTCTGGTTTGGAAATACAGCATCATATTCTTCTAATCTCCATATCTTATCTCCTTGCCAAGCACAAGAGCTTAGTCCAAACAAAAATGACAACGCTTTCAAAAAGCTGTCTTATCATCTCTTATCATCTAAGATTATGCAAAGGAATATATGTTTCCAATGACTGGTGCTCATAAGCTTATTGCTGTCACCCACTTCTCTGTAATCAAGCTTGATGCAACCATGAATCCAATTTCAACTAAATAGATTTCCTCAGGAGCATACGATCCAAAATATTTCTTCTATGAAGAATAACACATTCCTGATAATCCGGAAAAATTATTACGTGCGGTTCCGGATTCGTCCGGAGACTAATAAAAATACGCCACGTCGCCCTAAAAAATGTACCGCGCTCGGTACTTAGCGCTTGGTACCGAGCACGGAATCGGACGGGAGAATTGTCCGGTGTCCGCACAGAATAATCTCTCGATAATCTGCGGTGACTATACGCCATATGTCTCTTGATTTGATTCCAGAGATCATACTTTCCAGTCTTCCTTTATGCTTCGTCAAACAATGATTGTAATATATGCACTTTGTTCCAAGATTCTCTGAAAAGATAATATGATTTTCATAGTTGTGATTAAGCCTAACACCTTATAAACTGTGCTGAGAGATTTGAAGCTGTGTACATCAAGTGGATTTGCAGGAGATTCTGATGAGATGGATAGTAGAGACAGCAGAGGCAGCACTCCAACTTGTGAGGAAGGACCGCGAGGCGGAGAACGACATGAACACATATGGAGATTGAAAGGAAGGAATCTATGGTCATAGATTGAGGAGATAATGATTCTACATATCAATAGGAATCTTTGTCTAAAGGACCACTAGCTTGTAACAGAGTATCTGGTGCAGTTTCTTGTGCCATTTCCCTGTCTAAGAAGCAAGTTGGTATGTGAAGGCCAATTCATTCCATGGACCCTAAACCACCACGTAACGAGTACGTACTTTAGTTTATTGAATCTGTATGTCTGAGGAAGATTCCCTATAACGGTCCAAACTATTAATTATCGAGATATTGTTTGTTTTGATCTAAAATCCTCACGGTTTTATTCCGTCGGTGTAACTTTCTAGTATGTCATGCATCCCATAATTGTTTTGGGATCAGCACGCTTAGCTGCGAAGTTTCTTACGGAAATTCCAGCCATTACACCAAAAGGTGCCTCGATGTTTAAAAGTTAGTTTACTTAAGGGGTTTCACATTCTGTGTGTAAAGACCAACTGAAATTATTATTTTTTTTCTTAATGTATTGACCATTGGATTTGTAGGCTAAAGTTATAGAGGTCATTCTGTAATCCTCTTGCAACATTAAGGAAATAGGGTTTTTAATTAAGCTAGCAAAGTTCCTTGTAGGCCAATAACATATTACAAAGTTGCATTCTATAGAAATTGTAAAACTAAACTAAACATTCTTATGTTAATACACATATAAGGGTGGATTATAAGTTGTTCAAGTTGAGTAATATATTATGTGTATTTAGATAATTCTTCCTTATATTGGACTCCTTTATGCCCGTTATTATTCTCAAATTTTTTAAAGATTATTAAATATTATGCATAAAGAGAAATATGAAACATGTGATTTAAGTTATTTTTAAATTTTATTTAACTATAATATAAATAATCAAAATCAACTAATGAGAATCATAAACTGCATAGATTGCTTGTCCCAATTACAATCAGCCCGAACCTGTGCTAATATGTTAGTATGCACAATACCAATAACAACACTATCAAATTTTAATCGGGGGTCGGCTACATGAGTTCTTTTCTTTCATTGTGTTATATTAAAGGTCAAATTCTCATTTAATTCTTATAAAAAAAATCATTTTTAATATTTTCCAACCAATTATTTTTGGTCTACCTAATGCATCTACTCTTTTAACCCGGTCATTGGAGGACTGATGTTTTATGTGATCAAATCATCTAAATCGACTCTCTCTATCTTATCTGTCATTAGAGCTACTCCAACCTTTTAACTTATATACTCTTTTCACATTGTCTTAAAAATAAACCCACTCGTCCACTTGAGCATTCTCATTTCTGCAACATTTAATTTTAATTAGGGAGTTGACGCTCATCAACAACTTTTATAACCCACCAACTCTTGTATTAGTTTTGATATAAGATTAGCTAACTTGTATTCTCATATGCATTTAAACATCTTTAAAAAAAAAAAAAAAAGTTGATGCATCTAATTTTAACAAAAAAAAAACATAAAGATTCAAAGAAAATTAACTCGAAAACTTGATATAATTTTGCTGAATCAATTTGATGAGGTCCATGGTCACTACATATATGGTCCTCGAGAAGGTTCCTCAGCTCCAAGTTGCTAAGCTTTTGATTTTCTGAATCTCAACTTTTTGGGTATTTGCTTGCTGATATTTCTGCGTTCTAAGATTCCAAAGCGCAATACTGAGGCGATAATTTTATAATTATATAAATCACAGGAGTTGACTGATTCTCGCAATGATGGAATTGTTTAAGGATGAGATGTCATGATTTGTTGTCTTATGGTAGGCCTCACAATCCTTCGCTTTTCTTTATTTATTCAATTATTGTTTGCTTTTCAAGGGGCAATCTTACACAGTTGCTATTAAATTTTGAGTAGTTGAATTTCTAGAAATTTTTTTATGCGTATGAATGAAAATGTAGGTTTATGTATGAAAAAGGTGAGATTGGGTGTGGTTGACAGAAGTGATTCCTCCTATCTCACCGGGCTCGAATCTCCTAACAACGCCCCCTCCCTCCCCCCCCCCCCCCCAAAACATTTTGAGTAGTTGAAATTCTAGGTTGACGACACTGTTTTTCCTAACTCATAATATGTTAATCGTAATGAATCAAATTAAATAAATAAATAATTAGACCAATATATTTGATAAATTTTGATCAAGATAGCTATTTTAATTTATTGAATTTATTGTAAGATAACTAAAATACATGAAGAATTAATTAAACGTAGGTCAAGATTCGTTTTTCTTCTTTTGACATCTTGTGTACCAATCATGGCAGCTACTTGATAGGTCCAACTATTGGGGGCTTCGAAAATTCGTGCCCCGGCCTCCCTTTGACCCAATTTCTTTTTTCTATGATGTGTGATGTAGGGCGAGGAGAGTTTTAACGAAGTAAGTTCCAAGGCAAATTTTTAGAAGGCATATTGAGTTTTGAATAAGATATTACCCAGAGATTTCACCCTCCTTTTACGAAAACTTATGATCTGAGTTCATGTTTCTTATATATAGGCGCAATCCCCTATAATTAATTACCCTCCAGATAATGAGTGAAAACTTTCGATTAAGACTAGCTGTTAAATAGATACATAATATCTGATGTATAGTAGCACCGTGCTTAGGTTTTTAAAATTTAAATTTAAAACTGGAAGTTTATCACCTTGAACGTAAAGCTGATGATGAATGGAGTGATGATAGACCTGATCAAGATCCCATGGTTCCGTCATCCCGAGTCATCTTGGTCCTTAGTATACTTGGTCAGAGGAGGTAAACATATTAGCATGATGATTCAACACTTGCATGTAGTGCATGATATATTTACAAGTCAACATAACGCGTTGCTGCTGCGTAGTATATTGTTATACATTGGATAATTTGCTTACATGATGTGTTTCATATTTTTCAACGTGTATATGCAATGCATCAGTGCACATTTTAATGCATGGGTGTGCTCTTGCAATATTTGAATATAACCAACTGTGTAGGTGATGATCATTTGGAAAATGCATAATTTTTTTATTTATGAGTTTGTAAATGCATTCTGACTGTTTGTACGAATATTATGAATCTAGTGGCATTATTTAGCAACGCACTGTGTTTTATTTGTCGTGCATTGGCAGTGCAGTTTAGCTCGTTTCGTCTTCTGCATGTCATCATCCTCTTCAAGATTCAATGTGTAGGAGTGTATTTTGGTCGGTAGTGTTGAAAGCCTTCCACCAGTGCATCATATTTTTTTACTACAAATCTCCTGCTTCTTCTTACAGGTGAATCGTAGTATTTATGACTTTTTTGAATTTGTCCGTTGGTAGTATGTCGTTAGCAGACGTTCAAAATTTGCTTGTTGTTGCATGAAGGTGGACTACATTCAACGTATATTTTCTTATAGGAGAGTCGTAGAGCTGTGCTACAAGTCACCCATTGCTTATTGCAGGCAAGCCATTGTGTACTGCGAGCTTTATTGAATATGTTTATGAGTCGTCAATGGATATCCAAAGATCACCATCTTAGCTTGTATGTGATTCATCACATTTACAACACATCCACTATCATTGCTTGTAGAGAGGACCGTTGTATGCATTACGACCCTTATTCTGTCACATTTATATCACTATAGGCTTTTTCATTTGTTTCACTATTAGAAACTTGTGCTATAGGACTCATACTATATAATATTAGAGTTACTAGTTATTATATTTGAAGATACTATGTACCATATCAATATTATCACACATGATTAGTAATTATGATACAAATCTATAGCATTTATTAGAATAATATGTTCTTGTTATTTATGATATTCTCCTTTATTAATTTCATAAAAAAGAAAATCTCATATAAAGTAAAAAACTTATCACCATCATCTATTGCCTATAAATATAATATTGCTATGGTAGCATCCTCACAATAATAATTGTAATATTTAAATCACACTATTAGCTTGCAATCATAATTTTCAATGATGTTTAATCATATTAATATAGTTGAAAATGCAATTATTTTATTTTAACAACATTTTGTTTTTTAATCACTCTTCATTAAAAAGCTTTCCTAAAAATATCAAATGCCTGACCAAAATATTACTTCTATATAAACTTTAAAACTTAAAATTCTAATTTTTATTAGGGTGGTCATCGAAAAATTAGCATATTTCAAAATTTTTATGTAATTAATTTATACTGCCTATTATATTTAAATATATTAATTATTATGATTTATCATATATTTCACAACTAAAATGATAATATCCAATATTTTTTTCTATATATTTTTCCCATCACAATGCTATTAGTATATGCTTACTTAAAAGGGAATTAATATTAAATAGAATATATTACAGGCAGAATAGGACATACGAAAGGTCCAAAAAAACACATAAATAGTGAGTGAGAGACATTCACATTCTGCAATATATTTGATACCTAAATTAAGGCTTCATTTTTACGACGTTTTTATTATTTTATAAAATTATTGTAGTAATAATAACATTTTAAATTATTATTGTAAAAATAGTTTTTTTAATATAATTTTTTTTGAAGCAGTACAAAATTAATGATCAAACAGAAATGATGATTCCAACCTGAAAATTAAACAGTAAGAGAGCTGAAAAATATGCAGCCTAAGGGTATCTCCAACAAAGAACTCCAAATTTTACGGCAAAATAATACAGAACTTCAAAATGGCTTGGTGCTGCTCCAATCGAACGCCATTTTAGGTGTTTTTCGGAAGGTAACCATCTTCTCCCTTTCGCGCGTTTTACCGGTTGAGAGAGTAAAATGGCGTGGGTGAACAGTGCGACGCCATTATTGGCGCCGCACTTTTCACCTGCAAGTAAATGGCGGAAATTTTTGCGGTTGGAGCGACCGACGGACGACATACGCTCGTTTGGCGTCCGGTTGGAGATGACCTAAGTGAAATATCAAAATTTGAAAATTTTCTTTTTTATTGTCAAAATTTAAACGTAATATTTTTTTATTTTGGCAAATTTCTTCTTATTCAGACATTTTTTGTTACTAGTATAAATGTAAAAAATAAAAAATAAATAATTAAAATTTAAAAATAATTTATGGCATGCTATATCATTGTTATTAAATTTTATATTACCAGTAGATAAGTAAGAATGGTCTCCTGCAAATGAAAAAGTAAAAAAAAAAAAAAAAAAAAAAAAACGAGCCTTAGATGTAAGAATTAAAAATATTGCATTACTAATTTTTTAACCAAATTACTGCACTTAACATAAAAAATTTATTTATTAGTGCCGCATTTGCATGACGTTTTTAATGATATGTATTATTAATTGCTAATGTATGTATTAATAAAGAAATTAAAAAAAATAAATATATTAATTAATCCTGATTGAATATAAACATAAATATAATTAAATGCATCAATTAAGTTTTAATTAAATGCAATTAATATAATCAAAATGATAAAAAAAGTCATGCATTTAAAAGAATAAATGAAGTTCATAAATAAGTTAATTAAATATATAAATACAAGAAATAATAAAAATAAATATATTAATTAATCCTAATTGAATATAAATAATAAATATAATAATTTTTTTTGGGGTAAATCGGGGCAAAGCCCATCTATTAAAAACAACTTTAAAAGTTACAATGAAACATGCCTGAAAAACATAAATATAATTAAATGCACTAATTGATTCTTACTTAAATATAATTAATGTAAATAAAATGAAAATCTTTATGCATTTAGATGAATACATGAAGTTAATAAACAAGTTTATTAAATGTAGAGATAAATTGGAAGGTTGAGATTCATCTTTGATAAATTAAATTGAAGGCTATGATTATATTTGGGAAGAATCCAAAACCACACTTATATATCGGTATTTTCTCTTTTATATATGAAGAAATCATGAAAAATAATCAGTGTATTGTTGTCAATTAAGACGACGATGATGATTCCCATTTCCCTCAGCTCCAAAATATCTTGTGGCCTAAAATGAGAATGGGCTCATACCTTCTTCTCTCTCACTTCCCCTCTTTAATCTACTGCTAGCAATAGCATTATTCGCCAACTGGCACCACCCACTTCTCCACTGCCCCTTCACCTCCTATATATAGTAACCCCTCCACCCCTCATAACATCACAAACCAGAACAACCAAGCTTCCTATTCTTCAATCCATACATCAATGGCTTCTTCCACCGCCGCCGCTCGCAGCTCAAGCTCCGGCTGGTCGAAGAGCCAGAACAAGCTCTTCGAGCGAGCACTCGCCGTGTACGACAAAGACACGCCTGATCGATGGCAAAACGTCGCTCGCTTTGTCGGCGGCGGAAAGTCCGTCGACGATGTACGGCTCCACTATGAACGCCTCCTCGAAGATGTGCGCAGAATCGAGTCCGGCCACGTCCCATACCCCAACTACCGTTCCACTGGAGGCAATGAAGAGCAAAGGTACGTAAGATGTAACCGTTAACACTTTTTTTAACCGTTAAATTTCAATTTTTTTACCGTTAAATTCAAATCATTACACACACCACATATAAAATTTTAAAACTCAAACTTTTTCTTAAATGAAACACATAAATTCATATAATTATTTGAAAATAATATAAAATGAATACTTGCTATTGAAAGTATCAAATAGCAAAAAATTATTAAAATATACCTATTTTATAGAAATATGTATCAAATAACAAAAGTTTCAGAAAATATACCTAATTATGATTCATGGCTGGATTGTTTAATTGCTTTAAATTATCAATACCTCATTGCTCATTGCTCCTTCTTAAAGTAATTTTTTTAGTAAAAAATTTAATTTTTATATAAAAAAAGCAGAAAAAAGCCGTTCCAAACAAAGCATAAAATGAATTACTGATAATATCATTAGCTTGATGTGGTGTTGAACTATTCATGAGTGACATTTCTAATGACTTCCAAGCTTTTGGGCAGTCAAATTCTTATGATGAGCTACGATAATAACCTTTTAAAAAATATAAAAGTGGGAAGAGGGGTCACATTCACTGGATATGGAGTCTTCTTCTTCCGGTGATGTTGCATCTGTCTTGTTTAAAAAAGTGTGTTTTTCTTATAATAATAGCAGTATTAGTTCCTTCTTTTATGTACAGCCAAAATCTCTCTTAAGTTTTATTGTCTTGTTCTATTAAGAATCTGTTTGGGGCCCCTTTTTTTACCAAGAGCCTGTTCGTGACAGTTTTTTGTTATTTTATTTTTCAGTTATCACACATCTATTTGATGTTTTTTTATTGTTTTTTTATAATATTTATGACGGGGAGTTATATTTTTATAATCAAATCTGTTGGAGTATGGTAATTATAAAAATACTGTATTTCAAAAAAAAAAAAAAAAAAAAAAGAGAAAGCTCTAAAGCTTCGTAGTGTTGACGAGGAGAGAGATAAATTATTATTTTTAATTACTATTTAATTATTAGAATCAAATATAATTAAATAGCTATTAAATATTTGCACAAATCAGCTACTTCTGCACCTAATAATCTCTCTCGGATATCGTGCTAATGAGTTTATATAGAGTAGTCATATTTCTACCTTGATAGCTTACTGTGAAAATTTTTCCATTTGAAATGAAAATTCTGTCAGCGGCATAATTCTGACTGTTTACATGAAAAAAAAAACTTTTCTTCCGTGCAGTCACAGGTTCCTGAACTACAACTGATGAAGCTGGAAGTAAACAAGTGCCATTGCAGGCTAAGTGTGAAGACTATATAGATAATATAGTTAGATTCAAGCAGAAGTAAGATTAGCTGCTGGCCATGGCTTATGTTAGTAATTAAACTGAAGGTTGCAGACATGTTTGTATTAAGGCTAGCTATTGTATCTACTTGTATTTGCATTTTGTATTCATCAAAAACCTGCATGCTTGTTGTATATGTGTTATTGAAGACTAAGCATTTCATTATGCGAATTGCTAGTATTCTCTACGTGTACTGTAGCTTGTATTATTTGCTTAAGGTGATTATATTTGTCACATATTTATTAAAGCATTATGTTATATATATATATATATATATATATTGCTATCAATTCTAGCGTATCTTTGTGAAAATGACACATGATTCTTCTTTTGCTCAATAATATTGATTAAGAAACCTTCATATATAAAGAAGAATAATGCTCTTTTTGTCATGAGAGCTTCATCACCACTTTGTTTTTTGTGGTCTATATCAGACTGTCATTTCGAGTGAAATCTTCGTTTCTAATGCATAAAGAGTATATATATAGTCATCTATAAAGTTTTTTTGTGTCAACCAAAAAGAAAATTTCGCAAATCAAGAATATAAGGTGGCAATAACATAAGTTTTCCTAATTAGTTAGGATAATATGGATAACTTCATTTTGCTCATGCAATCAGTTGGCGAGACCAGTTGCAATTTATTAATAAATTGACTTCCTCGGCTTAAGTACCCTAATTTCATCTCAGATTTCGTTTGAGACGGCTTTTTTACTATTTTTTAAAGTAGCTTTCTAGTATAAAATATGCCTTGCTCTTGTTTTTTTATTTTTTTACTTAGAACAAAAATAATGTTTCTGATGAAATAATCTGTTATAACTTCATTTTTTTGGCTAGATTGAACTCTACGCAATGATGCTCTGTTGCAACAAGTGATTGAAATGGGGACATATAAGAATCACTACAGGAAAAATATAAATTGCGGACAGAATTTTCAGCTGAAAATTTTTCACAGGAAATTCCGTTAGACTTTTCAATAGAATATTTCCGTTGGATTTAGGACTGCTTTCCAACGAATTTTTGGTGAAATATTTTCAACAGAATTTTATGATTTTCCGAAGAATTTTCAATAAAATTTTAAATTTCTTATCGGAAATTAATTAAAATAACTAATTAAAAACAAATTTAAATTAATTAAATTAACTAATTATGTAACTTTACTAAATTAACTAATTAATAAATAAATTTTAATTAATCATGTAAAATTTTTTTGGGACATTTAGATCAATTAAGGCAGACTCACACACACATTACATACACAAAGACTCGAACACAAGTCCTCTTAGTTGGTAGCCTAAGTTCTCAACCAATAGATCAAGATGAGCTGAGTAATTATATAAATTAACTAATTAATTCAATTTCCCCGCAGAACCTTGTTGCTCAAGATCGTAGCTTGCATTCCTTCTCCCTCTCTTTTCCGTTTAGTCCACATCGCCTGTGAGGAGATGACATTACCGCACCAATAAAACTAAAAGAAATTTTTATTTGTTTGACAGCAGGCGCGTCTGGAACATTGAACGGGCGTTTGCGACTCCACAAGTGGAGAGATTATTCTGTGCGGACATCGGAAGGGAGAACCGTTCGGTTTACGCTCAGGTACAAAGCGGTATTGAGTACCGAATACCGCTCGGTATAAGTCCAATACCGGACGTGGCGCATTTTCATTGGGGCCTAAAATCCGGACTGAATAATTTTTTCCCACAGGTGAGGGGAACTGGATTGGTTATGCTAGGTACCAAAAACATTACTGAGCAAAAATTTGTAACTTTAAAACATAACTAAATTAACAAAGATTGTGTAAAATATCATTACAAAGCTTTAATTGAATTAAACATTATTTTTAGATGTTAAAATAAAATTATGAATAAGAAAAAACACTGTTTTATTTAAATAACATGATAAAATTTTTTCAAAATATACGCAAACGTTTCATAATCTCAAATATATAAAAAATTACGTGGTGAAAATTTTATCAAAATAAAGTTATTCTCGTTTTTTGGTGGCGGAAATATAAATTTTATAGAAAAATCTAAAAAACATCAAATTATTGAAAAATGAAATAAGCAAAACATAATCTACCTCGAGGCGAGGAAATTTTCGAACTGGGCCGATAAACAAAAATGTCTCTATGGGCCTATGGCCATCAAACCTTAGCTTTTTTTTCATCTCTCTCCTCTATTTTTTCTCATTTTCCAAATAATCTTCTCTGGTAACAAAATGGGTTTGGGAAATGAGGTTTTAATAAATTCTATAATCAGGTTTAGATATTATAATAAACTAATTAAAGGGAAAAAACATAATTAAGCCAGTTTTCTTATTTTTAGCAAAAAATTCTTATAAATATTTTTATATAGTTAAATTCAGAGATCCAAAAATTATAAAAAAATATTTAAAGTTAGCTAAGCATATCTAGAATGATCAGGTGAAATTAGTTTGCAAAATGGACACTCGATGGTCCTAGAAAGCCCACTTGTACCGACATATACAAATTTCTTAAAGAATTGTGTCAAAAAATTATGTAAAATTTGTGAAACTAAAATACAATAATATCAATGCTATAATGAAAAAGGTTTATGATTTAGATTTATAATGATTCCTGAAATAATTTTTGACTATCATAGGTAAAAACATTTTAATTTTTTTTTTTTGAATTATAATAGTGGGTTGATTCTACATACATGCAGCGGGTCAGAAGGGAGCAGGCTTGGTTTTGCTGGGCTGTAGACGAGTTCGATTGGGCGTGTGAGGGCATCGTGTCACAACCCGACCTAAGATGACCCAATATCACATTGGTCATATTATGTTTGATTGTGACAAAACTGTCCCCAAGATCTAATTAGAGAAGTACTGAAACAAACATTCCAATTTATATACTATATAAAGCCACTTTTGAATGCAATATACTACATTGAATCTCAACATGATTTTATATATATCATCTAAAACATATATAATTTGAAATATATCTACATCAGCGCTTGGAAACATAAACCATAAACAAAATAAAAGCCAATCTTACAAAAATTAAAAGTAACCAAACATACCTATAATACAAATCGGAACCTGCTATCTAAAATACTCAGCTAGCTCTTTACCCTTTCGTGAGCTTGATAACAAAAGCAAAAAACAGAGATGATCTAACATGGCTCAATAGACTATCACAACCTAAAATAAAAATAAATAACTAAAATCAAAAGAATTAAGAACACTATGCTGAGTCACATACTAAAATTTAATAAATATTAAAATGAACTTAATTATAAGCAAAAACTTCATAACAAAATCTCATCTCGGTCGCCTACGGGCACCGACATAATAGAATCTCACATCAATCGTCCGCTGATACCGGCATAACAGAATCTCATCACAGTCGCTCACTGGCGCCAGCATAACAAAATCCCACCTCACATCACAACATAATTTTCAATGCATTTCATTAATTAAAGCATTTTTAGACTGAATTCAAAAATTATGAAAATGTCGTATCGGTAGACAACAGAAATACTATTGAAAAAAAAATTCATAATTTAAAAATATAACCAAATTACTAAGGTTTGTGTGAAACATCATTCTAAAGTTTTAATTGAATTGAAATACTATTTTTTAGATGTTAAAATAAATTTTTGAGTAAACCAAAATCACTAATTTTTCAAAATCACGCAAAATTTTTTTATAATATACTCAAAATTTTCATAATCTTAATATTTGTAACATATAAAAAGTTAAATGATAAAAGATTTACCAAAACAAAGTTTTTCTCATTTTTCGGTTACGGAAATACAAATTTAATTGAAAAAAATATAAAAATACTAATTATTACAAATTAAATAGGCAAAATGTAACATACTTAGAGATAAAAAAAATTTCCAACGAGGCCGACGGATGAAAACCGCTCTACGACCATCAAACGCTAACTTCTCTTTCCTTCGCTCTCTCTTTCTTCACAAATCCTATTTCATGTCTCTGTTAACGGAACAGGGAGAAAGGCTTGAGAGAAATAATTTATGTGCTTTTAGATTTTTATTTTTATTTTATAATATAATAATATAATAATATTATTATAATTATATTTAGTACAAAATTCATAGAATTTTTTTAGCGATTTCAAAAATTATAAAAAATATTCATAAAATAGCTCATTTTATTAAAAAAAACTGATGAAATTGGTTTGCAAAATAGATACTTGACAATCCCAAAACCATCACTTGTACTAACATGTGTCCATTTCTTAAAGAATTTCGGCAGTGTCTAAAAATTATGAAAAAAAAAACTAAAACACAACCAAAGAGAAGATGGTTTGTGATTTGAGCTTATATGACGACCCTTGAATAAATTCTTGATTTTTTTGTAGGTAATTTTTTTTTTTTTAATTTCTGAGCTATAGCACAACGGGTTGGCAGGAAGTGGGTTTGGATTTGAAAATGAAGATACTTATTCTAAAAAAGAAAAAATAATTTTTTTTTATAGTTTTTCAATGGCACTTTCTGTCAAAAATTGTCAGTAGTAATTTCCATTGGAAAGCTGCTGGAAAAATTTCTAGCAGATATTTTTGGGTGCTAAATGTTTTCTGACGCATGGTTTATTGGCGTAAAATTTTTCATCGGAAGTACTAATTAATGATGTGTTTTTGTCATTTTCCAGCGGAAATGGCCACTAAAAATGCCATTTTTCCTCTAGTGAATCAAGTTCCTTGACATAAATGTTTATAGTTTAAGCTTAGACTAATAGTCTATATTCCATTAGTTTTAATATCCACCATTATTTAATGAGTTTCCATTCTTAATATTGCATGTTTGATTTTTTAGTTTGTTTTGAAATATTGGCCTTCAACAACTTTTGTTTTCTTACTATGTTTAAGATAGAAGGTATGCATAGAGATTGTGCGTAGATGCATCATTGTTTAGACAATGGCTATCATTTATCAAATGATTGCATTAGTGGCGTGAAGGAGTTCATCATTTTTTATTATCATGAAGTGAAAATACATCTTTAAACAAGATCAAATGCTTATGTACAACAAGCATTTTCATACATGTGAAGATTATAGTTCATCAACATTAAAAATGATTCACAATGAAGTACTTGAGCATAGCCACTCTTGCGACAACCTCCAAAAAAGATATGCGTGGTTGACACAAATTTTTCGTACAAGGTGCTATAGCATTTGATATTAACTCTTCAACAATCTAAAGATTATTTATGTTGGATAAAATTGTTGAACATATGACTTAGTATGTTACAAAGAAAACATGCAGAGGAGTGCTAACATATCCTTCAAACGTACTTTGACTGTACGTATCATGAATTTGCTTTGGAGCTATGAAATACTAAATTGGCAGAAAGGATTGAATCCATACAACAAGCATTTTCATACATGTGATGCTATTATAGTTCATCAACACTAAAAATGATTCACAATGAAGTACTTGAGCGTAGCCACTCTTGCGACAACCTCCAAAAAAGATATGCGTGGTTTTCACAAATTTTTCGTACAAGGTGCTACAACATTTGACATTAACTCTTTAACAATCAAAAGATTATTTATGTTGGATAAAATTGTTGAACATATGACTTAGTATGCTACAAAGAAAACTTGCAGAGGAGTGCAAACATATCCTTCAAACGTACTTTGATTGTACTTATCATGAATCTGCTTTGGAGCTATGAAATATTTGAATTGAAATTTATATAGATGGATTCAATCCTTTATGCCAATTTAGTATTTAATACAAATGTTGGATGGTGCTTGTCATGTGCTTGTATATAAGTAATCACCATCATATATTGTCTATGAAACAATCGTTTATCTTTTTAACTTTGATCATTCTAGTTCCTAGAAGTCCAATAAAAAAAATTGCTTCTTCATATGATTGCTTATTCACGAGGTTAAAATCCTATAGAATAAATGAGTATCTAACAATGATAAATTCAATAAACAAAATTTTCAAATAAGGGCTATAATTGTATTGACAATTAGTGATTTCTTTAAAGATGTAATGTTGTTTGGATGTAGCACTCATGGAAGATTAGCATCTTCTTAGTGTATGGAGGGTAGTGAAAATTTTTGTATGTATTAACTAAGTTGAGTTGTTTCTCTTGAGTTTTTTTCTCTACTCAATTAGATCATTTGAAGATGAAAGAGAAATATTATTAAAACTATCTACAAGCTTGAAAAATTTTCTCATGCATCCTTCTTAGACTCTATGGAACGCCTAGTTCACCTACCATATGAGATAAAGTTGGTGGGCCAATACAATATCGATGGATTTATCATTTTAAAAATAAATACCATTGTGAATAATTTAAATCATAGACCTTTAATTTTTGAAATGCTGATAATTTTATTTTTTGTAGAACTATGCTTCACTTAAAGAAAAAAAGTTAAGAATGAAGTAAATGTTGACATGCTAAATTACGATGCTTACATGGTTAAGAAGATGTCTATCTTTCTATGCACTTCGAGTAAAATTTGAAAATAAAATGGAATCAAGCACTATGAAATGGTGATGGAGAATAATTAGGTCGTCAAGAACTACTACATGTTTTTAGCCACATTGGAAAACCATTATGTAAGCAAATATCACATAGATGTTGCAGAAGTAAATCATGCAGCAAACACAAATAAGAAAAAGAAAATTGCAGTGAAAATAAAGAACATCAGGGTTTAACATAGAAAAACTCAAAATTGAAAAAAAATCATAAAGTCACACCACACCAAAAAATTCACAATAAAAATTTGACAGAAATAGTACATTTCTTTCTTCTCTCTCACTCTCTCATTGCCTCTCTTCACCTTTGTATCATTCTTTCAAAAAAAAAAAAAAACAAAAAGAAAATAAATTTTAACCACGAAGAGATGCAAACCTTAATAAAAAACGAGAAAGGAAACAACCAGCTTGTCTCGAAGTGTCGTGATGCCAAGTTGAGAGCACTGCGGCACTCAACTCTTTGTCTACAGTTTACTTGATAGGCAACAGTGCATGGTCTAGAGCTCTGCAGTGCTTCAGTGTGTTTGTCTCCAAGCAAACTACACAGCGCTACAGCGTCGTACGGTTGGACACAATCCCATAGCACCCGAACACAAGCAGGAGAGTCAACCAATGTAATTGAGGTCCGAGGTAACAATATAACTCGATTAAGTGACACAATCAAATTCCACACAAAACTAATAATAGATGGCTAAATGACAAAGAATACAAAACTGTGAGAATTTATGTGCTTATATACTGCATTGAAGTGAACGCATGTGAACTAACACTATGCAAGTACTCCAAAAAGCTGCTTTATCATATCTCAACAACATTAATTAGAGTATATGATTAACTTATAACATGATTAATTCAACAATAATATCTAATTAGACATATTTAGGACATATTTTGCTAAAGAAAAGAAATTTGCAAATCAATTATGTGTTGACATATGTCATATTAATCTTGTATGAAGTTATTATTCCATCTCAAATGCTAGCTAATTATTTTCTTATATGGAATGGTATAGCACAATATTAATCATAACATAGTATAATTAGCTTATGGCCCAACAAATGATATTAAGACATGCAAGTTGACATACAAATGAATTTTAATTTCTTATACAAGATAAAAGCTAACTTTATAGAATGCTATAAGGAGTTTTTGACTTAAAATGCTAGGAACAATGTAATATCATGTAAATGTGATTGGTATGATACTTCTACATGAGGATTGAATATTGGTCATCATAGACTAATTTAAGTAAAATATATGGCCTATACCCCCTCAGAAATTGAAAGATTTGAATCCTTAACCTTTATGATAAGTCTAGGTTCAGCCACATAAATGATTATAAATTAGGATAGTGACAATCTCTTAGTAGCAATAAAAAAATAGTTCCAAACGAAGCTTATAGATAAAATACTTAATTGCAGCTTCATCTCTATAACAAAAACAATAATTTTTATTTCAGACAAAACATGATATTACAAATTGAAGCTTTAATCAAGATAATGCAAATATTTATTTTTTATTTTTTGATAAAATCCATGAAATTTTTTAAAATAAAACCAACTGATGGAATCTCCAGTGTCGAATATGGCTGGCTTTGATAAAGATAGACATGCTAGAATAGGATCTCCTGCACGTTTAAAAATATTCTAAGGGCATTTCTCCATCAGCTACGTGCCACACTCCATCAGTTTCCAGCTCTAACAAAGCCAACTTGAATTTTTTAATTCATATACATATATAATTATATATAAATTAATTTTAATTAAAATTTTTTTATCTTAATGAACTAGTTTAAATTTATAATTTAAAATAGCATCTTAGATTTATTTTTTGAATGCAACTTTTTATTTATTTTTTATTTTTAAATTTTAAATCTAAAAATATTACATCATAATTTTAAATTAAAACCTTCTCATGACCAATGGACTTTTTTTTTTCCTCTCCCATCCAATTCCTTTACTATACATCCAAGTTTAAAATTATATATATATAGACACACACATCTTCAAATACTTAGAGCTTCAACGTCGAACTCGAGCCCACTATAAATCTAACTAGTTAAGTTCAATCTTAACAAATGAGCTTGACTTGTACGCAAGCTTGAGTTTAAGTTGCCCACTAAATTGGTGAGTCAAGCTTGAGTTATTTGTAACTCGAGCTTCATTCAGCTTGTTTACACCTCTAATTCTACTGTCAGGTTTGACAATGACAGTTTGACAATAGCTTTAATAACAAGATATATGGGAGGATGTACATTCTTAATGATAATACATTTGGTAATAACAATATAATCATTAATAATTCTTCAACAATTTTAACTTTCAACTAGGTATTAAGAACTAGTAAGGTCACAAACGACAGGCTTATCTCAATTTTTTTTTTCAACATTATAAAAACAATTGTGGAACAAACTGCACAATTATTTATGCACATTACACTAGGTCTATTACTATTAAAATTACACTCCATATATTAAGTGGAATTCAAGTTGGATGGTTGAAGTGGATGAATGCATCGGCTTGTTGTTTGATAGAAAAGCCCCCCTCAAACTTAAGGGAAAATTCTATAAGATGGTGGTGAGACCTGCAATACTTTATGGTATCGAATGTTGGCCTTTAAAAGAGAAGCATACTACTAAGTTAAGTGTTGCACAGTTGAGGATGCTCAGGTGGATGAGTGGCTTTACCTTTAGAGATATGATACGAAATAAGCATACACGTGAAAAGGTTGAAGTAGCTCCAGTGGAAGATAAGATTAGAGAGAGTCACCTTAGATGGTTTGGCCACATAAAACGGCGGTCTTCCGATGAATTGGTTAGGAAAATAGAGGCATTAGATTTGACTTATATTGAGAAAGATAGAGATAGATCTAAAAAGACTTGGTTTGAAAATATTAGAAATGATCATTCTTTGTTAGATTTAAATGAGAATTTGACTTTTAACAGGATACAATGGAGAAAAATGATTCATGTAGGTGACCCCACATAGTAGAATAAAGGCTTGATGTTGTTATTGTAAGGCTTTGTTTAGGATAACTTTGTTGCTACTTTTAAAAGCAGCTTTCTAGAACAAAAATTTTTAGTTTAAGAAATTTTGTACTAAAAAACTGTTTTAAAAAACAGTAAAAAAATTGTCCCAAACAAAGACTAAGGTTTCGTTTGGGATGGTTTTCATCATGCTTTTTAAAACAGTTTTCTAGTACAAAATTTTTAATTTTTACACTTAAAAACTGCTTTTAGAAATAATAAAATATCCGTCCCAAATGAAACCTAAATGGCATACTGCCTTTGAAGCAGATGGGATGTTCTTCTGGAAATAAAAATACAATGTTAATAAAAAAGTTAGGAACTACTAATATTAAAAGAACTAATAAATTGGAGCCGTTACAGAATGGGCCTGAACGATATCAAAATACGAATGTTTCCAAGCATTTATCATGAAATGGATACAAATCTCATCGGTAAAAGATGGTTACAATAACAGAAAACCTAACGTTTTGAGCAAGGTACTATCAAACTAGAAAACGAAGACTTACTAAAAGAAATGTAAGCACAAAGCTACTAACATATTTGATTGTTTCTAATTGACTAATCAAGTAGCAAGAACAGTATATATTGATACCTAAATAACATTAAACATACCAGGCATTTTTGCCTTCAAGCTTCAAATCTTTTTTCCTTTAGTGGTGATTTGGTTGGATGCTTCCATTTTAGAAACACAACAAATTCAAATGCATCTATCTTAAAACTGTATGAATTATTTGATTGGATACAAATAAAATGCAGTGTAATGGGTTTGTCATGACAGGCATAAATTGTGAGCGTTTGGCAACATGGGGGATTTTGGTGATTTATAAATACAATAATCTCTTAAAATTTTACTTTGCATTTCGTTTGCTTCAAACTAGACTAAAAATGTAAAAAAAGAAAAAAAAATACAGAACGTTCCTAATGGTTCTGGCAATAAACCACAAAAAAGATATTTAGAAGTAAATGACTTGCTCTTCTAGGTTAGATTAATCTTCTAAATATGCGTCAGTTGTAGGATCAATGTAGGTATATATAATCCTCAAAAACATGCCAAACTGTTCCTTTATGATACAATTAAATATTATTTATTATGATTGTTGCATGTTAAAAAATTGATGATGGTAGAAAGAATTTATCATCTTAGTATTGAACAGAAATATATATAATTTAGTCTAATTGAAATCATTTCACTAGCTTGAGTTAAATTTATAATGGACGCACTTCCTCATAATACAATATAGTAGATGTGAATTTTGAAATATATCTTATATGGTGGAAGTAGAAGCCCCTAGGTGTCGGAGTAGTCATCAAATGATGATGGATCAAATATTGCTCTTTGGTAGGTGAAGATCAATGAGAAATGTCAGAGAGCATCACGTGATGGCTAACAGGAAATGTTAGAATTCAAGAGATGATGGGTGGTTGACTCAATCATTCCCTTGATAGGAGGGGAGATCGAACGAAGAATATGATAGGCTTCAGACATCGATGGCTAATGGAAAATGTATCTTGACATTAGGAGGCATGTGATGAAGATTAATGGGAAAAATCAAAAAGTCGGGTATTACTTAATGACGTTAACATATATTACTCAGTGATGCTAAAATGTATTCAAATGGTTGCCTATTTTATTGCTAGAAATGTAACCAAACAATCCTATAGAACATATCATGTTCAATCCTATAAAATGTATTCAGAGATTGAGAAAAATCCACCATGGATTCTTGACCTACCCAAGATGGGTTGTCAGAGTATTACTCGATGACATTAAACTATGTAAAAGATGTCGAGAGAAATCTACCAAAAAATTTTGAACTTAGGATTGCTAGAACAGACTGTGAAATGAGGTTGACACAACATAGGTGTTATGCTAAAGTCACTTGGTATGCAAAAGGTTAATTTTTCTAATTGATGTCGAAAGCTAACTATGCCTCTTTTGAGGGTCAAACTAAGATGGAGAAATTACTTATACAATAAAACGGTCTTAGAGTTGCACCATCCTTATTCCAATCCGACTACTGGTAACGAACAAGTCACAATTGGTTTTGCCTTTCTTCAGAATGTTGACAAGCAAGTTTATTTTGAGGCAATTACTTATAAATGATTGGAGCAGAGTTCAAGAGGATAGGTCCACTGAAGTGAAATGCAACAATCTTTGTTTGTTATACAAAATTTAGCATCTTATGGAGTCAGCTTATGTGCTTGTTTGGAGAGTATGGAAAAATTATTATGTGCAGAGTCCAGACGCCATCCAAACTCCAATCTCGTGAAGACACGTGAATTTTTTTCTCTTATACATTAGGTGTGCATAAGAAAGAGAAAATTCATGTCTTCATGTGATTGGAATCCGAACGAAAAGCTACATCCAGACAACACGTAATAATTTCTTAGAGCAGTGAGTTTCACTAACCGGCCCTCGCATTAATTTCATATATTTTGTCATTATTATTAGTTAAACTAATATTCTAATCGATCATTTCAATAGTTAATCATTACTTTATTATTAAATGCAAAAAAATAAGACAAAAGTTGACTTCCAATTCGTCAATATTATCGCCTTTATGAAGTTGAATTCCAAAATTAATTTAATTATCGAGTCCAAATCACTTCCAACCAATTACCCCTAAACAAACTAGCCCTAAACATAAGGCCAAAACACAATATATGGATATGCAAAGCCAGGAAATAACAGCCTAACCAACTACTATGAAATCTAATAAATGGAGAACAATTCCATTTCTTCAGAATGGCAGATTGTAGAGCACCATTTCTTTAGAATGGCAGACTAGAAAGCAGGAATTGGCTCCAACAAATGAAGGATGACCAGCTCGGCTAATTGAAAAAAAAAAGAGAAAAAGAATCAACAACATTTTAACCAAACTTAGCTGCATGAATCAACCAATCTAACAAACGCAGATAATGAGAGAACAATCTACGCTGACCCAAGATTCGGGAACATTTGGATGGGATCAATCAGCTGAGGATGAGGCAGTCCAGGCCACAGAAAACTTGAAGCTTCACAATTCCTCCAGCTCAAGCCGATGCCACAGAAGAAGTTACTTTGCACTAAATCAACAGCAACATGTGCCCGGTACCAACCGACCAGTAAGGCTGTCACTGCTCGCAGACTCCACCTGCTCTGGTTGGGGATATCCTCAAGCCCTTAAACATATGAACCCCCTTGCAGACTCCGAACTCCAACGTCGCCTACAGGGAGGGCATTCTCTGATGCCCTTGACCATGGAATGCAGGGAGAAGGACTTATCGTCCATGGCCGTGAAGCAGAATCGAAATGGATATCAGGATAGTACTTCCGGGCCAGGTCAGGGAGATGGTAGTCCTTGCGGGCTGAGATGCCGATCTGGCGGAGCTGATGTGGTGTGAGGGCGAGGATTGGCCTCGCCGCCGCGAAGGAAGATGAAACAGGCATAGAAAGGCTAGTTGCTATCAGACGATGCTGCGAGCTAGAAAGTGGAAGGGGGTCTCGAGATTACGAAAGCCGATGACTTCGAGGGCAAGCAGGGGATCGGCGGCGCGTAGGAGGTGGGGAGGGCAATCGAACTCCCCGGGGAAAGAGGAGGCACAGGGGAGGCTGCGGAGGTGGAGAAGAGCATCTTCAATTGATCGTTGGCTGGAGATTCGACGGAGGAGCAAGGGGACCATCGGACGAGGGTCTTGGTCGTGGTAGACGTGGGTACGGAAGCGTCGGAGATGTGAAGACGGCTACCGAGCAAGGGCACGGAGATTTTTTTATTTTTTTTTGGAAAAATTTGGGGCCACAGCCCGTACATATTAAGAAAAAATGTTACAAGTAAAGAAATTCCCTTCATAAGCAAAAACAAAAATTTATGAAGGTTTCATGTAAGAAAAATCTCAACTAGACCACCCATACAATCAAAAATTACACAGAAAAAAGACTTGGAGCAGCACCAAAACTGTAGAGAAAACACAGTTAAGTGCAAGAAGCAAAAATTGAAGGGCTCTCAGAGACGTAAATAGCAGCCAAATTCTGGAGAAGACATCCCCAACAAGGAAGTAGGAAGCCAGAACCCGTAAGTCCAGGGAGCGTAAGCGTAGAGGGCACCTGAGAGAAGAAAGAAAGAAAAAATAAGGCAGAGAAACAATAAAAAAAACCAAGTTCTCAAAAAGAGCTCCAATGAGATTAACCAGGACTCAGATAATGAGAGACCCCTGGTTGCCCGTAGACCATCCAAGGTGTTGCAGTCAAAGTACATCAAACGGAGCTTCATCATCGTCCTGATTAATAAACCAATCTCGGCCAATAAGCAACAGAGAAAGTAAGCAGAAAAACAGTTCGGGTTTCCATCAGATATTCTCCACCTAGTAATCTTCAAACCAATCCAGCAATAATCTCCATCCTGCCAAAAGCCATTGGCCTTGGCAAAAATACCAACAACAAGGTAGTCGGCCCAGGTCCGACTGATCGAAAACAAAATTTCCATAACCAAATCGTCCAAATACAA
Organism: Dendrobium nobile; assembly: GCA_022539455.1. Classification (NCBI taxonomy): domain Eukaryota; kingdom Viridiplantae; phylum Streptophyta; class Magnoliopsida; order Asparagales; family Orchidaceae; genus Dendrobium; species Dendrobium nobile. Next base: position 51,897,164 of record CM039722.1, on the reverse strand, counting down.
AGATAACAGAAACCTCAACATTACAAGAAGCTCCAACAAATAAAACCAGCATAGCAGAGCAGCAATGCCCCAAAATTTAACCCATGATGTTACCAAACTTATCTTTGAGCTTATCCAATCCATACCAGTTGATGGATTAAGCACACACAACTTTAATAATCTCAGATTCCACCTCCCCAGGAGATTTCCAAACAATAGAAAATCTCCTACAGATACCAATAAAAGCAAATTCACCATCTCCATCTCGAAAAGCTCCAGTTTACCATAAACCTCCCCAGAAAAACAAACCAAAAAACCGGGTACCTAAACTCAACCCAGAATGTTAGGAAAATTTTCCTTGAGGGCATCAAAACCATTCCAATGTACAGCTTTAGCACGAACAACATTAATAACATCAACACCCACCTCAGTAGGTGACCTCCAAACATTAGCAAATCTATGGTTATTCCTTTCTCTTCAGGTAAAATAAATCAATGTGGCCAAAGTAAGATAACAAAAATACTTATCCCTCCTACTATAATCTAAAAAATAAATCAGTAAAATAATAAATTCAATTATTTATGTGTAGATCAACAGAAAATTTTATGACAATAAATAAAATTAATTAAGAAATTATTAAGAATTATGATATTTGAATTATAATTAAAAAAACAGTGAAAGAGTGTTATTATATTTAATAGAGAGGAAAAAGACTAAAATGAGAAAAATGAAGAAAAGAAATATAAAATTCTTTATTATAAAGCTTTCATATTCTCGATTTATAATATGACATAATTTTCTATAATATTTGAGTTTGTTCCTTTTTGTGTTTAAATAAATATTTAATCAACTTAAGAACAACAGATAGTAAATTTTGAGGGTGACACATAGAGCGGACTATATGACAAATTAAAAAAAATGATTAGGTTTTTAATTGTGAATATTAGACGAACCATAAATTATAGCATATTTATTATTGAAAGTGTGATCCACGTGGTTATTGTGGAGAACATGAAACATTCAACGCTTGTCCTTGATATTCATGTATGAAATAGCCACATGGCATCGCTAAGTGGCTTGATCAAGCAATGGTGATTATAACGAAGCTAGGAAAAAAGGAATATGACGTTCTTAGATTTTAGAAGAAATTTTAATCAGTTGAGTTGGGTTTGTAGGCTAATGATATCTTCTGGGTTATATTTATGGGCTCAAGTTGAGAGGTTAGACATCAATGTGATTTTGGCGGAATTATCCTTAATGAAACTTCCTATAGTTGTCTGGTTAGAAAAGTTGATGAAGTGATCTATACTCTTCTCATAGTCTTACATCTAAGCCAAGCATTAAGTTAGGCATCGATCATTATATGTTGAATCTCTAAGTAAAAAATAGATATGTGGATGAGTATGATGAGGCACATAAGATCAATGTGTTATAACTAGTAAACTTAGTGGTAGGTTATCTCATCCTCAATTTTTTGGAAAGCTTTTTAAGGATATCACTAAATCAATGTGCTTCTTGTTGATATAGATAATATCATTTATTTCATCTAGCTTTAAGAATATTGGAATTACTTATCATCACCTAATAGGCAATGCCTTTAGAGCTACAAAGAGGAGAGTTTGGAGGTATACATTGTTGAATTATGGTTAAAAGAAGGGATCCACTCATTCATCTTGCCAATCATGTAAAGAGGTTTTGCACTATATGAAAGTATAATGTGGGGCTAAGCTCATCGAAGTGCATGTGTAGTGCCCACTTTGAAATCCTACATTTCTTATTATCATTTGAGTGCATAAAGGAAAAGCCTAAGAAAAGTCTAAATAATATTAGAGAGCAAAACACCCAAGTTGATCTATGATATCAAAAAATGACTATAAAGCTAGGTTCCTCTATTAATTAGATGCAAATACTCCATTCTCTTCGAGGTTCTGAGGGAAAAAAAAAACTTCAAGTGGACATAAAAAAAAAATTAATATATGGAAAATTAAAGCAATACAAGACTACTCATCTTATTCTTAATGATTTGAGCCATAGAAACCTTTATTTATTTTCTTAGGAGTTTGACTCAATGATAAGCTCAATATTGGTTTGGGAGGAAACCAATACAAATATTTTGATTAAAACTAAACTTTTTTTATGAACAGTGTATAACTAAACTACTTAGTGATTGTCAATCTATCTCTACTCTCATTTTCATTGCTCGACATTTTTAGCCATACCTCTAAGCATATCCCATATATCACTAAAAAACATCTCCATCAAGCTCTTTAGAAGCTTGAGCTTTTGATAAACAGAGTAGGCATTAAATAAAAAGATTAGTGAATATGGTATTGATTATATATTGAGAATTAATCAAAGGAAAAAGGCTTATTGAATTCATTATAAAATATTTTTATCAAGTGTAAGTCCTAAAGATGTCGAGTAGTGGGATAGTGAGCAAGCTTGGATCATGCATAGTAATTTAATCTTACAGAAGAATTGAAGAAAAGTTAATGCATAGAAGCTCATCAAGCTTAGTCCTCCGTTATGTCGCTTGGATTAAGTTTTATATAACTATCAATCAAGTTAAGTACAAGGCCATGCTATCTAAAATATGCTTTTCTCTTGGGATTAGTGTAAAATATTTGATCATCTTTAGTGATTCTCAACTTATAGTTAATCATAATTTATGAAACTATGAAGTCGAAATCCAATTCAAAGCATATACTTTACCCAAAGTATGGGTTGTGATCTAAAAATTATGTAAGTTTGAGATTTTCAGTATCTCTCAAGAAGAAAGCTATTTGTTAAACATCTTGTCAAGGTATGAATAATCTCACACAACTTCTACCCACGTTTTGATACTTTCTTCTATCGATGAAGTCAAAGAAATACAAATCACAAAGGGAGAGTACCAGTACACACTAATTTATACCTTCCTAACTATAAGCATATCATTCCATACTATCAAGAAGATGTCAATGCACTTTATTAAATGGACACATGCTACATTATCTCATATGGGAATTTTTTTTATAAAGTCATATTCAAGTATTTGATGCTTGCACCCCAAGTTAAAGAAGTATTGGAAGAGAATTACTAGGAAGAGTGTGAAAATTACTCGATTGGAGAAAATCTCATAAATAAAGCCTTTGATGTCTTATAATTCACTAAGATTTAAAGGAGTATGCTCAATGGTGTAGAGCTTTTCAACTCTATGGTAGTTTACTTTATTAACCGAGTAATTGTTTTAACTTATAATATATTATTCTCAAATTATAGATTGGTTTTCATTAGCTCATTTCCCATGATGACTCAATGGATAAGACTATTGATGGGATGGCTAGCAATATGAGCTAGTATGTGACTTGTTGAGTTTGAAATATGCTCAAGTTTTTTTTATATAAAATTAATAGAAGTCCACTAAATAAGCGAATCAAATAATAAGTGATATAGTAGAGTGTCGAACCCACAAGGAAGTGTTTTGCTTAATTGTAAATCAACCTATTACTACTACTTCAAATACATGACTTATCCTACTTAAAATAAAAATGATGTTTTGGAGTTATTATCATTGAAAGAAAAACTTGCAAAGAGATTTTTATACTTATGAAAATAAAGTGTTTTGGACTAATGAATGTAAATAGCATAATTTTTCTAATGAGACCCTTTTGATTTAATATGTGGATCAGATACATGCATCTTTAGATATCTGTCAAGCTTGTAGGAGCGAAAAAAAAAAAAAAGATTTATGACATTCTTATAGTTCATTCTTATAGTTTTACTCTCCATAGAACTTAGAATATTTTAAGTATTCTATGTCTATGCATGCCAACATTCAATTTAATATTCCTAATTATATTAGCAATCCTCTATCTAGGCTATATGTCACACTATATATTTTAACTATACACATGATCATTGTATACATTATAAAGAATATGAGATATTAAAAATATCATTTTATCATTCAAGGAATTAGAGTCTACATAAGTACTTACTACTATATATACATTTTACATCATCAGTCCAAATTAGAGAATTAGCCGGACATTGAAGATATAACAAGAAAACTCATCTTCATTTCATTCATTGAAAAAAGATACAAGAGAAGTAATAAAAAATTGTCATCCAAAAGGATCACATGATCTTCTTCACATACACTCCTTACACTAACCACAGAGTTGCGTAAAACAAGCTAAAATCTCCATAAAGAAAAGTATCTTGCACTTCTCTAACCTCCCTTAGACTTTACTCTAAGGGGGCACTAAAGAAATACACTTAAAATTATAGAATTTCACTCAAGTGAAAGAACTCCTTAAACAACATAACTGAAAAACTATTTATAAGAAGTATAAGGATAGGCTTGGGCACCACGTTGCTCGACAAGGTGGCACTATGGCTGGAAAAAATGAACTAACGCCTCAGTGTTGTAATGTTGACTCCACTGCAGCGCTGGCTGACTTGGCATGGCTAATGATTAAAACGACATGTCTTTTGTTGGGGCGGCATGGCTCCTCGCATTGACAACTGTTCCATCACAATGCTCAAAAAGTTTGAATGCTACGACGTTGCAAGGATCAGCACTCATTTTTCTGAGGCTTTAATGTTGTTGTGCTATGTTTGGGTATAACAGCGCAGTGTTACGCAACGACGCTGACCGTAGTGATGCATCGGTGCTTGAAAATAGAGAATCCAGAGCTGTAATGCTCGAATCTGGTGCCGGGGTGCTATGATACTCAACGTTGTAACGCTTCCAATGATGACACTAGCGTTGTTCAACACTTATCATTTTGATCTATTTTGTACATTTATTGTACAAACATCACTAAAATAACATTTTCACTGAATTTAAATATAATAAATAATACATAATTTACCGTTAACAATTATACTTATTATTACTAACAACTTCACTAATTTGATACCACTAAAATTTTTATTATTTTTATCTAATCAGATATCCTTACCCTTTGGGCCTTTGGCTTGCTATCATTAATGATAGTGATTAGCAATTTTTAAGGAACTAGTTAACTGAATTCTAAAATAGGCTAATTAAGTAAGTCCACTAAAAATACAAACTCTGATTTGTTCTCTACGCATGCATTACTACTTTATAACTACTAATATGATCAATTCTTTTCTCTTTGACACCCAAGATTCAAACAATCAAAATAATAGAACTCTGTAGCCCATCTACTCACGTTAAGAAACTACTCTCTATGCCCATAAAATTAATATCTAAATAATTAAATATGAATGATGAAAATCGATATGAAAGAGAAAATTTACTTTAAGGTGCTTCATATCTTGAGTGCATAGACGATGAAGCAACAGAAGGTGTGTACATGATTCTTGAATAACACTAAACTTCGACTACATCAATTCTAGCTTAACAATCATGATCTTAGGAAGGTTAAAGTCTCTTACATACTAGAGGATGTTAGCAAGCTCTTTTTGAATTGGAAATTCTTATAAATCATTACAAGATGCAAACAAGAAATAACAACTTACTCTTAAAAATTTGGAATGCAAGAAACTAAAAGTTATTTTTTGCCTAATTACTATGATCATTAAAGTTCATCCAACTAATCCCAAGCATTTAGTTTAGATCCATAATCACAATTGTATTCACTTTACTTATTAATGTAGCCAAGATCTAGTGTACTTAGGACCAACTAGTTCTATTTATGAGACTGCCTTTTATTGAATGATTTTCATATAAAATGAGGTTGCATTGTATGTTACTTTCATCTCTTAATTTTGAGTAAATTTTTACATATTTAAATGATATATATGTAGTTAGGATTTAGTTGGTTTAACATGTATCATGTCAAATTTGAACTACTACTCTCTTTTTAATTTCAATCTACTTTATGTCTTTATATATCCTCGTCCATCTTGAAACTTTTTGTGATTTTTTTTATTTTATTTTATTAATGCTTCTATTTAATTTTTTATAATATCTCTGAATTCTTTTTGAATCGCCCCTCCCTTTACTTATGACTTTAAATTTTTCCCCTCTTTATGTATGTTTGACCACCATCATGTGATGCCCCAAGATCTAAATTGAAAGAATTATCTATTTGATATCATAATTAGTCTATCAGAATCTTTAATAATTTATTAGCATAAAAAAGTCTAGCAAAAGTAACTATAAATCTTATAAATTAAGGCATAAACATCAATTTATAATTTTATATTTATTGCCCAAAATTTGTGTATAATAACCAGAAGTTTAATCTATCGCATCCATCTATCACTAAACATTCATGGCTACAAAACAATAATACCATAAAAATGATAAGAATAAAATTAAACAATATCACTGAGTCCTAACTCCTACCCAAATATGAAGCCAATAAAATCACATAATAAGCTACAAAAGTCTAGTAGATTATCATAACCTACCACTGCATTCAATGAAAGGCAATAAGAATCAAATATGCATGCTTCATTCAATCCATACAATATATAGAGGTTTATATAAATTTATATCATTCAATAAATAATATGAATTAGTTAGTATGATCAGTAAACAAACATTGGTTCGAAAATATTTAAAATATCTATAAATTAAATTAAATCTAATAATCATTACATCGACAAAGTTCTATATAAATCTTTTAAAATGTTTTGATTAAGCTATTAGTTATGAATTCTTAATATCATATCAAATACATGCAATCTATTACTATATGTCATCATATGTCATGAATCATATAGTTGTATCTATTTTCTTACATCAGCTTTAAGAGACTTTCAATCTTTCTCTCATTATATTATCAAGTATAATTGTATATTATTATGTATGTTAATTATCATATAGTTGCCAATACATCAGGTACTATCATATGAACTATGCATGTATGTATATATCATATCATTTATACTAATATGTCATATTAATGCATATGCAATGCATGAGCAAGTAGCATATATTATATGAATTTAGCAATGTAAAACATCTAGCTTATAAGTAGTATTTTTCCCTTTTTCTGTCTATCACATCTTTCATTCATCTTATCAATTATAGACGAGTTTCAATACATCAAAAAAAGAGTCGTCACTCTCTAACAGTTGGCATAATTCAATCAATCAATTATAGGTTAACAACTAGGACTACACCACAAATATTTTATTTTAAGGAAAATATGTCACTTACATTGAAAGTTGAGGTAATTGTTTTAAAAGTCAACATTTATTAATAATATGATTTCCAACCAATCTTTATTACTTACATGCAAATGTTAAATCAATTATATATTCATGGTATCATGCACAATCTAAAATTTCATACCCATAATGCATGTCTGCTATAATAAATACAGCGGTTAATTTATATGCAAAATCCTAAAATTTTAGTTTCTTATAAGTCATGCAAATGCTAGGAAGTTGCTATTTCATTGATCAATGTTGGTTTGCCAACAACTCAGTTTCTTCATAAAATCAAAAAATTGGAAATATAATATTTTTTTATTAATTTTAGGTGCAATAAAATTCAGGAAATTAAAATCATTAAAAATAAAAATAGAGTTCGAGTTATCTATCATGATTAGAAAAAATATCGTAACAAATCTAACGAACAAAAATGCATTGGAAGGCCTTCTCTCTCCACTTTCTCTCCTCCTCTCCCTCTCTTCCTTTCTTCCCTGTAAGGCAGCAGCTGAATGGGGCTTATGGGTTATGGTGAGAGATATTAAACATTAAATATATATAAAAATATCATTTAGTGCATGGCGTTAGGAGCTAAAATCTGCATGTAAAAATTTGAGTCACTGTAGCTAAAATCTGCATGTAAAGACCTTTCTCATTTGATAAGCTAATTACTTTCGATATAATCCATGGAATCTAAATTTATAATGCACAAAGTTTAATCAACATTAAACTAACATTCACTAAAACATATTTTAAGTAACTATTTAAATGTTACACTTCCAATAGATAATCTAAACATATAAAATTGAGTTTTTAAGTGAAGTATGCAATTTTTTTTTTCAGTAGAAAATAAACTTAACCCATGTCCTTGTAGACCTATATGAAAACTCATCTTGCATCGGCTTAGTATTAGGCCAGGCAAATTTATCCTTACTTTCTTTACTTTTTAGTTCATTTCCATTTGCATTGTCTTTTAAATTTTCTCTATTTTTATCTTTTCTTCATCACAATGATAATATTTAATAGACACAAAGGCTGGAAATAAGACTTATTTATAGACTTTATGAGTTACCAATCACAATTAATAGAAATCTCGTAACATATTTGACAAATAGAACATGTCTAGGAAAGCCTTCTCTCTCCTCCTCTCTCTCACATCTCTCCTTTACCTCTCTTCTCTTTTCTCCAATAAGGCAGTAGCTGGATCTGGATTAGGGGTTATGGCGAGGGATATTTAACATTAAATATATATATAAATACATTTAGTGTCATAAATAAGCATTTTTTTTCATGCCCTTGATACGATAATTTGCTATTTCAATGAAGTGATGATGATCTCGCCTTTGGGCCAATTCGATGGACTTGTTTATAATAGGGTTCGCCCTGGCCGTTGATTAGGGGTGTCAATTTTTGAAACGACTCGAACCTGACCCAGAAAAATCCTGATTAGGGTCAACCCGGACCCAAAACGGGTCGGGTTCGGGTTGACCCAGCAACCCAAAATTGACACGAAAACTTCTATTGGACTCGGAAACCCGATATTGACTCGTTTTGACCCGAAAATCGAAGATTGACCCAATTTTTGACCCGAAAACTAGCAATTTTAGGTCAGCTTTGGGTCATTCGTGTCGGTTCAGGTTGACCCGGACCTGTATCGGGTCGGGTTTGGGTCCGGAAATCTGAGCCGTTTTTAAAAACGGTTCGGGTTGGGGTTGACCCGAATAGTATCGGGTCAGTTCCGGGTTCGACTCGAACCCGACCCGTTGACCCGAATTGACACCCATACCGCTGATTAGTGGTTGTTTGCGCTGGTTGAGTCGTAAGCATTTGTTGTTAGAGGATATAATTTTGAAGCTTTCAATACTACAAGTTCCATGAAGTTAACACATAATGGTGCAACATGAGCCAACCCCAACCCCACATAGTGGGATAAAGGCATGCTGTTGTTGGTGATGGTGAAAAGTGAGCCCCACAACCCATTTCTTTTCACCAAATGAAAAACGTGACTAAATAAGAAATCCAAGTTTCGAAGCAACGAAAACCTTTTCCTCCTTCATTAAGTCTGATCTCTCTCCAATTCAATCCTGGAACTAAAAGCCGAAACCTTCCTTCCCAAAACAGAAAAAAACCATCCTAAACATTTTATTTCTAAAATAGTGAAATCTACCACGTGCAAGCCTCAACACATTGCCTTCTCATCATTTTCCCACATGCCACATTTCAACGGCTGCGATTCCAATCTACCAATAATGCTCGTGGTGAAAAACATATATAAACGTGCTGGATTCTTATGACCAGTCGGCTCAACGGCCTCGCACGTACGATCACATCATACCGAATAGTTAGGCATTAATTACATTCGTTCCAGGCATAGAAATAGGCAAGGCAAAGGAAAGCGAGGATTGGGTTATCCTCATTCAGTTATTTGGAGTTAATTAAGATTTGTTGATTCGGACACGTGAGGAGACAAGCATGTATGCTCACACGTGCGTGTCTCTTTAATGACGGCGATGGCATTACAGCTGTGCGCGCATTTCTTGCCATTCGCTTCTTAGTAGAGCAGACGTCGAAGGATTGAAGTGCTAGCTAGCTAGCTATGGATTTCAGCTTGCTAATTAATGGAGTTAGAAATATGTTGCAGTCATGCATGCCATATGTTGAAAATTATGATTAAATAAAACTTTTAGTTCTGATTTTTTTAATATATTTGAAAGCAACACTCGCGACTAGACTTTTGATGTTTTTTTTTTTAGTTGAAACCCACCAGAGGGCCTACACATTAATATAAAAATCGGTTATAAGGTCCTAAGAAGGATCCTCGAGCTCACTACGCTCAAACGAGCTACATTCAAAAAGAAAAATAAGTCCTACGAGCCAGTGGATCCTTTTTCTACCATTACAATATAGGCAAAATTTAGCGCTGGTCTGCAAATCAGCAGAACCCAAAAACCGGAATTGAAAAATTCTCTCGTTCAGCATACACTTCCTACAAAACAGAATAACAAAATTGAAAGTGCACAAAAAAAATCTATCCGAGAGTAGATTGCAGTTGTGGACGATTTGGAGCACAACTAGACTTTTGATGTTAAAAAAGAATAAGGATATATATGTCTTGCTTAGATTTTTTATTGCTTTACTTTTCATATTGGAATTATAATTTTAGAATCCGCCGCATGGGATGTTTATAAAATTTTGTAAATATGGCTGTAAAGCTACTATGAAAAAAATAACTATTTTGAATTAAAGATGTTATATAGAAGTCAGTTTCTTAACATAAAAAATTATTGGAAGAAGTTAAAAAATAGTGATCAAACAAAAATTACGATTCTGATATGAAGAGCAGAGTAGTAAGAAAGCTGTCCCAAACGAACCCTCATTTGGATAGTGCTTTCTCGCTATATTCTGTGATAGGAAGCTACTTTTTACAACCAGAGTTGTCAATATGTGATAATTTTAAGAAAGCAATGTAACAATTAGATTTTAAAAAGACATAATTATAATAAACATGTATAGAAGCTTTCAAAAAAAAGTTATTTTTTCATGACAACTTCAAAATAATCTTTACAAAATGCTATAACAGCTCTAGACTGAACATAAGTGAAGAAATGTGAGTATATGATGATTATTTCTAAAAGACATCATTAAATAGCTATATTTTATATATTTACACTTTTAATAACACAAATGACAACGCTCCAATTGATTAGAAAAAAAATTCATTTAAAATAAATGTTAAGATATTAATAAATGATACTTTGGTAGGAATGGAAATGAAACCATAACCATCAAAAAGTTATTATAATTATTGTTGCGTCCTGGAGTATTCGCGGCGGTAGAGAAATATTTAGTTTAACGTCTTAGCATTGTACGAAGATCCAGCACACAAGCAGATAAGTGAGAGGGTGTAGCATTCATAAGAGACACCAGAGTTTTTACGTGGAAAACCCCTGAAAAGGGGGAAAAACCACGGGGCCTGGCTCAGTTTGAATGAATCCACTAGTATTTGTAGTCGATTACAAGTGAGGCCCTTCCTTAGGAGAAGGCCTTGGATTGATGTAGCAAATGTACATCATATAGATTGCATTACATGGTAGGAGTTACATATACAGGTTTGTTTGGCCTGAATGACCGTAGTCGGCAGGAGACCGTGGTCGGCAGGAGACCGTGGTCGGCAGGAGACCGGGGTCAGAAAGACTGTTGTCTGTTGATGGAGGTCGGAAGGACCATAGTAGGCGACGAAGGCCTGAAGGACCGTAGGCAGTAGGAGACTGGGGTCTGAAAGACCGTTGTCTGGTGATGGAGGTCGGACGGACCGTAGTAGGCGATGAAGGCCTGAAGGACCGTAGGCGGTAGGAGACCGGGGTCAGAAAGACCGTTGTCTGTTGATGGAGGTCGGAAGGACCATAGTAGGCGATGAAGGCCTGAAGGACCGTAGGCAGTAGGAGACTGGGGTCTGAAAGACCGTTGTTTGGTGATGGAGGTCGGACGGACCGTAGTAGGCGATGAAGGCCTGAAGGACCATAGGTAGTAGGAGACTGGGGTCTGAAAGACCGTTGTCTGGCGATGGAGGTCGGACGGACCGTAGTAGGCGATGAAGGCCTGAAGGACCGTAGGCAGTAGGAGACTGGGGTCTGAAAGACCGTTGTCTGGTGATGGAGGTCGGACGGACCGTAGTAGGCGATGAAGGCCTGAAGGACCGTAGGCAGTAGGAGACTGGGGTCTGAAAGACCGTTGTCTGGCGATGGAGGTCGGACGGACCGTAGTAGGCGATGAAGGCCTGAAGGACCGTAGGCGGTAGGAGATAAGGAGTCAGGTGTTAGTCCCAGTGTCACTTGGAAGATCGGATGTTGATGGTCTAGCCTTGAGTAGGACGTCGGGTCTAAAGCAGGACGTCAGGTCTTAAACAGGACGTCGAGTCTTCAGCAGGACGTCGGGACTTAACGCCGGGCCTTGAACAAGACGTCGGGTCTTTGGCAGGAAGTAGGGACTGAGTGTCAGGCCTTGAACAAGACGTCGGGTCTTTGGCAGGATGTAGGGACTGAGTGTCGGGCCTTGAACAAGACGTCGGGTCTTTGGCAGGACGTCGGGGATGAACGTCGGGTCTTAAGGCGGTGGTCCGGCGAGGTTTTGTGGTGGTCTGACGAGATTCCTGCGGTGGTCCGACGAGATTCCTGCGGTGGTCCGGCGGTGGTCCGGCGAGGTTCTGCGGTGGTTCGGCGGTGGTCCGGCGGCTGTCGAGGAGGAACTCCTTCCTTCTCTTCTCTTCTTCTCTCTCTTGCTTAGCTCCTTTCTTGTGAAGAATGAGGGCTCTATTTATAGATTTTCTGGAGTGGCATGGCCCGTAAATAGGCGTGAGATCAGGGGCGAATAGGGAGTGGTCAAATGGACGGCCGATATTGAATCCTATGACTGTGCACCGTTCGTTAGCCATTTGGAGGTCTTAGTAATGTCGAAATTCTGTGATCTTGGTCTCGTTGGATTCGTCTCGTCGAGCCCTTCGATTCGAGTATAAGCTCGTAAAAATCGGAGACTGTTTGGTAACTCAAATTGCTGTTTGAACCTTCCAACAGCACTTTGAGCCCTTGATTCGGACTCATTTGGGCTCGGATTGGGTCGATCTTGGTGTCGTTGGGTTCGTATTTCCGAGACGCTCAGTTTGACTGTAAGCTCGCTGAAATCGGAGTTCATATACTCCCGGATTTAATTTTTGAAGTTTCCAACTAGCTTTTGCTTCGAGATTCGTGCCCAATCAAGCTAATTTTGTGATGACGTATCAGTTGCCCCCCTATTTTCGGACGTCGAAGCCCCAGGAGTCCGAAAATATAAGTGTCGGTATTTTGCGTTGGTCGAATAGCAAAAATTACGTTCCATAAGTTGAAATTTTGCACAAACCAAGTCTAGGAGGCCTCGATGAGCTCCGAAAGTGTCAAAATTGAGTCCGGAACGTCGAAAAACGTGTCCGGGGACCCCAAAAACGTCCGATTTGCTGTTTTCGGGACAAAATTTGGTCCCGGATTGGACCGGACGGCCGAACCGGCTTCACCGGCCGGCCGCCGCCGGCCGCCGCCGCCGCTGGTCACCGCCGCCGCTTGCCGGCGCTGCCGGGCCAGCCGGCCCGTTCCACGGCCCGGGCGAACCGAATCGCGGGCCGCATGGCCCGCTCCTCGGCCCGCCTAGCCTGCTCCGCGGGCTTGTTTCGCGGCACGCCAGGCGCGGCACGCCAGGCCGCTCCGTGGCCTTCCGCGGCAGTTGCCGCCGGCCGCCTGCCGGTTTGCTTGGCCGGCTGCCGTCAGCCAAAAGGAGGCTGCGATCCGCGTGAATAAGCCGCGGATTCACGCGCTGTTCGCGTCGTTTCGACGGCGGCGACGTGCCGGTTTATTCCACCGCCTCAAGTGGGTCCCATGGCGTTTAAAAAATAATTTTTTAATTGTTTTTTGGCCGAAAAAATTCCTAAAAAATCCCAAAAAATTCTGAAAAAATTCAGAAAAATTTAGGAAAATTTAGAAAATCAGAAATTCTAGAAACTTCCTTCTTTTCTCCAAAAAAACTATAAATAGGCCCTTCAAGCCCTTAGAAAATCACTCCACTCCTCTTCTTCTCCTGTTTTCTTCTCTTTTTCTCCTCCTTTCTTCTCATCTCCCTCTGTCCTTTCTATTGAGGCCTTCCCTCAGTGTTCTGAGGCCCCTCTCTTGGCAAGGAAGTTCGGAGATTTCCCCTTCTTCTCTTCTCCCTCTGTCCTTACTATTGAGGCATTCCCTCGATTTTTCGAGGCCCCTCTCTTGGCAAGGAAGTCCGGAGATTTCCCCTTCTTCTCTTCTCCCTCTGTCCTTTCTATTGAGGCCTTCCCTCGATTTTTCGAGGCCCCTCTCTTGGCAAGGAAGTCCGGAGATTTCCCCTTCTTCTCTTCTCCCTCTGTCCTTTCTATTGAGGCCTTCCCTCGATTTTTCGAGGCCCCTCTCTTGGCAAGGAAGTCCGGAGATTTGCCCTTATCCCTCTTTTCTTCGAGAGATCTTGTGGAGTTCCGATGTTTGGTGGTTGGCAATGGAGGTCGGATAGACCGTTGTAAGGAGAGAGGTTGGAGTGACGGGCAAACTTCCAGCATCGGGGAGAAGTATGATGACAGGCATGAATTTAACATCGAGTAGTCATACAGCGTCGGGTAGAAGACCGACGAAAATCTATTAACTGGTAGAAGTCCGACATCCGGTAGAAGTACGAAGTCGGGTAGAGGTGCAGCGTCGGGTAGAAGACCGACAAAGATTCGTCGACGGGCAGAAGTTCGATGATGAGTAGAAGTCCGACGACAGGGAGAAGTCCGACGTCATATAGAAGTTCGGCCTCGGGCAGAAGACCGATGAAAGTTTGTCGACGGGCAGAAGTCCGATGAAAGTTCATCGACGGGCAGAAGTCCGACGACGAGTAGAAGTCTGCTGACGAGTAGAAGTTCGACGACAAGGTGAAGTCCAACGTCATGTAGAAGTACGGCCTTGGGCAGAAGTCCGATGAAAGTTCGTCGACGGGCAGAAGTCCGACGACGAGTAGAAGTCTGCTGACGAGCAGAAGTTCAATGACAAGGTGAAGTCCGACGTCGTGTAGAAGTACGGCCTCGGGCAGAAGTCCGATGAAAGTTCATCGACGGGCAGAAGTCCGACGACGAGTAGAAGTCCGCTGACGAGCAGAAGTTCGGCGACAAGGAGAAGTCCGACATCATGTAGAAGTACGGCCTCGAGTAGAAGACCGATGAAAGTTCATCGACGGGCAGAAGTCCGACGACGGTTATTAGTCCGACGAAAGTCCTGCAAGGCAAAAGTTCAGCGACAGGAGGAAATTTAAAATCGGGTAGAATTTTAACATTGTAGAGAAGTCAGATGGAAGTCTTTTGACGACATTCTGGCGATGTTAACCAAGGATGTAAGACCTATCCGAGGTTGTATTTCAGAGCCTTTGCTCGATGACGTTATCCTATATTTGATCCACCAAGGATGTGAGACCTATCCGAGGTTGTATGTCAGAGCATTTGCTCGATGACGTTAAACCTGTGTGGAAGAGGTCGAGAGAATCCACCAAAGGAGTAAGACCTTTTCGAGGTTGTATGTCGGAGCCTTTGCTCGACGACGTTAATCTGTGTGAAAGAGGTCAGGAGAATCCACCAAAGATGTGGGACCTTTCCGAGGTTGTATGTCGGAGCATTTGCTCGACGATGTTAACCTGTGTGGAAGAGGTCGGGAGAATCCACTAAGGATGTGAGACCTTTCCGAGGTTGTATGTCGGAGCCTTTGCTCGACGATGTTAACCTGTGTGGAAGAGGTCGGGAGTATCCACCAAGGATGTAGGACCTTTCTGAGGTTGTATGTCGGAGCCTTTGCTCGACGACGTTAACCTGTGTGGAAGAGGTCGAGAGAATCCACCAAGGATGTTAGACCTTTCCGAGGTTGTATATCGGAGCCTTTGCTCGACGATGTTAACCTGTGTGGAAGAGGTCGAGAGAATCCACCAAGGATGTGAGACCTATCCGAGGTTGTATGTCGGAGCCTTTGCTCGACGACGTTAACCTGTGTGGAAGAGGTCAGGAGAATCCACCAAGGATGTGGGACCTTTCCGAGGTTATATGTCGGAGCATTTGCTCGACGACGTTAACCTGTGTGGAAGAGGTCGGGAGAATCCACTAAGGATGTGAGACCTTTCCGAGGTTGTATGTCGGAGCCTTTGCTCGACGATGTTAACCTGTGTGGAAGAGGTCGGGAGTATCCACCAAGGATGTAGGACCTTTCCGAGGTTGTATGTCGGAGCCTTTGCTCGACGACGTTAACCTGTGTGGAAGAGGTCGAGAGAATCCACCAAGGATGTGGGACCTTTCCGAGGTTGTATGTCGGAGCATTTGCTCGACGACGTTAACCTGTGTGGAAGAGGTCGGGATAATCCACTAAGGATGTGAGACCTTTCCGAGGTTGTATGTCGGAGCCTTTGCTCGACGATGTTAACCTGTGTGGAAGAGGTCGGGAGTATCCACCAAGGATGTAGGACCTTTCCGAGGTTGTATGTCGGAGCCTTTGCTCGACGACGTTAACCTGTGTGGAAGAGGTCGAGAGAATCCACCAAGGATGTTAGACCTTTCCGAGGTTGTATATGGGAGCCTTTGCTCGACGATGTTAACCTGTGTGGAAGAGGTCAAATCGGATCCCCCTGGGATCGATTTTGCCTTGATTGGGAGAGGGCGTATGCCACGTGTATCCCGAATCGAAGGTTAAGAAGGGTCTATCTTTAGACCATTACTGCCTTTTTGAGGTTGAGATCAAGACCATGCCCAAGGAGTAGAAGTCCAGTAAGGGATTGTACATGGTTTGAAATTTATCGGAAGCTTCCTTGTATTTGCCGAGAGTTTCCTTAAAAATTGTCTTTATTTTAGAAGTCTTGGAGGGATCTTCTTGACTAAAATTGAAGTTAAGGTTGCCCCCCAGTCTGAATCTGATTCCATGAAATTAACGCATCAATAGCAGTCGAATAACCTTTTGAGGTTGGAGCCAAAATTGCCCCCCAATCGGGAACCAGGTTCCCACAGACGGCGCCAAACTGTTGCGTCCTGGAGTATTCGCGGCGGTAGAGAAATATTTAGTTTAACGTCTTAGCATTGTACGAAGATCCAGCACACAAGCAGATAAGTGAGAGGGTGTAGCATTCATAAGAGACACCAGAGTTTTTACGTGGAAAACCCCTGAAAAGGGGGAAAAACCACGGGGCCTGGCCCAGTTTGAATGAATCCACTAGTATTTGTAGTCGATTACAAGTGAGGCCCTTCCTTAGGAGAAGGCCTTGGATTGATGTAGCAAATGTACATCATATAGATTGCATTACATGGTAGGAGTTACATATACAGGTTTGTTTGGCCTGAATGACCGTAGTCGGCAGGAGACCGTGGTCGGCAGGAGACCGTGGTCGGCAGGAGACCGGGGTCAGAAAGACTGTTGTCTGTTGATGGAGGTCGGAAGGACCATAGTAGGCGACGAAGGCCTGAAGGACCGTAGGCAGTAGGAGACTGGGGTCTGAAAGACCGTTGTCTGGTGATGGAGGTCGGACGGACCGTAGTAGGCGATGAAGGCCTGAAGGACCGTAGGCGGTAGGAGACCGGGGTCAGAAAGACCGTTGTCTTTTGATGGAGGTCGGAAGGACCATAGTAGGCGATGAAGGCCTGAAGGACCGTAGGCAGTAGGAGACTGGGGTCTGAAAGACCGTTGTCTGGTGATGGAGGTCGGACGGACCGTAGTAGGCGATGAAGGCCTGAAGGACCATAGGCAGTAGGAGACTGGGGTCTGAAAGACCGTTGTCTGGCGATGGAGGTCGGACGGACCGTAGTAGGCGATGAAGGCCTGAAGGACCGTAGGCAGTAGGAGACTGGGGTCTGAAAGACCGTTGTCTGGTGATGGAGGTCGGACGGACCGTAGTAGGCGATGAAGGCCTGAAGGACCGTAGGCAGTAGGAGACTGGGGTCTGAAAGACCGTTGTCTGGCGATGGAGGTCGGACGAACCGTAGTAGGCGATGAAGGCCTGAAGGACCGTAGGCGGTAGGAGATAAGGAGTCAGGTGTTAGTCCCAGTGTCACTTGGAAGATCGGATGTTGATGGTCTAGCCTTGAGTAGGACGTCGGGTCTAAAGCAGGACGTCAGGTCTTAAACAGGACGTCGGGACTTAACGTCGGGCCTTGAACAAGACGTCGGGTCTTTGGCAGGAAGTAGGGACTGAGTGTCAGGCCTTGAACAAGACGTCGGGTCTTTGGCAGGATGTAGGGACTGAGTGTCGGGCCTTGAACAAGACGTCGGGTCTTTGGCAGGACGTCGGGGATGAACGTCGGGTCTTAAGGCGGTGGTCCGGCGAGGTTTTGTGGTGGTCCGACGAGATTCCTGCGGTGGTCCGACGAGATTCCTGCGGTGGTCCGGCGGTGGTCCGGCGGTGGTCCGGCGAGGTTCTGCGGTGGTCCGGCGGTGGTCCGGCGGCTGTCGAGGAGGAACTCCTTCCTTCTCTTCTCTTCTTCTCTCTCTTGCTTAGCTCCTTTCTTGTGAAGAATGAGGGCTCTATTTATAGATTTTCTGGAGTGGCATGGCTCGTAAATAGGCGTGAGATCAGGGGCGAATAGGGAGTGGTCAAATGGACGGCCGATATTGAATCCTATGACCGTGCACCGTTCGTTAGCCATTTGGAGGCCTTAGTAATGTCGAAATTCTGTGATCTTGGTCTCGTTGGATTCGTCTCGTCGAGCCCTTCGATTCGAGTATAAGCTCGTAAAAATCGGAGACTGTTTGGTAACTCAAATTGCTGTTTGAACCTTCCAACAGCACTTTGAGCCCTTGATTCGGACTCATTTGGGCTCGGATTGGGTCGATCTTGGTGTCGTTGGGTTCGTATTTCCGAGACGCTCAGTTTGACTGTAAGCTCGCTGAAATCGGAGTTCATATACTCCCGGATTTAATTTTTGAAGTTTCCAACTAGCTTTTGCTTCGAGATTCGTGCCCAATCAAGCTAATTTTGTGATGACGTATCAATTATATTTAAAATCAAACCAAACACCTTGTGAAACAATGGGACTAATTAATATATGGTACTTAAGCACAAGAAAATATGATTAAAGCTCAAATTCTAGCCATATATCATCCTCCATACCATTTTTTTTTTCGATCAATTGGCCGTCAATGAATGTCAATCGATGGTGGCCAGCGGAAAATATTTAGAAAAAAGAGAGTAAATACACTTAAGAAATTCTGGAATGCCATCGACCAATTATTAACCGTTGGATAAGCATCCAATGGACCCAAATTTACTTCCATGCAAAAGTGGATGATGGCCACAAAACTTTATATCTAGTTTGTGGCGTGGAGTGAGGAGCATTGGCGGTGGCACCAAGAATTATTGAGAAAGGATATGTGCTTGTGGATGGCATCAAAAATAATAATTAAGCATCATCGATGCAGTCATCTTTGCCATAATTATCTGCATGATTGCTCTTTTTGCACTAACTAATAAAGAAAATCATGAAAGAAAAAAAATATATAGAATATTTTAAACTCAAATTTTATTTGAGACAATTTTTTTACTGTTTTTTAAAGCAGTTTTTTTTAATTTTTTAACTAAAAAGCTGTTTTAAAAAATAGTAAGAAAGCCGTCCCAAATAAAACCCAAGAATCTTCATATCATTTATTTTAATTAATTTAAAAAATATATTATCAAGTTCATAGATTTCTTATTATTTACTAGGGTGATTATAATAAAATTTATGTTAACACACAAATATATCATATATCAATATCCTATTGTACATCACAGATATAAATTATGTATTAATTTTTTGAGAATAAAAGCTGACAACATTGCTCAATTAAGGCCTCAAGTCCAGAAAACAAAATTCCACAGAGTAATTAAGCCAAGCCAAATACAATTATATTAAATATATAAAATCTGCCGTATATATATTACACAAGAGATTGGAGAAGCAATTAAGCTATTTTGTACAAATACAAGCACCACAACCCTTCATCTTAGGCTTCGTTTGGGACGGTTTTTTTATTGCTTTCTAAAACGGAGTTTTAGTACAAAAATAAAAAATTTTGTACTAAAACTTTGTTTTAGAAAACAGTAAAAAAGCCGTCCCAAACGAAGCCTTAGTTACATTTATACATCAAGATCGATCCTAAATAAAGCTACCAACCTTCATCAATTAAACCATAAGCATCACAATATGTTGTCCCAGCTCTATAACCCATTAAGAGATTGAACGGCCCAGAAATCCTCGGCACTCAAATAGGTCTCGCTAGTATTAATGCTTCCACTGTAGGCAGCTGGAACATAAGCCTCGTTAGGATTTGCAATATCTGAATAAATGGGATAGCTTGGCTGTGCCGCCATGGCTTCCTCAAGGCCGCCGGCATGGCTAGAGCTACCTTCATCATTCACTATTTGGCTCGAGCAATCGACTGGTTCACCATCTTTCACTTTCTTCTGGATTCTTGTTCTCCAATAGTTTTTTATCTCATTATCAGTCCTACCTGGGAGTTGCCTCGCAATTTTGGACCACCTTGTCGCAATAAAAATTATGAAAGCTATATATTATATGGATTACCATGGAGAAATTATTAGATATAAATTAGCTTACAAAGAAGAATGATAAGCTAATGATTACTTATTAGTTTTGATATAGGAAGAGCAAGTATGCCTACTTAACTTTTACTGGTTTGTTGAGGAGATTATTAAGCGCTTATATTGCTCCATGAATATTTTATATTAATACTAATTAATATAATATGAAAATTAAACACGAAGACAATTAAACATATATAAATACTAGAGCAAGTAAACACAAATATATTAGAAATTTGAGTTTATAAGGGCATCTCAAACCGAAAATCTCATTTTTCACTACATGCAGTGAAACTCATTCCATTTTGCGCGCTTTTGCGAAGGTAACCGTCTTTCTCCTCTTTCGCGCGTTTCTTCGGCAAATCCGATTGAGATAGAAAAATGGCGTCCAATCTGTTCAGCCTCCACCGATTAGCGATTTTGTTGTTGTTTGAATGGAGCAAAACAGCTACACGCCTTACAGTCGGATGGAGTTCGGCTAGAGATGCCCTAAGCTTAGCTTTAAGATAAAAGTACTCATATAATAGCATTGAAAAGACATTAGAGATATTATTTTAAAGGACTAGTTACACACGTTAGTCTTTTGCAAACTAAAAAGCGGAGTTCAATCATAATAAACATATGAAATGACAGAGCATTAGAATAGTTGCTTTTGTGATGATGAAAGACCTTCCTTAACTAGAAATCTTCCTAATAATTCTCTTGTGCTCACAAAATATCATTGCCAAGTATGGCAGTAGCTGCGAAATCAATATCTAAGCGTTAGTTTAAAAGGACTGGTGATAAATGCAGTAGGCGTGTTTATTCCATAGAAAAAAAAAATCTTTGTAGAGCACTGAACAATTGTGTGCAAGTATATATTCACTTCTCTCTTTTAAGTTCTAATTAAGTGTTTGTTCAAGTATATATTTCACGACAGGATTAACTTGGATGCTATCTTTTAATGGGACCAACATGACCACATCAATAATCCTTTCCACTGCGCTTCGAATGCTTTTGAACATGTAGAATTAGAAGCCATAGATGAAAGCGATTTTAGTTCTTTTTATGGCAGTGGCCAAAAAATAAAGCTTTTTTGTTCACATATATAGCTTGTAATCAAAATAAACAGAATTCTTTTAAGATTATTTTTTTGCTGTTGTCTAAGACTATGTTTGAGATAGCTTTCATATTTATTTCTAAAAAAGCTTTTTAATACAAAATTTTTTATTTCAAAATATTTTTTACTAAAAAGTTGTTTTAGAAAGCTGTCCCCGGCTTTGTTTGGAAGAGCTTTTGACTACTTTTTCGTTGATTTAATAAGTTTTTGTGCTAAAAAGTTGATATGAAAAATAATAAAAAAATTATTACAAAAGAAGTATATGTATAAAACGGGACTTTGCAATTTGATAA
Source organism: Dendrobium nobile (assembly GCA_022539455.1). Classification (NCBI taxonomy): domain Eukaryota; kingdom Viridiplantae; phylum Streptophyta; class Magnoliopsida; order Asparagales; family Orchidaceae; genus Dendrobium; species Dendrobium nobile. The sequence goes on along the minus strand of CM039722.1, from coordinate 51,875,534 downwards.
AAATAGCTTTTGTTAAATTTTTTTTATAATACTCTAAACCTTATTTTTTGGATTTTTTAATGAAAAATTAACTATCATCAAATTTCATGGTTTGGAGCCTTGCATTAATTCTTGTGCCAACGTGTCTTCAGTTCTTATACTTGCTCGCTAAGGAATTGAGGCACCAGTAGATTTTTTTTTTCTTCCAGTTCACTTGTATTATAAAGTGAACAAGACAGCTGCTTTCTTTGGTCAGAACTTGTCCTTACCATGCATATGTAAAAGAAGCGCGTCTATGGTTATCTACAATCATATCCAAGATATTATATATATATAAAAGATTCACTATTAATTTAAAAATTAATCCATTAATATTTAAGTGTCTATTCTTACGAGTTAGTCTGCTTCTAACGTGTGACTTTTTGTTCTGTGCGAATTTTGAATGAAGGAATCCTTCGGTTTTCTCTTTGTTTATAGTAAAAACATAATTAAAGCACATATGTTATAGTAACTATATTTTGATTGTGTTTTTACTGTAGACAAAGAGAAAATCAAATGGACAGAGAGAAAACCGGACTGTTCTCTCAGTCCAGCATCCGCACAGAATAATTTCTCCTAACCTGGGCTCTTTTTTCAGAGAAAAATCTTTCCACCGACACCTCTACAGCTAAAGCACGCCTTCATAAGTCTTTATCTTTAAATATGTCTTTATTATTATTATTACTGTTATTTTATGATTTGCATGAATATATATCTATTTGGGAATGATGTGAAACTGTCAGTAACGTAGGAGGAAGCTCACCTGTTTCCCCACCTTGAATGGAGATCCATGATCAGCAACTGTTCTTCAGGCGTGATGTTCCCACGGCGGACGTCTGGGCGGAGGTAATTCAGCCACCGAAGCCGGCAGCTCTTTCCAGTTCTCTTAAGACCTTCTCAATTATGCAAATCGTACCAACCAAAACCAAACATAATGGTATTAAAAGAAAAAAAAAGAAAAGATCGGGAGAGAGCATGCGTCATGCATGCATGCAGATATATGTATTCATGCATGTAACGAATACCTGCTGATCGAGCAAGATTATTCCAAACCCCCTCACCATGAATGGCTATGTAGTTGATGAGTATGAGGTCCTCCTCCATGGTCCATGGTCCCTTCCTCACTACCTCAGACTCCTCGTTGTTGTTAATCCTCTTATCCACACTGTTGGCCTCCTCTTGATCTCCCATCATGGTCGAGAGAGAGAGAGAGAGAGAGAGAGAGAGAGAGAGAGAGTAGGGAGACTAGGGATGGTCAAGGAGGCTTCAGGTTGTTGAGAGATTTATAGAAAATAAAAACAAGAATTTCGCTTTTAAAAATCTTCATTAGTCCTAAAAAAAGGTTTAACTCGAGGGAGATTAAAGGGAGTAGGTACGGTCCTAATTCCTAAATAAAGTAATGCGATAAGTTGATATAGCTTGATATATTTTTAAAGTAAACAAATATTTTCATAATAAAGATGAAAATTTTAAAAAGTCTTAGTTGCTAGTTTTGTGTGGTATCTGTTGCGTTGATTAATCAGGTAGTATTGTTGTCTCGAACCTCAATTCAATCTGTCGAGCTCATTGGGATTTGTAGGGGGCCCTTCTCTTGCTTGGGTTCGGGTGCCTTGCACATGATTTTTTTTTCGTACAACTTTACAGCGTTGCGATATTGTGTACCCAAGCATTGCGGTGCTATATAGTTTGCTTTGAGACAAATAGAGAGTGTAGTATTGTGGCGCTCTAGACCTTGGCACTACAACATTTCCAAAGAGTGTTGCGGCGCCGTTAGGCAGACATGAGACAAAAAGTTGTGCATCGCAGTGCTCGAAACTTGGCGACGTGGCGCTGTGAGGCTTGCTGATAGCTTTCTTACTCATTTTTCATGAAGGGTTGCATCCTTTTGTGGTTTTATTGTATCTCTTTGTTAGTTCTATTATGAGAATAGTGTAAAAGAGACAAAGTGTAACAATTCAAAATTTTGAAAATAATTAAAAATGAAAAAAAAAACTGAATTTATATTTGAATTGCGACGCAATGGAGAGAAAATGGAGAAAGCATATTCTTAGTTGGATTTCTTTGCGGCTTTCGTAGAAGTTTCTCAGATATCTTATTTATTATTAATAATGAATTCAGGTTCGCAAAATAATATACTTTTGATGGGTTATGGAGTCTTTTGTCGACTTTAATGGACTTATAAAATCTTATAATTTTATAATTAATTCTATATTTTTAAGTTTGTTATAGTCACTAAAAATAAATCCCTTAAAAATTTATTTGATATCCCATAATATCATGTAAATAAAAGTGAGTGAGAAAGAGAGAGGAGATGAATCAAAGAAATAGGTCGGAGAGGAGTTTTTTCAAGTTTTTGTGAGGTAAAGGTCTTCAACTCTTTAAAAGAAAAGAGGTGTTGCCCTTTTTAGTTCAACTAGAAGAGAAGCTTTCATCATAATATGGAGTTCCTCATTCGAATTCCTACAACAATGAAAAGGAAAGAAAATACTTGTAGCATTAATAATATCTGTCTACATCCAGCACGTGAATGTATTTTCTATTAATATTTGACATAGATAAATTGATAAATAAATTTTTTTTCTTTGTTGCGTCCTGAAATATTCACATTGATAGAAAAATATATATTTTAACGTCTTAGTTTTGTACGAAGATTTAGCACACAATCAGATAAAAGAGAGGGTGCAGTATTTATAAGAGACATCAAGATTTTTTACGTAGAAAATCATGAAAAGGGAAAAATCACGGGGTCTGGCCCAGTTTGAATAAATCAACTATTATTTGCAGTTGATTACAAATGGGGCCCTTCCTTGGGGGAAGGCCTTGACTTGATGTAATAGATATAAATCATATAAAATGCATTACATGATGGGACTTGAAAAAATCACTATTGATATGTTTGTTTGGTCTCGGTAGAACCATAGTCGGGGGGCAACGGAGGTCGTAAAGACCGTAGTCTGGTGACAGTGGTTGGAGGGACAGTAGCGGCGGGCGACAGTGGTCAGAATTAAAAGATTGTTGTCTGGTGAAGGAGGTCGGATGGACCGTAGTCAGCTAACGACGGAGGTCAGAAGGCCGGCGATAGGCGAAATACTAGTATCAGGCAGAAGTTCAATGATGGAAGGAAGTCTAACGTTAGATTGAAGTTTGATGACGGACATAAGTCTGGTGACTGGCGGATGTCCGACGTCAGGTAGAAATCTGACGACAGACGAAAGTCCGGCGTTGGGTAGAAGTCTGATGAAAGTTCGGAGATGTGCAGAAGTTTGACGATGGGTAGAAGTCCGATGTCGTGTAGAAATTTGACGACGAGTGGAAGTTCAATATACGATTGAAGTCTGATAAAAATCCGACGACTGGTAGAAGTCTAACGATGGGCGGAAGTCTAGCATTAGGTAGAAGTCTGCTGACAGACAGAAGTCGGACGATGGGCGGAAGTTCAGCATCGGGTAGAAGTCCGACGGAAGTTCGACAAAGGGTAGAAGTGTGATGACGAGTGGAAGTTTGACATTGGGTAGAAGTCTGACGACAGGCAACAGTCCGGCTTCGGGTAGAAGTCTGACGATAGACAAAAGTCTGGTGTCGGGCAGAAGTCTGACAAAAGTCCAACAATGTGCAGTAGTCTGATGACGGGCAGAAGTTCAACATCGGGGTAGAAGTCCGATGTCTGGCAGAAGTCCGGCAATGATCGGAAGTCCAGCGTCAGCCAAAAGTTCGCTGAAAGTCCAGCGATAGGCAAAAGTCCGACGTCAATTGACGATCAGGAAGAAGTTCGACGTCGGTCAGCTGCCAAATGGAAGTCCGACGGTGGTTGAGGAGGAGTCTATTGCAAGATAACTCAAATTTCTTTTCTTCCTTATCTTCCTTGCTCCCCTACCCACCGTCATGAGAAATGAGAGGTTTATTTATAGTTCTCTAAGAGTGGCATGACCAGTAAATAGGAGGAAGATTAAAGGTAAATTAAGAGTGGTTTGAATGGACGATCGATGTTGAATCCCTTGATCATTGACCATTTACCAGACATTTAATTGTCTTAATGATATTGGAATTTGACAATCTTGGTCTCGTTGGATTTGTCTCATCGAGATGCTCGATTCGACTATAAGCATGTCACATTTGGAACTATTTGGTAATCCAAATTATGAATTGAACCTTTCAAATGCGCTTTGGATATTTGATTTGGACTCATTTGTGCTCGGATTGAGTTGAATTTGGTGTCGTTGGGTTCATATTTTTGTGACGTTCAGTTCAACTATAAGTTTGCTGAAATCAAAGTTCATATGGTCTCAGATTTAATTTTTGAAGTTTCCAACTTGATTTTTTGATGATATATCAATCTTTAATTTATATAAAATATAATATCACTCTGCACCTGTTTTAAAATTTATTGGATTTTTATGTGATGGGAGATGTAAGTAAATTTCATCAAATCATATAAATTTTGTGTATCTATATTTGTGCTTTAGATTTCTATTATTATCGTTTTAAAACTTGTACGAGATCTTCGGTTCTTAAAATTTTCAAATTCGAGCATTAATGATAAGAAGATAAAAAATAAAGAAATTTGATGGCCAAAACTTTAGGTCATAAGATAAAAGATTAATAGAGAAAGATGCACTAACTTCATCACAAAGAAGCCCATCTTCTTTTATTTTCCCTATCTCTGGCCTTCCTACATAGCAAAAAAGCCCAAACATTTTGAAGACATGTAGGTATGACTTTGTACTTGTCTATTCTTTGTTATATTTATAGTTTAGGATCGTGCAAAGTATGAGTACGATTGAATTAATAGAACCATATAAGCCAGTGGTTCTAGTATGATGTGGTCAATGGTCATTCATATATATATTGTTAGTTATAAATATAAGTATTTTCTACCTAATCAATATCATAATAGTGAGAGATATCACGCTCGTAAAGTTAAATTTATGCACCAAAATATTGGACATATGAGTATCTAAAATCATTGTGTGATTGAACTTTGTAAAAGGGGAGATTCATTTTTATAAGATAGATTAAGTAGACAGAGAGATTGCCCAGATAATTTATCCTTTTGCATTGACTTTATTTTCTTGGTTCAAAATTTTCCAAGGATCCAATAAATGAGACTACTTTATTGGCTAGCAATATCGACTCCTCTAAAGATGTAATATTATAATATTTCTCTTGGTGCAGAAGAATAAATCATTAAATCTTGTGTTCAAAAGGATTGGTTAGGGGATTGATGGCTCGCCCTATCAAAGCCCTATGTTTTTATTATCCTAGTCATATTATAGATATTGGTTTATTTAGACATCAAAATTAGTCAACCTAATCTAAGTAATAGTTCTTATTTGTACTCATGTATTACTTTGTTTAAGTTTACTTTATAGACCATGGTAAAAATTGATTTGACTGGCCGATTTCATACTAACTTAGTTTGAAAGAGAACTTTATTATCTATTTAGTACATCAACAAATTTCGAAGCTTGAATAATAGGTAATATCTCTCTAGTTATACAAATAAATAATGAGTCAAACATTAGTCACATCAGTTATACATAATCAAAGGACAAATATAAAAATATGAAAATACGTCATTCGATATATATATATTATTGGCCATCCTTGTAATAATGAGGCCAACTAATTTTATAACTTATTGTGTGTTGCTTGATAAGTGTTGTGGCATAGATGTACTTATCACCTAGATTTATTTTATATATAGTTCTTAGCAATAAAAATGATTTTAATGTTTGGGCTATTAAAGGAGATCGAGTAATCTATTGGATAATCTTGTATCCATTGATTTTTATAGGATAAAAAATGATTCTTAATTAAATTAGGTATGAAAACAATAAAGATATATTAATATACATGTTATATTATAAATGATATAATTGAGAATGAATATAAATATTATGAAGCTCGGAATTACACATCATAAATATGACATAAATAAAATAAGATTCTTTGGTTATATTATTTATCCCTTATCACATGACTAAAGTGATTATATATATCTTTGAGCTCTATTAGGAATATAAGATGAAATTACAAGAGAAAAAATGAGCTAAGTGTATTTAATTCAAAATCACAGACATTCTTAAATGATGTGTATGAAGTGAGTCTTGGAGCAAAGATAAGGGATATTATTGAAAGGTACAATCAGAAAAAATATTTCTTTCGAGATGTCATATGATAAGGGAAGGAGATGGCAAAGTAAAAGATAGACTCAATAAATTATATATGATGGGAGATAAGTTAATGCCAACATAGAGATAAGCACATGGATTGAGGGAATAACCAAGGAAAACATTGGTTTTGGAGCAAGAATCAAGTTTTTTTGGTTGTGTAATGGTGAAGCCATATGCAGTACAAGCAGCCAAACACATAAAATTTGGAATAATTAAGAGGGATATTCATATGGTGAAGAAAGGGGAGATGTGTGGGTGGGTATGAAGGGAATGTCGATATTTGACCCAACTCGGAACCCGACCCAAATTAAACTTAAAAATTATGGGTTCGGGTCAACCTGTTTTACAAATGAGTTGGGTTCAGGTTTCAGTTTCTGACCCGCTTGATTTGGTCGGGTTCGGGTCCAGTTGAAAATCATAAATCAACCTATTTCTGACATGAAATCAAACCCGGTCACCCCCTTGCTCGAAGTAGTCCCGCACTTGCGCCTCCTGTTGACCCCATGCCTGCGCCTCCTGCCGCAGCTGCACCGGTGCTCACCCACATACATAGCACACACTCGCCGCCTTGCACACACGCGCTCGACCTATTGCCAACAGGCTAGCCCTTGCATGCTCACTCGCTCGCCCTGAGGCTTGCCCCTTTGGCCTGCACACACACTCTGAGTGCAATGCTCGTGCTCGCACCGCTCGTGTCTGGCTAGTTGCAGGTTAGTAGGTCTAGTCAAGTCAACCTAGGTTAGGGGCAGATTGGGTTCGGGTTTGAATTTCTAACCTTTTTTCCTAGCCGTGTTGGATTCGGATATGGTCAATTTCAGATCAGACCCTAAACCCAACCCAAAAACCTATTTTGACACCCCTTTCAATTTATGAGGTGTATTATCGCAATTAAAGTTTGACTACAATAAAAAAATTATAAGTCTGTTTCAATATGTCTGTGTCAAGAGCTTGATACATGCCATCATTATTGGATTATAGCTAGGATGATGATTTTACGATCAAAATATTTTTCCTCTAAGGCTTTAAAGTCGAAATCATAAATATGAGATTTTTGCTTAAGCGAGTTTTACCAGATGTCTTTGATATATTGATTGATAAAAAATATATAGCATTAGGAATTATCACAAAAGATTATAGTGGCTAAGTTCACAAATCTAAGAAAAAAATATTTAATCAACAATGAAAATACAATACTAGAGAAATTATCATATGATTATAGGAGTAAGGTCCACAGACCTGAAAAAAAAAAAAAAGAGTATTTATGAGGCAAAAAAGATGCAATAGTAAAAATAGATGAATTGTTATAGTGGTGGTGCGAAGGAGTAAATGTATAATTATTATATTTTGTTAATTTTTTTTTTCTTTTAGTCTCCTCTGAATAATACATAGGACATTAAAATAGAAAAATTAAGTAATTATGAAAACTATACATTTATTCCTTTACACCACTATCATTACAATTCTTAATCAAAGCAAATAGAAGACCTGATGTGATGCAACAGAATAAATATATGGGAGATTAAAAAAAAACTAGTTAAGATAGTTATACATTTATTCCTTTAGGACACTATCATTACAATTCGTAACTGAAGCGAGGAGAAGCCATGATTTGTGGCACCAATCTTAACAAACAATTGGATAACCAATGAGAGTTTACAGGTCGAGATGATATAGCTAAGCTAATCCCGTATAGAATCTCAGGATTGATACCAACATTGATCTTCTAATCTCAGAATTCTAGCAAGCATCAGCAAATAAAGCTTTGTAGCTACTCTGTTTACGCTTACTTCTTCTGTGTCGCCATCTCTCTTTGATGTCAGTAGAACCATTTACTGCAAATCCTATTATCTTATCAGCTTCAGCAGCTACTCTTTGCCTTCGCCATCTTTCTTGGATTTCAGTAGAACGATTTTCTGCAACTTCTCTTTGCTGATCATGAGCCGCTTCGAGTCCATGCTTTGGAGTTGAATTCATGGCTGCCGCTCCCCTTAATCTGCGAGCCTCCGCGAAAAGGTCATATATCAGCATTTCTGTTGTTCGTTCTGTGACTCCTCTCAAATACCATGATATGGGTGGTGGTGGAACAAGTGCTGGTTGGATCAGCTGGTCCAAGCTGACTATAGATCCAACTCTCCCTTTGCCTCCACTGCAGGTGTCATATTCAAGCCAAGATTTTGGTTCACAAGGAGAACAGAGCTCCTTATCAAGAAACAATGGCTCTACTTTCCAAAGTCCTTCAAATCGTTTCATAAATCCCGATTTACCTTGCTTGAATTTGATCTGCATTGAAAAATAAAAAATGTAGTTGTAGCCAAAACCCTGCATTGGGTATCTATACCCACACCCCCCATGTACCCACCCATAACCAATGGGTATGGGTGGGTATGGATTTGATGGGGACATCGTTAGAGATTGCGACACATGTACCATCAGGAGATGCCGGAGATCGACGGCCACGATCATGACCTTTATTTTCATCATTTTATGTAGTAGTTTATTTGATTTTTATGTTTTTCCGTTTTTGCCCTTATGGATAGTTGGTCGTTATTGTAGCCCGAGGGGCATTTTAGTCTTTTGTTGTCTTGTCATTTTGAGGCTTATTTATATGGCCATTTTCTCATGTAATAGTTTTCAGTTTTTGATGAAATGAAAATTTATTCTTGTTCTCTTAGTGAGTTCATCTTCTCCCACGATCTCTTAGTGAGTTCGCCGGAGGAAACTAGATCTCTTAGTGAGTTCTAGTTCGCCGGAGAAGACTAGATCTCTTTGTGAGTTCTAGTTTTCAAATTATCTCATCTTGTGAAAAATCAACGTGGAGACAATCGAGGTTAGTAAATCCGTAGTCGTCGAAGCCTTGAAATCTCCATTTTCTTCCCCTTTTCCCTTGCCCTTGCCGCCGTCCAATCCAAGAAGCAAAGCCGCTGGCCACCTGTATTTTCCCCCCTGTTTTCGCCGGCCATAAATTCTGCAGCCACCGGCCAGCCTCCCACCGGCCAGCAGCCGGCCACCCGCCGGCCTGCCCAGCAGCCTATTCCCGCCGCCTCTCCCTCTTGAAGCCTCCCACCATTTGAATTTCAAATCTCTTGAGTTATTAACCTCCTTAATTGGTGCTTATGCAATTAAGCCACCCATTAAAGAGATTAAATCTAAATTCGAAATTCAAATTTGATCTCCCTCTCATTTTAAATTTTGGGAAGTTACTTAAGCTCTAATTAAATCTGAAATTAAAATTCAGATTTAATTGAATTTCTTACTTAAACTTGGGCCCCACCCTCATAACTCCTAAATCTCTCTCTCTCCTCCTTATTGGGCCGGCCACTCTTAGTGGGCCTCTTTCTCCTCCCAAATGACATAATAACACCACAAATTCAGCCCAAAGTCCCCCTCTTTACCGCCCCCCCTTCCCCTCCTTGATTTAATTTGAATTTCAAATTAAATTCCTCCATCAAACCTCCCAAATTCTGAAATTAATCCAAAATTCCTGCACACTACCATGTGGATCCCACCATAACCAAGCTCCCCTCTTCTCCCGGGTGCTCCATCAACTCCCGGCAAGAATGCATGGACGTTGGATCATTAACGGCAGCCCACCGCTCCTCCAAATCCGGCTTCCTCCCCGGCGACGAGTCCTCTCGGGATTACTTGTCTATTAGTGGCATCGTTGAGTTTACTTACAATCCTCCTCCGCTAGCCCCTATTTTCGAGAGCAATGAAAGGACCTCAAGGTGAATGATCTAAATTTTAAACGTGTGGCTTTAGTCGTAGCTATTTGCATTATCAAGTTTATTTTGGTTATATTTTGTAAGACTCATGTAATTCTTAAATGTAATCACCGCCGTTAACATAATCTATCACGGAGTTTCTTGAATCCAAATTGAGAAAGCTAGATTTTATCGTTAACATTGCAAAGTTAAACTCTCATTAATCTCAACGTGCAATTCATGTTCACCGCACCTGGTTTCACATCAGGATTAGCCCATGGCCTTGTGGGGTGGGTATGGGTGGGTACTCAACATTAAGGGATAAATCGATTTATATTGCTAATCATCGTATATCTTATATTACTGCAATCCTCACTATGTAATGTGCAGCACTTAACCATACTGTGACTACGGTAAATTTTGATATGCGTCTTAAAAGTTTACAATCAGAGCAAAGGGCAACAAGCCTCAAGGCCATCAATCCGTGGCAGGCTGTGTTCAAAAAGCATGTAAAGTGGGTGGGTATAGGTGGGTATGGCATCCTGAAAGTTACCATGGGTGGGTGTGGGTGGCCGAAGCCTGTCCGAGTAAAGCATGGGTACCCAATGGGTACCGAACCAGGACCTCATGTAGGGCTTTGATCGTAGCCATTAAGTATGATAATTTATGACACTAGCAAGTATATTGAAAAGGGCCAGGTTTATTTGGAAAAAAATCTGAGAAGGATGTAGCTCAATCTTACAGTATGATCCATCCGGTTCTGATCCACCAAGACTTGAATGGACATAGTTCCAGACCACCAGAGGAATCTCCAAATTACTGCCTGTTCCACCTCCACCACCTGCCTTGGACCTTCATCAACCAAAACCCTTCTGGATATCACTTCCTATAAAAAGATACCAGTCTTTAAACAATCAAAAGAAGCACGCTATTGATATGCTAAGCACATGTTTTAAATATTAAGTCCCCAAAATATAATATATGTGCAATAGTCATACTGGTACCCATTGGCTCTTTGCATTGAAATGACCTCAGTAAATATCTACTAAATTTATCTGTTTATGTGCAAAATAACAACAAAAAATGTACCCCTATAATTTCTAGGGGCAAGTCAAACACACCAGAGAGAAGACTTAAACTAGGTCTAAGGAGTTAACCAGGTTCAAATAGGTTAGAATCACAAACTCATCCAGCAGGAGTCATCTTATCAGAACACCAAGTTGCTCAAAAAAAAAAAAAAAAAAACTTAACTCAACAAAACTTAACAATTGAGATCTAAGGGATTTACTTGGAGCTATATATACAGGAAAACAAACAAAAGTAGTTTTATTTTTTAAGTTATACTTGATTGGTGGTGTAACAACTCAAATTCTCAACTAGCGAGATATTGTCCGCTTTGACCTAATAATTGATGAGTGTAAATATGGTTATGTTTTATATGTTAAATTATAAGTGAAACCATGTTGTTTTAGTTGTGTTGTGCATGAAAAATATAGGAAATTCATGAAAATCCAAGTATATACAGCAACGCAGCATCGGACGCTATACCGCCATGGAGCCGTCATTGATACCGCCTGAGCGCCCAATATAGATATGGAGGTGTTCAGTCTTTGTTTGACAGCGTCGCGGTGCCGGATGAGTCAGCGCTACAAAGCCTAGTTTATGTCTGCACAGCGCCACGACGCCAATTTCTAGATCTGCCAAGTCGAGGGGAGTGCCACAAGGACACCGCAACGTTCAACTGTCAGTAGCACCGCAGCGCTACAGTTGTAACTGACCAGGACACGATCTGTCAGCGAAGCGATGCGTATATTCATTAAATAGCAGGTCCACGTCAGCAAGCGCCGTAGAGGAGGAAATTCTTCGGAACTGCGACATCAGTTCATTTTATGGGCGTCACGACGTAAGTGTCTAGAGCACCGAGGCGCTAAAGTCTGTTTTCTATGTTTTTCTATAAATAGTCTGTTTGTAATGTTAATAAGTGAGTTCATCCACTTAGTTATATTTAGTGTTCATAGTGCTTCTCTGCAATTTTCTTAGGAGTGACAACTAAGGGAATTCAGGGAGCACTAGATCCGCTTCATAAGAGTGTTTGGTCAATACTTGTGAAAGTAATTTTGTAAGTTCAAAGAGAAGTATAAAGGAGATTATTGATTATTCAACCCATCCGATGCTATCTTTTATTTCATACTTTCTTTCTTTTGTGAAATTGATAAAAATGAGTTTGCTTCACTTATTCTTCATGTCTAGCTAAATTCTCTAGTTTTGAATTGATGGTGTAAATGGAATGTGAAGTACTAATGAATTATTTTTATCAATAATTTAATGATGTTTTCAATATATTAGGTCTTCATTTAATGCACATAGTGGTCATATGTGTATTTAATATCAAGTGTAATGTGGAGTCTAGAAATAGAAAAGTAAGCACAATCAGGTATTTTTTATTGATATGATACAAGTATAAATATAGTGCTTGACATATATCAAATTTATAGAGATGAATTGTAATGAGGGGGTTTTAACTATATATGTTTTACTTACACTTATCAAATTTTCATATTGTGACAAACTATGAGAATTTAGAGTGGTATTGATGTTCAAAGGTTTAATTTGTCTTTTATCTTTTCACGCTCGACTATGCGATCAATGATGCATATGCTCTAAATGGCATCAATATAAAAGAGAATCATTAGGAAACATATTGTATTTACATTCCATCAATCCAAAGCATTTTATCCAAATATTGTTTCATTTAATTTTTTTTTATTTAAATTAAGTAATTAAATCTCTGTCAAAACTTATTTTTATTGAGTAGGATAATTGTTATAATTATAGTATAAAGTACTAGTATTTACAAGTAAACATTCTTCCTCGCGTGATCGATATTCTACTTTATCACTATATTACTTAATTCAGCATGCATACTTACGTATAATTAAGCAGGATTTTTGTAATATTTATTTCAAAGAAAACCTAAGCTTTGTTTAGGGATTGATAGAGCCCTAAATTATTTTCACAATTCTTTAGGTTATTCCACCGCCCCTATCAATAACCTCACTCAAGATTTGGTCACCTTGGTGTAACTTTTTAGGAGGTCCTCTATTCTGGGAGTGCTACAATACGAGCACCCTTAATTTTAGAGTTTCTAACAAAATTCTAATAGTTACATTGATGCGTCTTGAAAGTAAAAACAACAAAATAGATAGAAGAAAATTGTAAAAATACAAATATAGAGGCTGATTTTTTATTCCTTCAACAATAATAAAAGATATAACTGAACTACTATTCGAGAGGTAGATCTATTCTCCCATAAACCCTAGCCATCATTAAAAAACTCACCAAACCCTAGAAAATAAACCCTAGAAAATAAACTCAGCACATATCTCACCCTAACCCTAGGCAAAAGTCCCCCTTAAATATCCCTTACACATATTAAACACAATTAAAACCTTCCTAAATAATATAAATACAATAAGAAAATCTTCCTAAACAATTAAAAATTTCATTAACAGTATAAACACAATTAGAAAATCTTCTTAAGCAATTAAAATCTTCCTAAACAGTATAAACACAATTATGAAATCCTCCTAAATAATTAAAATCATGCTAAACAACATAAACACAATTAGAAAACCTTCTTAAACAGCTCCCCATTGATTCCTCTTCCTTACATAATGAATAATAGCTCCCTTAGGCTCCTCAAGGGGGGACGAAATCTTCTCCTCTGCTTCCCCTGGTTTTGCTAAGCCAAAGGGCTAGTTCAGCCAAGGTTGGGCCGGTCTGGCTGAGCTGGTCTGGGTCGGCTAGGCCCCTCCCCCTTTCAGCGTATTAAACACCAAAAGACGCAACGATGTTTTAAGAATTTAATTTAATTTTTTAAGTTATCTAATTATTCACTTGACAGATAAGACTCTAGAGGAGACCTCTGCAAGTTCAAGTAGTGGCTACCGCCATATAGCACTTTATCCTATATAGAGTTTAAAAGATGGCCTCAATGAAATAACACTTTATCCTATATCGCACAAATTAGCCAGTCCATCATATGATCAAGTAGTTTCGACTCAAGAGACTTGTACCCAAAAGCCCCACGATTGTGACCAACATCCTTGTGAGAATTGGCATAAGTTGAATTATTGCTATAACAAATTGACAAGGAAGTTGCATTTCTGTTAAGATAACCAGTTGAAAATTTTGAAAGAAGGTCGACATCCTATGACTCGTTTAAGAAGAAAAGGGAGTCATACCTAGCCAAAGGACTCATCATATAATCTTCTTTGGATTTCCATGAGAGAATAATTAATGTTATTAGCGACAACGAGTATTTCATGTGGTTGTCAACAAGGCAGTGGCCATCAAATGCCCATAACCCAAATAAATTATTGATGCGGACATCAGCACGAAGATCTGGCGCATCTATCACAGGAGGCGTCGATTTACGACGGCTCTAATTTAAATTGTTATTTAAATTAGATTTTATGAATTTTAGCTATTATTTTATGATTATTTCCTGTTTTACCCCTAGGTTAGTTTATTTGAGTGTTATGGCCCAAGGGGCAATTTTGTAATTTTGATTTTTCTCATATTGAGGCCTATAAATAAGGGCCTTAAGCTATTGTAAGAGGATGGTGAATTGATATGAAAATTTGTTTTCCACACTTATGTTCTTCTTGGGAGAGAACGAGAGTGAGATTCCTATGGGAAGGAATCGAAGTTGTCACCAGTTGCAGGATGGGTTCGTGCTCGTGATTTGAAGTCCCTTGGAAAAGGGCAATCGGATCACCCGTCAGTCTTCGGAAGAGTCCGAGGCTCGCGGTTTTTATTTTCTCTTTATCGTTTGTTTCGATCTTTGTTTTTGTTTTATCTCTTCTTTAATTGTTTTTCATCGTCTTCCTCCTCCCCATTTTCGTTTGGCCACCGGATTCACCCCCAGACCCGAACCCATGCCGCCGGCTCCACCCCATTAGCCGCCGGCCGAACCTTCCTCTCCACCCCTTTCGGATTTCCTAATTTGGTTGGGTTAAGTTAGGGATTAATTTGAATTTGAAATTATTCAAATTCAAATTTCAAATTCTTTCCTAATTTGGTTCATCTATTTTTGGAAAGTGCTTAATTGAAATCGATTTTGAAATTTGAATTCAAAATCTGATTTTTTTTTTGTCTCACTTTCATAACTCCTAAATTCGAATCTAAGAGCTTTAAAACACCAAATTACTATTTGAATTTCAAACCTCTGTTACAGATTCAAAATCCAAAGGATTTTCCATTTTTATTCCCTGGCATTAATTAAATCCCAAGCCGTTAATCCCTCACAGCTCCACCTCTTTTATTTCCTTCCCAAAACTGAGAGTGTATTATGGAATTAATTCCCTATTTCCCTCTCTACCTCCTGCCGGCTACATTAACCACCGCTCAAATCTTTCCTAAAACACCTCTTTTTACTTTGGGAATTAACTTCCATCATAACTCACTGCTGGCTGTATTATCTCAAGCTCTTGCCTTGTTTTTCTCCACCAAATCCTGCCCATAATTCCTCCCGCAAAGAGTCTTTCACGTACTGGAAATAATTCCGAAAATCTCAAGGCCCACACGCCACCCTCTGCTGAAGATTTTCTCAGGTTTTGAATATGAAAACCTGAAGAAAATCTCTCCATTACAGCCGGCTCCCTCCCCAGATTAATTGGCTTTTGAAATCTCTCCATAAGTGCAAATTTACCCCTTTAAAAAGATTTCCAAAAGCTGAATCTGCTGGCCGAATTTTTCAAGACCATCACGAGGGAATTCCTCCACTAGAAGCTCTCCAAATTCATACAATATCAAGCCCTCTTCCTCCCAAAGCTGCAGCAAATTTCTGAAAGAAATCTGAATATATTTCAAATTTCTAGAAGGAATTATTTCAGGTTTTTCGGGAGGGCGCTTGGAGTTTGTTCTTGCCACTACTTCCCTATCCGTTCTACATCAATTATCTTCCATAAAGATCATGAGCATGCCATTCACAGCGAGGAGGCGACTGTTCGATCATTTTAAAAACAATCATATCTTATATTTGACTATCCTCATGCAGATACGGATCTTATGTAACTTATCCTAAGGCATCAATCACAGCTCTTGCTTATAAATAAAAGATTTAAGTGTTAAGCACAAGCACGAGCAATCACAGCCTAATCCCTTCTTTTGCTCCCTCGCACTCTATGAAATGGTATGCATTTGCTAGATTTGATTTTCCCTCCTCTGTGAAGGCTTTGGATCCAACAAGAATCTTCTAAATTAATGCCTAACATTTCCAAGTCTTATTTATGTTCTATAAATATAGATAAGTATTTAAGATGATGACAACATAATCCTTTTCAAACTAAAAAAGTACAAATTTGATA
The DNA here is from genome assembly GCA_022539455.1 of Dendrobium nobile. Lineage (NCBI taxonomy): Eukaryota > Viridiplantae > Streptophyta > Magnoliopsida > Asparagales > Orchidaceae > Dendrobium > Dendrobium nobile. Next base: position 51,859,271 of record CM039722.1, on the reverse strand, counting down.
ATGACTAATGGTAGAACATGATCCAAAAACAACAAATTTTTCTGGTAAACATAGGACCCTGTTATTAGCATCAGTGAGTTGTATATTTGCAAATTCAATTGTTTTAATGAGTTCAAAGTTTAAGTAGCAATACCATGCTCTTAGCAAATACTAACCGGCTAATGGGATCAACAAAAATTAATTTGTCGTCTCTCTAATAGTTGACACTGCATCTATTTAACATTTAAATGTTTAAAAGAAGCATCCTAAACTCGTTGGAAATCACCAAGAATGCATTCCAATTGTTTGTACAGAAAACTCCGATGACAATAAAGGATGTGCATTGGCATCCATATTGACATGTTGAGATCAATGAACAATGATAGAAACAGCAAGTCACAGGTTGTTAGAGAAAGTTTAAAGATTGCTGCTAGTCTGGAAGCTGGTGATTAAACCATAACAAAAACTAGCAAGTCTAAATAAGGACAATGAGGACTAAGGAGATTGCTAAAATAGCTGTTTCACAAGTAAAGGCACAGTAGATTTCACATGCCAACTATAAATCACTATATTGAAAGAATGCAACCATTTATTCACAAGCTTTTGCCCAACATTGAATGATGTTACCATGGGTGGATCCCCCATGTACTCAGGGTGGGCAAATGCTCACCCTCAAAAAAAAATAAATTAAATATTTAGAGGGGATATTTTGGAATATTTTTGATATTTTGAGTATTTTGTCCCCCAAAAAAAAAAAAATCTTTTTTGTCCTAATTTTATCAATCCTAAGCGTCTTTATCCATCCCCACAAAAAAAAAATTTTATCCACCCTGGAAAAAGAAGCTGAATCCGCCCCTGAACGTTATCATAGGAAGTAGACAGCTTGAAAAAATTATAGATATATTAAATAGAAGCTAATGAATGACCAAAACTCAAGTAAAAAAGACATACCTTGATGTTCTTAAAAACTCTTTTGTTTTCAGGATCAATGACAATGTTAAAAACTGCATCTGGAGGCAACCCAACATTGCATTTGACATTTAAGTTGCAAAGAGAGCCTTCCGGTACACTAACCTGAAGTGAGTTTCAATGGAACTTTTAGTCTATACGCAGTACATGGATATAATATTTAAGTATCACTTTGTTTAGGCAGAGTCATCCTTAGATAAGTTGTTGAAAATTAGACCTTGGGGATGTATAAAAATTTGTAAGGGTAGCATACACTTGGATAGTGAAGGCACAAAAATTTATAAATTATACCCTTCCTGAGAACAGCATAGCAATTATATTCCATTTTCACTTAATTTACCTTTGAAGAACGTAAACCATGAAAAATGCCCTCTGTGATACTGAAGATTATCAACATCATCATCAAAAGAAAGAGCGCAGCCAGTCATAGCTAAAAAGTCTTATCATTCACGTATTAAAGGTATGGATCAACAATAAACTATTGGTTTTAAGCATAGTCGAAGAAAGGGGATACAGAAACTCAGAAAATTGAAGACATCAAGATCAGACTAATAATAATCATTCTTTTGTACAATTAAACACTACCTTAAGTTCCGGAGGATGATCAAGCCAGTAAGAGTTTTCTCTCCATGCTTGCATCTGCCTGTCCAAATCAACCTTCCATGTCTTACACGAATCCTTCTCTCCTATAGCCAAAAAATTTGTATTATCAAGCTTCTGCTTATGTTTCTTCAATCCTGACTGTAAGTATAACAAACAAGACCATTAATTTGAGCTAAAATCATGTTATGTCCGACAAAAGCAGCGATACACACCTGCAAACAATTGTGAAGTCTATGAGGGATCTTCATCAAAAGTTCCTGTAGTGATGAAGGAGTTGCTAGCCATCCTTGTCTCTCACAAACATGGGCATCAAGGCTTTGCTTCATTTTATTGTCCTTCGCTAAAGCCTGAAATAATCCATGATATAGTTAGATTTTAGAAGTGCAGATATTTGAAGACATGGAAACTGCGTTGATGAAGTGCATTTATTTAAGAAAATATCAATTTGGTTGACGTGATTCTATGTATGAAGTTACAAACGGGGAAAAAATCCTGTAAGGGGTCTATTATTCTACATGATACAGTTGAGGTTGCGTTTAAAATTCACTTTTTCTTTTCCTTTTATTGATGAACTAAATGGTTCAGCTTTAAGTTTATGATCTACAAACCTGTCTCTCTAAAAGGCAATTAAGCTCAAATCACTCCATTTCTCTGTCAGAGAAAAAAAGTAAAGTCCTATCTGAAATGAATCTGGAAACAAAAACTGCTTGGGTGTCCAAACTTTCATTTTGATATTCCAGCTATTCAGTGATGCGGGCTACAGTCCAAGTGGAATACACGTCCAGAAGAGACCTGCTCATTAGCTTACTCCACTATCTTTATAACCGTTTTTATTCTTTTTCTGTTTTAGCCGAGCTCTTTATTTTTATTTTCTACCTTTATAATTTCTGTTATTACGATAGAGACTCATATATATCGTTTTAGAGAGACTGAGAAGGGATATAGAAGATAAATATAGTTAATTGCGTCTAAAACCCTGATTCCTGTTCCATTGGCTTTCTTCTTCTTGTGTCTATTCTCATTCTTGCAGGTTGAACACTGCACCAGAAGTGGTATTAGAGCCATTCCTGAACAAGATGGCTGACGGAAGTTCCTGGAGAGCTCCCGACGACGATCAAGGGTTAGAAGATGTTTGGGTTGCCCAGGCTAGCTTCATTCGGCATCTTGAGGAGTTAAGGGCAGATTTCTTTTGCCTCTCCATAGAGATGAGGACGGAACTGGCTGCTCTCAGAGCATCAGTGGATACAATCGTCCCTGGTCGCGTACCGGCGTAGGCTCCACCATCGATTCTGAATTTCGAACGGGTTGGACGAAGACCGCAAGTTCTAGTTGCAGATTACTTGGATTCGGAATATGAAGTTAATCCCCGACTACACCCGGAACTATCATAAGGAGGAGGATCTACGCCCTCAGTATTACGCAGCCCCGAGGTGACTGGTTGGACATCCTCACCGAGAACAGGGAGAACAGGAAGACTCAATTTGGTTTGGTCATTATCACAAGCCATTAATTTTGCCTTGAAGGTAGAATCACAAATGCAGCAACATTCCCGGAGTTATTCCGGTCGGCGACAATTCCAACACGAAGCTAGTATGGAAATTTCGAAGGCAAACCCTCCGTAGGCAAAGATACAACCAAGCACCGCTCCTTCATCCAATAACATAACTGCTGAAAGTAAAATGTCTGCCAAGATGAAAGCCCCATTGAAGGAGAATCCCTATAGTAAGCCCACAACATTGAAATGTTTTAGATGCTTTCAACACGGCCACAAATCCAATGAATGCCCCAACCAGCAATATATTCAACTTCTTGAAGGTGAGCAATTAGATTAAGGAATGGGTAATGAAGATCGCCTAGAAGAGGAGGTGTTTACAGAAGATCTTCACGGAGATGAGGGGGGACCTGTTCTATGCATTCTTGAAAAACTGCTGTCAGCACCAATGCATTCTCAGCCTTCACAACGAAATGCATTGTTCTAACTGCACGATATAGGGAAAGGTTTGCAAACTCCTTATTGATAGAGGGTGCGCCGAGACTGTAATTTCTCGCTCCGTCGTGCAGGCATTGAAGTTGAAGACTACGAGGAAGTCTCAATCATACAAAATTGCTGGGGAAACGTGGCATAGAGATAACTGTTGCCGAAGCATGTCAGGTAACTTTTTCTATTGGAAAGCACTATGTGTGCGAAGTAAGTTGTGATGTCCTCGAAATGGACATTTGCCACCTCATACTAGGCCGACCGTGGCAATTTGATGTTAATGCGACATATGACTATCGAGCCAATGCCTATTCATTTGAGTGGAAGGGAAAGAAGCTCTGGTTGTTGCCTATGTTGTGTCTTGACATTTGTTACTGCAAGATGTTCATAACAAAACCCTTGTTTTGGCTTTAATAGCTGTGGACAGCTCTTATCATACAACTAAAGCTTCCCTCCCATAACCCATTCAATGGTTACTGTTAGACTTCGCTGATATTGGACCTAGTGAATTACCCACAGAGTTGCCCCCACTTCGCAACATTCAACATCATATTGACTTCACCCCGGGAGCGACGCTACCCACCTTACCATATTATCGGATGAGCCGAAGGAACATCTGATTTTACAAGAAATTATGGAAGACTTACTCAAGCGACAGCTAATCCAGCATAGCCTCAGCCCTTGTGCGGTGCCGGAGCTTATTGTTCCCAAAAAGGATGGGCAGTGGCGAATGTGTATTGATAGCAGAGCTATCAATATGATCACAACCAAGTACAGGTTCCTTGTTCAGAGAATTTCCGACTTGCTGGACAAATTACACGGTGCTGTCATATTTTCCAAACTTTACTTGCGCAGTGGCTATCATCAAGTTCGCATAAGACCCGACGACGAGTGGAAAACAGCGTTCAAGACGCGTGAGGGGATATACGAGTGGAAAGTTATGACATTCGGACTATGCAAAGCTCCTACTTTTATGAGACTTATGAGCGAAGTGCTTCAACCTCTCTCGAGTAAATTCTATATTTCTTATTTTGATAATATCTTAGTCTATAACACCTCACTAGAAGACCATGTACTGCATTTGACTCAACTCTTCCAAGTTTTAAGGAGCAAAAAATTATATCTAAACTTGCCCAAGCATGAGTTCGCAACATCCACCTCCTGTTTTTTGGGCTTTGTTGTCTCTCGGGAAGGAGTCCAAGTGGATCCCCACAAAGTCTCAGCCATCCGGGAGTGGCCCATACTTCGTTTGTTATCGGACATTCGTGGTTTCCACGGTTTGGCGAACTTCTATAGACGACTCAGACGGGGATTTAGTATCATAATGGCACCTATTACTGATGTTTTGAAGGGGCACTCCTTCACTTGGTCCGCCGCCCAGCAAAACAGCTTTGAAAATATTAAAACGGCTTTGAGCTCGACACCTGTTTTGTCCCTGCCAAACTTCAAGAAGCCTTTTCAAGTTGATACAAATGCATCTGTTATAGGAATTGGAGCAGTGTTATAACAAGATGACCAGCCAATTGAATACTTTAGTGAGAAGTTGAGTCCTTCCCGCCAGAAGTGGACGGTGTATGAGCAAGAACTGTTTGCTATTGTGAGGACACTGAAACAATGGGAACACTACCTCCTCCATCAAGACTTCGTATTGTGCAGTGATCACCAATCTCAACAATTTCTAAATAGCCAGAAGACAATAAGTAGGAAGCATGCAAGATGGGTGATATTTCTTCAAAGATTTAGTTTTGTGATACGTCACAAGACTGGGAAGATGAATAGAGTGGCTGACGCACTTAGCCGACAAGCTGCCTTACTCGCCCAGCTTCAGACCGAAGTCACCGGATTAGAGGAGATGAAGTTACTATATGACTCAGATACTGACTTTGCCCCGCATCGGACAAAATGTCATTCGGGTACACTAGATGAGGATTACTCGCTGAGATACGGATTTCTTTTTAAAGAAAATTCTTTGTGTATTCCATCCTCATCTTGGCGACATCACCTTCTCAAATTGCTTCAAATCAGATTTTTTTTGCCTCACATGAAAAGAAATGTATCCTGATTTATAGAACGTTGTGACGTGTGTCAAATATATAAAGGGACTGCTCAAAATACAGGTTTGTACATGCCCTATCCTGTACCAGATTCAATTTGGGAAGATTTGAGTCTTGACTTCGTGTTGGGGCTGCCAGAAACGAAGAAAGGATCTAATTCTATAATGGTGGTCGTGGACATATTTTTTAAAATGGCAAATTTTATCCCATGTAAGAAAACTTTTGATGCTCTCAATATTGCTAAAAAAATTTTCAAGGAGATAGTCCGCTTGCATTGAATACCCTGTAGTTTGACCTCCGATAGGGATGTTAAATTTATTAGCCACTTATGGCGAGAACTATGGAAGAAGTTTCAAACAGATTTGAAGCTTAGTTCCGCTTATCATCCTTAAATGGATGGATAAACGGAAGTTGTCAATAGGACTCTAGCTACTATGCTCAGATGTTTAGTTCAAGATAATCCCAAACAGTGGGAAGAAATTCTAGGTCAAGTTGAGTTTGCATTTAACTCCATGCCAAATCATTCTACAGACCGATGCCCATTCAGAATTGTATACACCAAAATGTCGAATCATATTGTGGACTTAGCCATAATTCCTAAATGCAGAAGTACTGCTGCCTCTCAAGCTGCAACCCATTTCTCTGATATTCTAAAAACTGTTCAAGAAAAGCTAAGTGACAGTAATGCAAATTACAAGGCAAATAAAGATAAGTACCGCCGGCACATAGAGTTCAAACCGGGTGAATTAGTAATGTTACTATATCGCTAAGATCGTTTTCCTTTCGGACAGTGTCCAAAGTTAAATCTAAAAAAATTCGGTCCGTTACCGATGCTGCGCAAGATCAACGACAATGCATATGTCACAGACCTGCCCAAGAACATTCAAATCTCTTCCACCTTTAATGTTGCAGATATCTATCCCTACTACCCACCGGATTTGTTGCACCACAAAACAGTCTCATCGGAGATGAGCTCGTCTGAAGTAGGGGAGACCTGATGTGGGCTGCAGTCCACGTGGAATACACGTCCAAAAGAAACCTCATTAGCTTACTCCTCCACTATCTTTATACCCGTTTTTATTCCTTTTCTGTTTTAGCCGTGCCCTTTATTTTTATTTTCTACCTTTACTATTTTTGTTATTACGATAGAGACTTATATATATATATATATATATATATATATATATATATATATATATATCGTTTTAGAGAGACTAAGAAGGGATATAGAAGATGAATACAGTTAATTGCATCAAAAACCCTGATTTCTATTCCATTGGCTTTCTTCTTCTTGTGGCTATTCTCACATTTTTGCAGGTTGAACGTTGCACCATTCAGCATATTGATAATAAAAATATAACTAACTATTATAGCTTCAAAGAAAGTTTTGCCTAAACCTTAGACGAACAAGTTATTTAAAGAGCAATATAAAATCAGCCTAAACGAAAGTGGCAAAAATTAACTCTTCTATCAGAAAATCTTGGTGAATTTCTCTAAATCTTTTTCGTAGAGGTATGGGGCACAGTAGCAACGTGATTTTTGCAGGATTTGCGCAAGATTCATGTACAGGTATGGCAGAGGTTTTTTTTTTAGCTCTTTTTTTTGTTTATTTTATCTATTTGAGTAAAGGTCAACACTAAGCCAATCACTTAGTATCACCCTACTTCTAATATTCTTCATCAACCAATGTCATTTGCCAATAAACAAGAGACATCTGACCTCTATTAGCCATTGATGTTGATGCCAAACAGCCATCAAAGTTTGTCACTAGTCTTCGTAGTCGCTCGGTCTCCTCTCTTATCATGAGAACATGCCAAGTTAACCGCCCTACGTCTCTTGAATCCAGACATCCACCATTAATTATCGCATGGCACTTATTATCCATTGACGACTAGAGCAACTCAAAACTCCTCCTAATATCATCATATAAGATGCTTTTCATGATTCATATCTAATACATTATATTAATTACTTATTGACTTCTAGTCATGGAGAAGGATTCCATTTATATCATTGGCTCACATTAATGAAATTATGTAAATCAAGCTAAGTTTGTGGCTTCCCCTTTTTAGATTTTCCAAGTTATCATGTTTCCTACATGTTACTCAGAACTTTTCCATGTATATAAACTAAGTTCTCGAGCATCTCCAAATACCAGCACACTACACTGCCAACGCATTCCCAACCATTTATTTGAATTCTCCCAGCCCACAAAAGCCAACCTTTCAATTGTTTCCTACAACAACTATTAACTAAGGAGAGGGCCGAGAGGCCATATAAAGACTCAAACGAAAAGTTATCATCATCACACTTCTTCTAAACCAACTGAAAGACGTAATTTTTAGCAGGATAAAAATCTACAACTACTGCAAGGTTGACCTCAAATCTAATAATAGCTCCCTGCGTTAGCGATGAATATAAACTAGCAGAAAAATTCAAATATCTACAATAGATGCAGCACAAGCTGATCTGACCTTGAACTACCCGGTGGATAAAGAAAACCGCCGAGAAAAAATTTAATCAATGCAGGAATTACTAGATCAAGTAAATGGCTACACAACCTTACCATTTGAAAGCGTGCTGTTGTTTCGAACATAGAGCGAACAGCTTCCGTGCATCGTTTGTCAGCCCATAAGCAAACAACGAAATCGAAAGGCAAAAGGCGAAATGAGCTGGAATAATCAAGAAGAAAGGGTTAGCTGACTTCGAAAATAAGGAAGAGAATTTAGGAACGCAATCATAGAACTATGGTGTCATATCCGCCCAACAACTGAGATGTTCACGCACGGATCTCGCCTAATAAAGACAGGTTTTTAATGTTTCTTAAAGCATATTTTGAATAAAAAAATTATTTTAAAAAAATTACTCGAAGAATTAGTAAGAAAGCAGTTTCAAATAAAGCCTAAGGTTTTGTTTGGGACAGCTTTATTTATACCTTTTTAAATAATAAAATTACTTTCGCTAAAAAATTTTCTGGCTCCATGGCTGTATGTAAGGGCGAATTATTGATCGGACGTCCGTTCATCCAATCCAGACGCACCACTTCACCCAAATATACTGGGACCCGTTGTATTTTGGTGATGTGGCACGTCTGGATTGATGTCCGGATAAATTCGGACACCGAACGTAATAATTTGCTGTATGTAAGAGTGGAGTAATGTGAATGCTCGTCTATTAACTTGTAAGGCTACATGCAAACCCTTGCTGCTTAAATTCTACCATAACACCAATGGGCTTTATGGGCTAGGCCTGCGAAGGCTTTACCAGGCCTTCGATATTCTCTCACGGGCCCCTCCCTCAAATCCTGAAGGTAAAAATGGGACATTATTTAAGAGATAAGTAGCGAAAACTGCATATAATTATCTTACATTACCGTTAAAAACTTAATTATATAAATTATTACCGTCTAAAGATCGATGGAGCGCAATTTTCACGAATTTCGATGATACTTATAAATTTTTATAATCATAATTTTTTTGGGTATTTAGGCCAACTAAAACAGCCTCACATACGCATCAGATACACGAATCCAAAATCTCTCAGTTGGTAGCCTAAGCTTCCAACCATAGACCAAAATTAGTTGGGTGATATATTCATTATTCCAATTGCCCGCAAAATAGCTAAAAAAAATGGAGATAAAATTACTTCTTTGAGAAGCTTTTTTTTTTTTTTTTTACTACTTTGAGAAGCTTGGCATCACACTAAGGGGCGTTTAGGTTCATTTTTATTTTATTTTGCTTATGTAATAATTGAAATAAATAATATTTTATAACTTCAAAATATGTTAATTTTAATTTTATGTGGTGGTGGTGGTGGATATAAACTATGGCTAAAAATCGGCAGCTCGTGGTAGAGTAAGCAATTTACAGCAAACCGTTTTGACTACTAACTTAGCGGTCTTTGAGTTTGAAATATATGAATTTATCTTAAAGGCTCAAATATCCAAAAAATATATATTTTAAAAACAACTTGATTTATTTTTAACAATAAAAAAAAGAAAAAAAAAACATCAAATAAATTTGTTCTTAGAAACAAAAGCAAAACTAAAAACAAAAAATAAAATTGATCCCTAGTATGCCCTTATTTTATGTTTTTTATTTTATTTTATTTTTATTGGAAATAAAATATATTGATAACTTTAAAATAAAATATTTTAAGTTATTTTTTATTGAATATCCAACAAGTTGATCTTCATGACTCATGAGCCAATGGAAGGTACGAAAAAAATATTCTGTGCGAACGCCGAACGCCGTCTGAAGATTAACCAGAATATGTCACATCACCCCTTCGCTCGGTATCGCGGCTCTGTACCGCTGACGTGGTTGCATCTGATTCGTCTTCAGACATAGTGCTGCGTCCAATGTCCGCCCAATGATACAGTGGTTTTCGGCGATTGCCATGAAGCAGCATAAGTTTACAGAGGTGGCCGCAACAGCCCGTCATGATAATTATTTTTAAAATATTAAAAAACTTTAAATTTATTTTGAATATTTTTAAAAATAAATTAATTTATTTCAAAATTTAAAAAAATACTAATGAACATGTTAAAAGAAATTATTTTTTAAAATAAAAATAATAATAAAAGTGATTACCTTAAATAACTCAAAATTTACACCAAACCGTTTTTCTGCAAAACCAACGCAAATTCAGTGCAATCAGTACGACTGAGCAACGCTATCAGTTTATATTGCATTTGTGTACACAGCACACTTTCCGCTAAGAGATCTTGGATTCGAATCTTTGTGTATGAGTTGTGTGTATGAGTTTGCTTTAAATGGCCTAAATGTCCCCAAAAATATATATATTGTGCATTTGTGTTTAATAAAAATTACAGTTATGCTAGTAAGAAATTTTCTGTCAAATTATAAAGTTGGATTAAAATTTTCTTATCAAATTTGGGCTGAATAAATTTTAAAAATTTAAATTTATTTAAAAAATAAATATAATATATAAATAATCAATTAAAAAGAAGATCTTTTTTTCTTAAAAGAAATAAATATAAACTTTCAAGTTATAATTTCATGCAAAGCATTCCATAAGAATAGAAGAACAATCACCACTTGCCACTTGTCAACTGCATATGACATTCTTGCCACTAGTCAATTGCATATGATTTTTTGGATTGGAGTAAGCTCCAATTGTCCAACGATTGTTGATGTTGTTTTTTTAATAACTTTTGAACTAATTTAGGCTTCGTTTGGGACGGGTTTTTTATTGCTTTCTAAAATGGAGTTTTAGTACAAAATTTTTTATTTTTGTACTAAAACTCCGTTTTGGAAAGCAATGAAAAAGCTGTCCCAAACGAAGCCTAAGTCAAATTCGTATACTTATCATATATACTGATAGGGGTGTCAACTTTTGACACGATCCGAAAATCCGACCCGGACCCGACCCGGAAAATCCGGGTTGGACCCGACCCGTTTGATAAACGGGTCGGGTTCGGGTTCACAGATTCGACCCGTTTAAAAAACGGGTCGGGTTCGGGTTGCCCGGCGGGTTGCCGGGTCAACCCGCGAACCTGTTTAATTCAAAAAAATTTGAATCCCGCGCCTGCCAGCCCCTGCCCGCCGCGCTGCCCGCGCCTGCCCGCTGTGCTGCCGATGCCCGCCCGCGCTGCCTGCCCGCGGAGCCTGCCCGCCTGCCCGCGCTGCCTGCCAGCGGAGCCCGCCTGCGGGGCTGCCCAGCGCCGCCTGCCCGCGCTGCCTGCCCAGCGCGCCTGCCCCCGCTCTCGCCCGCCGCGCCGCCGTCCACTGTCCGCCAGTAGCCAACCCGGGTCGGGTCGGGTCAACCCGTTAACCCGCCGGGTCGGGTCCGGGTTTGGATTTCCGACCCGTTTGTCTTCCCGGGTCGGGTTAGGGTCGACCCTTTTGAACCCGGGTCAGTTCTGGGTTCGACCCGAACCCGACCCGTGACCCAAAATTGACACCCCTTTATACAAGCTTCGAACTTAAGATCTTTTGATTGGCAGTCTTAAAAAAAAGCTCCCAACTAGCAGATCAAGGCCGAGTATTTGTTATATATCTTTTTTTTTTTCTTCAAAATATATACATACATAGGTGATATTGTTGAGTATTGGCTCTGCCTCCAAATGACACGTTCAGTAGGAGTTGAAAATATTACTAATTACTTTTTTAAGTTAAAAAATATCAAACATGCACAACTTCAATGACTCATTAACCTTCTCAATTATAGGCTATTTAATTTGATAAAGAGGGAGCATAAAGTAATTACAATACAAAAGTTTTAGAAATTTTAATACTTGCTTTGATGAAAAATAAATGCATGGTAAGATTTTGACGGATTCCATATTTTCTATGAAGTTCATTTAGATGAATTCAAAACTCACATGTTATTTACCCAATTCCAAAATACATTACAAGATAACTCCAATTTTACGATCAAACTGTCACGACCCGACCCGAGACGGGACGGATCCCGCCCGCGCCGGATCGCGACGGAGAATAGCTAACCAGGATCTGGCTTTGGATTAGGTTACTGAACTGATCTTCCAAATTCTTAACTCAACAGAAGCGCACAGAACAACAGAGCTACTAAAAACATCAAATGCAGCGGAACAAAACATCTATCTTTTCATTTCCTCAAAATAATCATCTACAGAACAGTACATGGCTTTCAACAGAAAGAAAGACAGAACAGGAAAGCCATGACTGTACAAAAATCAAAAGTACAAAAGTACCTAATCTGATCAGACTCTGAAATCTAATCCTGGACTTCCTTGCCCTTCCCAGAACCTGAAAACCACCAGAAAGCAAGGGTGAGCTCAACAGCTCAGCAAAGCAACAAACCACCAATCTAAATCCTCAGAAAACAAAACCAAACTTATCAGACAGAAATCAGATCAGAAGTCGGAACAGAATCGGAAATCAAAACTTACGGACAGATATCAGATCACATCAGAGTCGTACAGATCGTATCAGAACAGAACAAATCAACAGAGTCAGAAACAGAAATCAGAATCGTACGGATCATATCAGAACAGAATAAACTCAGCATATATCAGATATCAGATATTTAATTAATAGCTAAGTGTGCCCCCGGCACCAGAATAGTAGCTGAGTAATTAATAGCTAAGTGTGCCCCCGGCACCAGAATAGTAGCTGAGTAATTAATAGCTAAGTGTGCCCCCGGCACCAGAACAAATGTGCTTATAGCACCAGAACAGATCAGATGTGCTTCCAGCACCAGAATATATAAATAGTGCTTATAGCACCTAAACAGATTTTTCCTCGGATCCGGAACAGAACAAATATCAAAATTTTAGATTGAGCTCATTTCAGATTTCCCTGACACTTACTGAATCTCATAGGATCCAGGCCCCTTATAACTCCCTTTTTATAGCTTATTCACATAGCATTACAATTCAGAAGAAATACGGACAATTCAGAAATTACCCAAAAATCGGGCAGCACAACGGCAGTATACGGAATTTACACAAAAATTCCTGCAAAGAAAATTTACCGAATTCGCACAGAATACAGATATCAACATTTCAGAACCTTTATTCTACTGCACAGATAAATTCCAATTTCACAGAAAAATCTGGTCGACTAAAAACACAGTCGAATCAAAAATACCCGGACGAAAATCTTCAGAAAATAACCAAAATGTGCACACTCGGCACGTCAACAATATACAGAAAGTTACGCGGTAAAAACTGAACCGATCAAAAGATACGGACGAAAATCGCTAACGGAAACAAAATCCGGACAGAATATACCGACAAACACGACGGTTCTGAAAATTGAGAAAGGTAGAATGTGCCTTACCTCGAGCACAGCAATTTCCTCAACAGTCACTTCGATCGAAAACGGCTCCGCGTCGTCCGAAAATCCACTTTTCTCCAAAATCCCACGACTTTCTCTCTCCTCAGATATTTATTTTTTATTTTCTGATTTTTCTCTCTCTTCAAAACGACTGAAATCAGCTTTAATATACACAGATCGGCCCGGCCGATCGCAACATCGTCCCGGGACGATCTGACCAAAAGGATCGGCCTGGTCTCCCTTCAGGGCTATTGCAGGGACGATATTTTCTACAGTGCCAATCGGCCTGGCCGATGTCTCCAATCGGCCTGGACGATGCATGCAGAAAATCACCTGGAGCAAAACTGGGCTAAAATCTGGAGCTGAATTTTCACTGATCGTCCCAGGACGATCCCAGATCGTCCTGGACGATACTGGAGCAGATCTTGATATTACAATCTCCCCAACTCAGAAAAATGTCGTCCTCGACATTATCCAGTCCAAACTCAGTCAAAACAAGTACGGGTACGACCGTCTCATATCAGACTCCTTCTCCCAAGTTGCTTCCCGTGCAGTCCGGTGCTTCCACTGGACTTTAACCATCGGAATCTCTTTATTTCTTAACTTTCGGACGTCGTACGCCAAAATAAGCTCTGGTTCTTCCTTGTACGCCAGATTCTCCTGAATCTCCACCTCATCAGCAGACACCTTCTTCCCAGAGTCTGAAACCCACTTCCTCAGAGTGGATACATGAAACACATTATGCACATCAGGCATAGATTCAGAAAGCAATAACTTGTAAGCAGCTTTTCCAATTCTTTCTAAAATCTCAAATGGTCCAACATACCTTGGACTAAGCTTGCTTACCTGACCAAATCTGCTCACACCTTTCATCGGGCTGACTTTGACGTACAAAAAGTCACCGACCTGAAATTCAACAAATCTGTGCTTCTGATTGTAATACTTCTGCTGACGATCTTGAGCGGCTTTCAATCTTTCTCTTATCAAATTGATCTTCTGAGCAGTTTCATCAGCAAAAGTGGCCCCCAAAGCCTGTCTATCTCCGACCTCCGTCAGAGTCAAAGGAGTACGGCACTTCCTGCCATACAAAGCCTCGTACGGTGCCATACCGATACTGGACTGAAAACTGTTGTTATAAGCAAATTCAATCAGCGGAATATGATCTTCCCAGCTTCCGCTAAAGTCCAGAACACAAAGCCTCAACAGATCTTCCAGTACCTGAATCGTCCTCTCAGACTGTCCGTCGGTCTGAGGATGAAAAGCTGTACTGAAATGCAGTTTCGTACCCAAGCCTTGCTGAATGCCTTTCCAAAGTCTGGAAGTAAAACGTCCATCTCGATCAGATACGATCACACGAGGCACACCGTGCAATCTGACTATTTCCTTCACATAAATCTGTGCCAAGCGTTCAACTGAATCCGTCTGTCTGATCGGAAGAAAATGGGCTGACTTGGTCAATCGATCTACAACCACCCAAATGGCATCATGTCCTTGTCTAGATCGAGGAAAACCCATCGCAAAATCCATCGTTACCTCCTCCCATTTCCACTCAGGGATAGGCAACGACTGCAACAGTCCACCTGGTCGCTGATGCTCTGCCTTCACCAACTGACAGGCTTCGCATCTCGACACAAACTCTGCCACATCCTTCTTCATCCCAGGCCACCAAAACAAAAGCTTCATATCAGCGTACATCTTACCACTGCCTGGATGAACAGTGTAGCCAGAAAGATGAGATTCGTACAGAATCTCCTGCCTCAAGTCTCCAGACACAGGTACCCACAACCTGTTCTTACAGAAAATAACACCAGAATCAGAAATTCGAAGTTCAGGAGTCTTACCAGATCCAATCTGAGCTATCAACTTCGAATAATCAGAATCTGACTTCTGGGCTTCTTGAATCCGTGCTTCCAAAGAAAACTGAATACTCATCTGAGCCAACTCCAAATCACTGGAGGATACCACCTCCAACTGCAATCTCTCCAAATCACGAATCAGAAAGTCATCACAGGTAAGCTGAATACCTGAGAATCCAGAAGACTTTCTGCTCAGAGCGTCCGCTACCACATTCGCCTTCCCAGGCTGATACTGAATAGTCAAATCGTAGTCCTTGATCAACTCGAGCCACCTCCTCTGTCTCAGATTCAGATCCTTCTGAATAAAAATGTACTTCAGGCTCTTATGATCAGTAAAGATCTCACATCTGATGCCATACAAGTAATGACGCCAAATCTTCAAAGCAAAAACAACTGCAGCTAACTCCAGATCATGTGTCGGGTAATTCTTCTCATGTGGTTTCAACTGTCTCGAAGCATAAGCAATTACCTAACCGTGCTGCATCAGAACACAACCCAGTCCTTTCAGTGAAGCATCACTGAACACCTGAAAACCCTCCGTACCTGACGGAAGTGCCAACACTGGAGCTGAAGTCAAACACTCCTTCAATCTCTGAAAACTAGCTTCACACTCCGGTGTCCAAACAAAAGGAACTGACTTCTGAGTCAGTCTCGTCAGAGGAGTCGAAATCTGTGAAAATCCTTTCACAAACTTCCTATAATACCCGGCCATGCCCAAGAAACTACGTACCTCAAATACCGTAGTCGGCCTTGGCCAATCAGCAACAGCCTGAATCTTCTGGGGATCTACAGAAATGCCTTCTCCGCTAATCACATGCCCCAGAAATGAAATGCTCTTCAGCCAGAATTCACACTTGGAGAACTTGGCATACAGCTGATGCCTCCTCAAAGTCTCCAACACAATCCTCAAATGTCTGGCATGCTCATCCTCAGATGCAGAATATACCCGAATATCGTCAATGAAGACGATCACAAACTGATCCAAATACTCCCTGAATACTCGGTTCATCAGATCCATGAAAATCGCAGGCGCATTGGTTACCCCAAAAGGCATAACCAAAAACTCGTAGTGCCCGTACCGAGTACTGAAAGCAGTCTTCACCACATCAGCTTCCTTCACCTTCACCTGATAGTATCCGGATCTCAAATCAATCTTCGAAAATACCGAAGGTCCGGAAAGTTGATCAAACAAGTCGTCTATCCGAGGCAAAGGATACTTGTTCTTGATCGTGACCTTGTTCAAATCTCTGTAATCAATACACATACGGAGTGTACCGTCCTTCTTCTTCACAAATAATACAGGTGCTCCCCAGGGCGAAACACTAGGACGTACAAACCCTCTGTCAACCAACTCCTGAAGCTGAACTTTCAACTCAGAAAGTTCTTTCGGTGCCATCCTGTACGGAGCTTTCGATATCGGAGCGGTACCCGGAAAAACATCGATAGAGAACTCCACATCTCTATCCGGAGGTAATCCAACCAACTCCTCAGGAAAAACATCAGCAAACTCTCGTACCACAGGGATCTCAGAAACAGAACCAACCTCTAGGTTCAGATCCCGCACCGAAGCCAAAAATACTGGGCATCCCTTCTTCCACATCCTGCTCACCTCCAACACAGAAACCAGACTGGAGAGAACACCTCGTAATCCCTGAAATATAACTCTCTCTCCAGCCACAAGCAAACTCACTTGCTTCTTCAGACAGTCAATCTGGGCCTCATACTGACTCAACCAATCCATGCCCAGAATCACATCATACGACGAAATCGGCAATCGAATCAAACTCGATTTCCACTTCTTGCCAGAAATCTCGATCTCACACAAACAAAACTGTCGAGCAATCAATGGATTCCCAGCCGGTAAAATCACAGACAAAGAAACCGGTAAAACCATCGAATCCAAATGTAAAATCTCAAAACAATGCTCGGACAGAAAAGAATGACTCGCTCCAGAGTCAAACAAAACACGACAGGGCTGATCAGAAATGTAAACCGTACCTGTCACAACATCCGGAGCATCACGAGCCTCCTGCTGACTCAGACTGTAAACTCGTGGCTGAACTGGAACAGGAGCTGAAGCAACAGAACTACTCTGCTCCCTCTGAATCGTAGGTGGTCTCCGTGGTGCAGAACTAGAACCACCACCTCTACCAGCAAATCCCTCAGGGCGTGGAGGAACAGTCCTCGGTCTTCCTGCTGCTGAACCAACAGGTCTGACAAAGCCCTCAGATCGGAACTCAGAACGCTGATCAAATCCCATCTGCGGACATTCTGCAATCCTATGTCCCGGCTGACCACATCTGAAACAAAGACCAGCTATCCTGTAGCACTGGCCATGGTGTCGCCGTCCACAACTCTGGCACACAGGTGCCGTACTGACAGATCCAGAACTAGTCGTACTGGTAGCAGTACCAGACGATCCTCCGCTCTTCCTGGAATCTCCAGATCCAGATCCAGGAACAAATCTCCTCTTCCCAGAGGAACCACTGCCAGATGTCTCTCCTCCAAACCTCTTCCTACTCGCAGTCCACCGCTGCTGAGTAGCCGTCATGTCATTCTCAATCAGACGAGCTCGCTCCACAAGCTCAGAAAAATCGGTGATCCGGAATGGTATCAGAGGCTGCCTCAAAGTGTCTCGCAAGCCTCTCAGAAATCTGTAACACCTCTCAGCAGAAGTGCTCACCAGCTGCGGAGCGTACCTGGCTAATGCAGTAAACTCAGCCTCGTACTGCATCACCGTCTTGCTCCCCTGAACAAGCCTCAGAAAACTCTCCTGCATCTGCTGTCGTGCAGAAGGGGGAACAAACCAGTCTCGAAATACTTCAGTGAACTCCTCCCAAGTAATCAAAGAGTTCAGTCTGCCCTGAAATCTGGCTGCTTGCTGGCCATCCCACCAGTGCTCAGCCTCTCCGTCCAATAGAAAAACAGCTAACGGAACTTTCCTGTCTGCAGGACACTGCATCCCGTCAAAAGTCTTCTCCAATCTCCTCAGCCACTCCTCGGTTGCTCTGGGCTCAACAGCGCCCTCAAACCTCGGAGGCTTCAACCTCAAAAATAACTGCAGGTGTCGATCAATGTCCTCAGATGTAACAGTCGAAGCTCTGCTCTGAGTCTCGCTCATCATCTGAGCAACAAGCGAAGCAAACTGTGAAAGCGTATCAGCACCGACCACTGGGGCTGTACTCCCCACTGGTGCTGCCTGATCGTCACTCTGACCGTCTGTCATGTCTGGGTCTGGCTGATCCATACAGAAAAATCCAGAAAATCCGGAAAACTATCACAAAACAACACAAAATAACACAATAAAAAGCCAAACGACCCAAAACTACCTCCCAGACAGACTCACTGATCGCTTCCTAGAGCTCTGTTTTACAATCCAACCTGTTTCCAAAACCAGTGCTCTGATACCAAAAAAGCTTGTCACGACCCGACCCGAGACGGGACGGATCCCGCCCGCGCCGGATCGCGACGGAGAATAGCTAACCAGGATCTGGCTTTGGATTAGGTTACTGAACTGATCTTCCAAATTCTTAACTCAACAGAAGCGCACAGAACAACAGAGCTACTAAAAACATCAAATGCAGCGGAACAAAACATCTATCTTTTCATTTCCTCAAAATAATCATCTACAGAACAGTACATGGCTTTCAACAGAAAGAAAGACAGAACAGGAAAGCCATGACTGTACAAAAATCAAAAGTACAAAAGTACCTAATCTGATCAGACTCTGAAATCTAATCCTGGACTTCCTTGCCCTTCCCAGAACCTGAAAACCACCAGAAAGCAAGGGTGAGCTCAACAGCTCAGCAAAGCAACAAACCACCAATCTAAATCCTCAGAAAACAAAACCAAACTTATCAGACAGAAATCAGATCAGAAGTCGGAACAGAATCGGAAATCAAAACTTACGGACAGATATCAGATCACATCAGAGTCGTACAGATCGTATCAGAACAGAACAAATCAACAGAGTCAGAAACAGAAATCAGAATCGTACGGATCATATCAGAACAGAATAAACTCAGCATATATCAGATATCAGATATTTAATTAATAGCTAAGTGTGCCCCCGGCACCAGAATAGTAGCTGAGTAATTAATAGCTAAGTGTGCCCCCGGCACCAGAATAGTAGCTGAGTAATTAATAGCTAAGTGTGCCCCCGGCACCAGAACAAATGTGCTTATAGCACCAGAACAGATCAGATGTGCTTCCAGCACCAGAATATATAAATAGTGCTTATAGCACCTAAACAGATTTTTCCTCGGATCCGGAACAGAACAAATATCAAAATTTTAGATTGAGCTCATTTCAGATTTCCCTGACACTTACTGAATCTCATAGGATCCAGGCCCCTTATAACTCCCTTTTTATAGCTTATTCACATAGCATTACAATTCAGAAGAAATACGGACAATTCAGAAATTACCCAAAAATCGGGCAGCACAACGGCAGTATACGGAATTTACACAAAAATTCCTGCAAAGAAAATTTACCGAATTCGCACAGAATACAGATATCAACATTTCAGAACCTTTATTCTACTGCACAGATAAATTCCAATTTCACAGAAAAATCCGGTCGACTAAAAACACAGTCGAATCAAAAATACCCGGACGAAAATCTTCAGAAAATAACCAAAATGTGCACACTCGGCACGTCAACAATATACAGAAAGTTACGCGGTAAAAACTGAACCGATCAAAAGATACGGACGAAAATCGCTAACGGAAACAAAATCCGGACAGAATATACCGCCAAACACGACGGTTCTGAAAATTGAGAAAGGTAGAATGTGCCTTACCTCGAGCACAACAATTTCCTCAACAGTCACTTCGATCGAAAACGGCTCCGCGTCGTCCGAAAATCCACTTTTCTCCAAAATCCCACGACTTTCTCTCTCCTCAGATATTTATTTTTTATTTTCTGATTTTTCTCTCTCTTCAAAACGACTGAAATCAGCTTTAATATACACAGATCGGCCCGGCCGATCGCAACATCGTCCCGGGACGATCTGACCAAAAGGATCGGCCTGGTCTCCCTTCAGGGCTATTGCAGGGACGATATTTTCTACAGTGCCAATCGGCCTGGCCGATGTCTCCAATCGGCCTGGACGATGCATGCAGAAAATCACCTGGAGCAAAACTGGGCTAAAATCTGGAGCTGAATTTTCACTGATCGTCCCAGGACGATCCCAGATCGTCCTGGACGATACTGGAGCAGATCTTGATATTACACAAACGTTGTCAGCCTCTTTACAACCAAACAACGTTGCCTCCAACCCTTAGACATCGGTCACCGAAAATGTTAAATGCTGTGTTACATCACTGCCGGACGTAGGCCACAGTTGAAAGCAAACCACTGTTGTTAACGCCCACCTCCATCACATATTGTAGTCCACTGACATCGTTAGCTACGAATAGCCGCTGATCACTATTGCAATTGTTGGCCACTATCACTGTTGAGCTCTACACTGTAATCATTTTACTTCATTAAAATATTCTAAATATAGGGATATGTGTTATCATGATCCGGCAGTCATCACACCACAAATACTCATGTATGGAAGTGGAGCACATGGGTAGTACGGTTCTGTGTAACAGAACCGGCTCTCCACTTCACCCTTTCTGTGTAAATTTTACCCAAAAATATTGGGGCACTGTTCATTGAAGAACACAAGGAAATGAAATCGAAAAGGAGCTAAAACCATTTCTCTGTTTTCTATTGCTTGGAATTCTAACCCTCTTCTCTTTGCAGTTTTCATGGTATCAGAGCCAGTATAAGCCTCACGGCTTGAGGTTCTGTTTGTTTTTATGGAGTCCGGCAATTCTTCTACAGCTGACAGTGCTCCTGATGCTGCTCCTGCGGTCGCTCAGCTCCCAGACGCTGCTCTCCTGCTGGGGACGGTGAGCATTCCTCCTCAACTAAAGTTCTTAATGTCAACCATTAAGAATGTCATTACCATTCAACTAACTCCAGAAAACCATCTCACATGGAAATCCCAAGTGCTCAAAGTCTTTCGTGCGAACGGCTTTGAAGGGTATTTAGATGGAACCATTCGGCGTCCTCCTCGCCAACTGCCTTCCGAAAATGGCTCTGTAAGCTCAAATCCATTATATGCTACATGGATGCTCGTAGATCAGAACTTGGCTGCCGCTTTATTCTCTACTATTTCTGCATCTCTCCTACCGTATGTGCTTCATCTTGAGTCTTGCTCGGAAATCTGGCTGACTATTGCCAAGAGGCTTCAATCTTCCAATAGGTCAAAAATCTTACAGCTCAAAAATGACCTCAATTTTATTTCCATGGGCAGCAAGAATATGCAACAGTTTTTAGCTGAAATAAAAGTTAAAGTTGATCAACTCACGGCTGCCGGCTGCATTCTAGATTCGGAAGACGTCATTATGTATACCTTAAATGGGTTGCTGGTGTCGTATCAAGGATTCAAAACTGCCATTCGTACCAATCTCCAGCCATTAAATTTGGATGATTTTTACTCTTTATTATGCAGTGAGGAGGCGAATCTTGAAAATGAAGCAGCCCGCGCTCTTCAGTCAGTTCAAATATCTGATACATCAATGGCTCTTACGGCAACTTCTACTCGAGGTTCATCTCGTCAGCCGTTCCGCAATGCTCGGGGCCGCGGTCGGTTTTCCGCGTCCAGAGGTGGTCGCACATCTACTTCCCGCATTGAGAGCCAAATTTGTGGAAAACCTGGCCATTCTGCAGAAAAATGCTGGCATCGCACAAACCTCAACTACACAAAGAGCAATCCATCTGCATTTGTGGCTGAAGCCACCGAGAATGGCACCAACTCTTCCGATTGGATTTTGGACACAGGTGCAACATCGCATATCACAAATGATCCAAATCAATTGTTAACAGCTCAGCCATACCACGGTTTTCAACAAGTTCAAGTTGGCAACGGTTAGTCACTACCCATCACTCACTCCGGCCATGGCCTTCTGCCCACACCGAAACGTAAGCTTTCACTTTCGCCTCTTCTTCATGTTCCTAAAGTCTCTCATAATCTTCTTTCCGTTCATCGTCTAACATCTGATAATGCCTGCACTGTTTCTTTTTCTTCTCATGGATATGATATAAAGGATCGGACAACCAATCGTTCGATTCTCTCGGGTCCGTGCCATGACGGTTTGTATCCAATCGTCATTCCTTCCAGTTCGTCCTCCAAAGCTCTCGTCACCACCACTAGTTCCTCTCTATGGCACGCAAGATTGGGCCATCCTCACAAAGCAGTCTTATATAGTTTAGCGTCTAGTGTTCCCACTTTACATATTTCTGTAAATAATGATATTTGTCATCCTTGTCAAACAGGAAAAAGTCATAGGTTTCCTTTTCATAGTTCTGCTTCTCGTTGTACTTCTCCTTTTCAAGTCGTCGTGTCTGATGTATGGGGTCCTTCCCCAGTTCTATCTTTTAATGGATATCGCTACTATGTTCTATTTATCGATGAATTTTCTCGTTTTACATGGTTATATCCTATGATTACTAAAGCTGAAGTATTTTCCAAATTTGCTCATTTCAAAGCCATGGTGGAAAAACAATTTTCTACACATATTAAAATTTTTCGATCGGATGGCGGTGGTGAATACACTAGCTTACAATTTAAAAATTTTCTTTCTTCCCATGGCATTTTACATCAATTTAGCTGTCCTCATACGCCACAGCAAAATGGTATAGCAGAACGTAAACATCGCCATATAATTGAAACTGCTCGTACTCTGTTAATACAGGCTCACCTTCCAATTTCTTTTTGGACTGAGTCGGTACTAACAGCCGTATACTTAATCAATCGTCTCCCATCTTACAACACAAATTCTGTGTCTCCTTTTCAAAACTTATACAATCATATTCCCTCTTATTCGCATCTCAAAGTTTTTGGATGCTTGTGTTATCCATGGCTTCAACCATCTGCTCCTCACAATTTCGCTCCAAAATCTTCAGCTTGTGTATTCATTGGTTATAGCTCAAATCATAAAGGTTATCGTTGCTATCATCTCAATAATCATAAAATTTTAATCAGTCGTCATGTTCAATTTCATGAAAAACCATTTCCTTTTCAGTCCTCGGTTTCTATCTCACCACCGTCTAAACAACCTACTACAGAGCTCTCTACTCCTCCTCTGTTACTTGTCCCTTATCCTGCACCGTCACAAAGTGCAGACTCCTCTTCCAATCTCAACTCTTCAGCACAGGCATCTGATCCGCTCCCTTTTCAAAATTCTATTCCTTTATCACATAATCCTACCGAGCATCTGTCACGACCCGACCCGAGACGAGACGGATCCCGCCCGCGCCGGATCGCGACGGAGAATAGCTAACCAGGATCTGGCTTTGGATTAGGTTACTGAACTGATCTTCCAAATTCTTAACTCAACAGAAACACACAGAACAACAGAGCTACTAAAAACATCAAATGCAGCGGAACAAAACATCAATCTTTTCATTTCCTCAAAAGAATCATCTACAGAACAGTACATGGCTTTCAACAGAAAGAAAGACAGAACAGGAAAGCCATGACTGTACAAAAGTACCTAATCTGATCAGACTCCGGAATCTAATCCTGGACCTCCTTGCCCTTCCCAGAACCTGAAAACCACCAGAAAGCAAGGGTGAGCTCAACAGCTCAGCAAAGCAACAAACCACCAATCTAAATCCTCAGAAAACAAAACCAAACTTATCAGACAGAAATCAGATCAGAAGTCGGAACAGAATCGGAAATCAAAACTTACGGACAGATATCAAATCACATCAGAGTCGTACAGATCGTATCAGAACAGAACAAATCAACAGAGTCAGAAACAGAAATCAGAATCGTACGGATCATATCATATCATAATCACAATTTCGTACAGAACAGAACAGATACAGAAAGTAATACAGATACATATAGCTAAATGCCCTGACACTGACGGAATCTCTACGGATTCCGGCCCCTTATGCCTCCCTTCCCAGACACTGACTGAATCTCATAGGATTCAGGCCCCTTATGTCTCCCTTTGTGCTCACGGCACCAAAACAGATGTGCTTATAGCACCAAAACAGAATTCATCGGATCCGGAACAGAACAGATATCAGATTTCAGATTGAGCTCATTTCAGATTTTCCCGTTTCACTAACTGAATCTCATAGGATCCAGGCCCCTTATAACTCCCTTTTTATAGCTTATACACATAGCATTTCAATTCAGAAGAAATTCGGACAATTCCGAAATTACCCAAAAATCGGGCAGCACAACGGCAGTATACGGAATTTACACAAAAATTCCTGCAAAGAAAATTTACCGAATTCGCACAGAATACAGATATCAACATTTCAGAACCTTTATTCTACTGCACAGATAAATTCCAATTTCACAGAAAAATCCGGTCGACTAAAAACACAGTCGAATCAAAAATACCCGGACGAAAATCTTCAGAAAATAACCAAAATGTGCACACTCGGCACGTCAACAATATACAGAAAGTTACGCGGTAAAAACTGAACCGATCAAAAGATACGGACGAAATTCGCTAACGGAAACAAAACCCGGACAGAATATACCGCCAAACACGACGGAACTGAAAATTGAGAAAGGTAGAATGTGCCTTACCTCGAGTACAGCAATTTCCTCAACAGTCACTTCGATCGAAAACGGCTCCGCGTCGTCCGAAAATCCACTTTTCTCCAAAATCCCACGACTTTCTCTCTCCTCAGATATTTAATTTTTAATTTCTGATTTTTCTCTCTCTTCAAAACGACTGAAATCAGCCTTATACTACACAGATCGGCCCGGCCGATCGCAGCATCGTCCCGGGACGATCTGACCAAATGGATCGGCCTGGTCTCCCTTCAGGGCTATTGCATGGACGATATTTTCTACAGTGCCGATCGGCCTGGCCGATGTCTCCAATCGGCCTGGCCGATGCATGCAGAAAATCACCTGGAGCAAATCTGGGCAAAATCTGGAGCTGAATTTTCACTGATCGTCCCAGGACGATCCCAGATCGTCCTGGACGATACTGGAGCAGATTTTGATATTACAATCTCCCCAACTCAGAAAAATGTCGTCCTCGACATTATCCAGTCCAAACTCAGTCAAAACAAGTACGGGTACGACCGTCTCATATCAGACTCCTTCTCCCAAGTTGCTTCCCGTGCAGTCCGGTGCTTCCACTGGACTTTAACCATCGGAATCTCTTTATTCCTTAACTTTCGGACGTCGTACGCCAAAATAAGCTCTGGCTCTTCCTTGTACGCCAGATTCTCCTGAATCTCCACCTCATCAGCTGACAACTTCTTCCCAGAGTCTGAAACCCACTTCCTCAGAGTGGATACGTGAAACACATTATGCACATCAGGCATAGATTCAGAAAGCAATAACTTGTAAGCAGCTTTTCCAATTCTTTCCAAAACTTCAAAAGGTCCAACATACCTTGGACTAAGCTTGCTTACCTGACCAAATCTGCTCACACCTTTCATCGGGCTGACTTTGACATACACAAAGTCACCAACCTGAAACTCAACAAATCTGTGCTTCTGATTGTAATACTTCTGCTGACGATCTTGAGCAGCTTTCAATCTTTCTCTTATCAAATTGATTTTCTGAGCAGTTTCATCAGCAAAAGTGGCCCCCAAAGCCTGCCTATCTCCGAAGGAGGTCGGAGTCAAAGGAGTACGACACTTCCTGCCATACAAAGCCTCGTACGGTGCCATACCGATACTGGACTGAAAACTGTTGTTATAGGCAAACTCAATCAACGGAATATGATCTTCCCAGCTTCCGCTAAAGTCCAGAACACAAAGTCTCAACAGATCTTCCAGTACCTGAATCGTCCTCTCAGACTGTCCGTCGGTCTGAGGATGAAAGGCTGTACTGAAATGCAGTTTCGTACCCAAACCTTGCTGAATGCCTTTCCAAAGTCTGGAAGTAAAACGTCCATCTCGATCAGATACGATCACACGAGGCACACCGTGCAATCTGACTATCTCCTTCACATAAATCTGTGCCAAGCGATCAACTGAATCCGTCTGTCTGATCGGAAGAAAATGGGCTGACTTGGTCAATCGATCTACAACCACCCAAATGGCATCATGTCCTTGTCTAGATCGAGGAAAACCCATCGCAAAATCCATCGTTACCTCCTCCCATTTCCACTCAGGGATAGGCAACGACTGCAACAGTCCACCTGGTCGCTGATGCTCTGCCTTCACCAACTGACAGGCTTCGCATCTCGACACAAACTCTGCCACATCCTTCTTCATCCCAGGCCACCAAAACAAAAGCTTCATGTCAGCGTACATCTTACCACTGCCTGGATGAACAGTGTAGCCAGAAAGATGAGATTCACTCAGAATCTCCCGCCTCAAATCTCCAGACACAGGTACCCACAACCTGTTCTTACAGAAAATAACACCAGAATCAGAAATTCGAAGTTCAGGAGTCTTACCAGATCCAATCTGAGCTATCAACTTCGAATAGTCAGAATCTGACTTCTGGGCTTCTTGAATCCGTGCTTCCAAAGAAGGTTGAATACTCATCTGAGCCAACTCCAAATCACTGGAGGAAATCACCTCCAACTGCAATCTCTCCAAATCACGAATCAGAAAGTCATCACAGGTAAGCTGAATACCTGAGAATCCAGAAGACTTCCTGCTCAGAGCGTCCGCTACCACATTCGCCTTCCCAGGCTGATACTGAATAGTCAAATCGTAGTCCTTGATCAACTCGAGCCACCTCCTCTGTCTCAGATTCAGATCCTTCTGAGTAAAAATGTACTTCAGGCTCTTATGATCAGTAAAGATCTCACATCTGACGCCATACAGGTAATGACGCCAAATCTTCAAAGCAAAAACTACTGCAGCTAACTCCAAATCATGCGTCGGGTAATTCTTCTCATGTGGCTTTAACTGTCTCGAAGCATAAGCAATTACCTGACCATGCTGCATCAGAACACAACCCAATCCTTTCAGTGAAGCATCACTGAACACCTGGAAACCTTCCGTACCTGACGGAAGTGCCAACACTGGAGCTGAAGTCAAACACTCCTTCAATCTCTGAAAACTAGCTTCACACTCCGGTGTCCAAACAAAAGGTACTGACTTCTGAGTCAGTCTCGTCAGAGGAGTCGAAATCTGTGAAAATCCTTTCACAAACTTCCTATAATACCCGGCCATGCCCAAGAAACTACGTACCTCAAATACCGTAGTCGGCCTTGGCCAATCAGCAACAGCCTGAATCTTCTGGGGATCTACAGAAATGCCTTCTCCGCTAACCACATGCCCCAGAAATGAAATGCTCTTCAGCCAGAATTCACACTTGGAGAACTTGGCATACAGCTGATGCCTCCTCAAAGTCTCCAACACAATCCTCAAATGTCTGGCATGCTCATCCTCAGATGCAGAATATACCAGAATATCGTCAATGAAGACGATCACAAACTGATCCAAATACTCCCTGAATACTCGGTTCATCAGATCCATGAAAATCGCAGGCGCATTGGTTACCCCAAAAGGCATAACCAAAAACTCGTAGTGCCCGTACCGAGTACTGAAAGCAGTCTTCACCACATCAGTTTCCTTCACCTTCACCTGATAGTATCCGGATCTCAAATCAATCTTCGAAAATACCGAAGATCCGGAAAGCTGATCAAACAAGTCGTCAATCCGAGGCAAAGGATACTTATTCTTGATCGTGACCTTGTTCAAATCTCTGTAATCAATACACATACGGAGTGTACCGTCCTTCTTCTTTACAAACAGAACAGGTGCTCCCCAGGGCGAAACACTAGGACGTACAAACCCTCTGTCAACCAACTCCTGAAGCTGAACTTTCAACTCAGAAAGTTCTTTCGGTGCCATCCTGTACGGAGCTTTCGATATCGGAGCGGTACCCGGAAAAACATCGATAGAGAACTCCACATCTCTATCCGGAGGTAAACCAACCAACTCCTCAGGAAAAACATCAGCAAACTCCCGTACCACAGGGATCTCAGAAACAGAACCAACCTCCAGGTTCAGATCCCGCACCGAAGCCAAAAATACTGGGCATCCTTTCTTCCACATCCTGCTTACCTCCAATGCAGAAACCAGACTGGAGAGAACACCTCGTAATCCCTGAAATACAACTCTCTCTCCAGCCACAAGCAAACTCACTTGCTTCTTCAGACAGTCAATCTGAGCCTCATACCGACTCAGCCAATCCATGCCCAGAATCACATCATACGAAGAAATCGGCAATCGAATCAAACTCGATTTCCACTTCTTGCCAGAAATCTCGATCTCACACAAACAAAACTGTCGAGCAATCAATGGATTCCCAGCCGGTAAAATCACAGACAAAGAAACCGGTAAAACCATTGAATCCAAATGTAAAATCTCAAAACAATGCTCGGACAGAAAAGAATGACTCGCTCCAGAGTCAAACAAAACACGACAGGGCTGATCAGAAATGTAAATCGTACCTGTCACAACATCCGGAGCATCACGAGCCTCCTGCTGACTCAGACTGTAAACTCGTGGCTGAACTGGAGCAGGAGCTGAAGCAACAGAACTACTCTGCTCCCTCTGAATCGTAGGTGGTCTCCGTGGTGCAGAACTAGAACCACCACCTCTACCAGCAAATCCCTCAGGGCGTGGAGGAACAGTCCTCGGTCTTCCTGCTGCTGAACCGGCAGGTCTGACAAAGCCCTCAGATCGGAACTCAGAACGCTGATCAAATCCCATCTGCGGACATTCTGCAATCCGATGTCCCGGCTGACCACATCTGAAACAAAGACCAGCTATCCTGTAGCACTGGCCAAAGTGTCGCCGTCCACAACTCTGGCACACAGGTGCCGAACTGACAGATCCAGAACTAGTCGTACTGGTAGCAGTACCAGACGATCCTCCGCTCTTCCTGGAATCTCCAGATCCAGATCCAGGAACAAATCTCCTCTTCCCAGAGGAACCACTGCCAGATGTCTCTCCTCCAAACCTCTTCCTACTCGCAGTCCACCGCTGCTGAGTAGCCGTCATGTCATTCTCAATCAGACGAGCTCGCTCCACAAGCTCAGAAAAATCGGTGATCCGGAATGGTATCAGGGGCTGCCTCAAAGTATCTCGCAATCCCCTCAGAAATCTGTAACACCTCTCAGCAGAAGTGCTCACCAGCTGCGGAGCGTACCTGGCTAATGCAGTAAACTCAGCCTCGTACTGCATCACCGTCTTGCTCCCCTGAACAAGCCTCAGAAAACTCTCCTGCATCTGCTGTCGTGCAGAAGGGGGAACAAACCAGTCTCGAAATACTTCGGTGAACTCTTCCCAAGTAATCAAGGAGTTCAATCTGCCCTGAAATCTGGCGGCTTGCTGGCCATCCCACCAGTGCTCAGCCTCTCCGTCCAACAGAAAAACAGCTAACGGAACTTTCCTGTCTGCAGGACACTGCATCCCGTCAAAAGTCTTCTCCAATCTCCTCAGCCACTCCTCGGCTGCTCTGGGCTCAACAGCGCCCTCAAACCTCGGAGGCTTCAACCTCAAAAATAACTGCAGGTGTCGATCAATGTCCTCAGATCTAACAGTCGAAGCTCTGCTCTGAGTCTCGCTCATCATCTGAGCAACAAGTGAAGCAAACTGTGAAAGCGTATCAGCACCGACCACTGGGGCTGTACTCCCCACTGGTGCTGCCTGATCGTCACTCTGACCGTCTGTCATGTCTGGGTCTGGCTGATCCATACAGAAAAATCCAGAAAATCCGGAAAACTATCACAAAACAACACAAAATAACACAATAAAAAGCCAAACGACCCAAAACTACCTCCCAGACAGACTCACTGATCACTTCCTAAAGCTCTGTTTTACAATCCAACCTGTTTCCAAACCAGTGCTCTGATACCAAAAAAACTTGTCACGACCCGACCCGAGACGAGACGGATCCCGCCCGCGCCGGATCGCGACGGAGAATAGCTAACCAGGATCTGGCTTTGGATTAGGTTACTGAACTGATCTTCCAAATTCTTAACTCAACAGAAACACACAGAACAACAGAGCTACTAAAAACATCAAATGCAGCGGAACAAAACATCAATCTTTTCATTTCCTCAAAAGAATCATCTACAGAACAGTACATGGCTTTCAACAGAAAGAAAGACAGAACAGGAAAGCCATGACTGTACAAAAGTACCTAATCTGATCAGACTCCGGAATCTAATCCTGGACCTCCTTGCCCTTCCCAGAACCTGAAAACCACCAGAAAGCAAGGGTGAGCTCAACAGCTCAGCAAAGCAACAAACCACCAATCTAAATCCTCAGAAAACAAAACCAAACTTATCAGACAGAAATCAGATCAGAAGTCGGAACAGAATCGGAAATCAAAACTTACGGACAGATATCAAATCACATCAGAGTCGTACAGATCGTATCAGAACAGAACAAATCAACAGAGTCAGAAACAGAAATCAGAATCGTACGGATCATATCATATCATAATCACAATTTCGTACAGAACAGAACAGATACAGAAAGTAATACAGATACATATAGCTAAATGCCCTGACACTGACGGAATCTCTACGGATTCCGGCCCCTTATGCCTCCCTTCCCAGACACTGACTGAATCTCATAGGATTCAGGCCCCTTATGTCTCCCTTTGTGCTCACGGCACCAAAACAGATGTGCTTATAGCACCAAAACAGAATTCATCGGATCCGGAACAGAACAGATATCAGATTTCAGATTGAGCTCATTTCAGATTTTCCCGTTTCACTAACTGAATCTCATAGGATCCAGGCCCCTTATAACTCCCTTTTTATAGCTTATACACATAGCATTTCAATTCAGAAGAAATTCGGACAATTCCGAAATTACCCAAAAATCGGGCAGCACAACGGCAGTATAACGGAATTTACACAAAAATTCCTGCAAAGAAAATTTACCGAATTCGCACAGAATACAGATATCAACATTTCAGAACCTTTATTCTACTGCACAGATAAATTCCAATTTCACAGAAAAATCCGGTCGACTAAAAACACAGTCGAATCAAAAATACCCGGACGAAAATCTTCAGAAAATAACCAAAATGTGCACACTCGGCACGTCAACAATATACAGAAAGTTACGCGGTAAAAACTGAACCGATCAAAAGATACGGACGAAATTCGCTAACGGAAACAAAACCCGGACAGAATATACCGCCAAACACGACGGAACTGAAAATTGAGAAAGGTAGAATGTGCCTTACCTCGAGTACAGCAATTTCCTCAACAGTCACTTCGATCGAAAACGGCTCCGCGTCGTCCGAAAATCCACTTTTCTCCAAAATCCCACGACTTTCTCTCTCCTCAGATATTTAATTTTTAATTTCTGATTTTTCTCTCTCTTCAAAACGACTGAAATCAGCCTTATACTACACAGATCGGCCCGGCCGATCGCAGCATCGTCCCGGGACGATCTGACCAAATGGATCGGCCTGGTCTCCCTTCAGGGCTATTGCATGGACGATATTTTCTACAGTGCCGATCGGCCTGGCCGATGTCTCCAATCGGCCTGGCCGATGCATGCAGAAAATCACCTGGAGCAAATCTGGGCAAAATCTGGAGCTGAATTTTCACTGATCGTCCCAGGACGATCCCAGATCGTCCTGGACGATACTGGAGCAGATTTTGATATTACAGCATCCCTCTACCTCAACCTATCCTGAACCACTTGAGTCTCCGATCTCAACATCTCATATCCCACCAGCACCTATTAGGCACCCAATGGTGACTCGGCTGCAAACTGGAACGTTGAAACCAAAAGCTGTTTTTAATCTTCAACACTTACTAGTTGACGAACCGGATCCTACATGTTTTTCGGCTGCCAGTAAACACAAATGTTGGCGTGATGCTATGTCTGCTGAGTTTCAAGCTCTTCAACAACAAGGCACATGGTCTCTAGTGTCCCCGCCAACCTCTCAAACCATTCTTGGGTGCAAATGGATTTACAAAACAAAAAGAAACTCTAATGGCTCAATTGCTAGACATAAAGCTCGTTTGGTGGCCCAAGGTCACCGCCAAGAATATGGCATTGATTACAATGAGACATTTAGTCCAGTGGCGAAATTACCCACTATTCGTCTTTTCATTACAGCTGCAGTTCACAATCAGTGGCCCATAACTCAGCTAGATGTCTCAAATGCCTTTTTACATGGTGAGCTAAATGAGGTTGTCTACATGCATCAACCTCCCGGTTTTAAAGATCCTCAGTATCCGGAATACGTTTGCAGATTACAAAAGGCAATCTATGGACTCAAACAGTTACCCCGTCAATGGTTTGCTAAGTTAACTACACATTTACAAAATTGGGGTTTTAAACACAGTGAAGCCGACCCCTCCTTGCTCCTATACAATTATAACTCATCTTTTCTATATTTTCTTGTATATGTGGATGATATTTTGGTCACCGGAAATAATCAAGCTCTTCTTGCTGAATTGTTGGCTAATCTTCATCAAAAATTTCAGATTCGTAACCTTGGCGGCCTTAGCTATTTTCTTGGCATTCAAGCCGTTCCTCATGAGAAAGGATATCATCTCTGCCAATCGAAATATGCTCTGGATTTGTTACACCGTGCAGGCCTGGATCATTGCAAGTCGGTAAGCATTCCATTACGTGTTAAACAGCCGGTTAATGCTCTTGCATTACAGCCGTTTGAAAATCCAGAATTATTTCGACAACTTGTCGGAGCATTACAGTATTTGACGATTACCCGTCCGGACATAGCGTATGCTATCAATTTGCTTTGTCAATCCATGCATACACCTTTGCAACATCATTTCCAGTCCCTAAAGCATCTCCTTCGGTATATTAAGGGTACTGTAGACTATGGTCTTCAAATCAGTCCTAACTCGTTTGATTTGCGAGCTTATGCCGATTCGGATTGGGCAGGGGATCCTTTTGATCGCAAGTCTACTACAGGATACTGTTTGTTTCTCGGTGACACTATTATCTCATGGTGTGTTAAAAAGCAATCTACAGTTGCTCGTTCATCTACGGAAGCAGAATATCGGGCGCTAGCTACTGCCGCTACCGATATTATATGGATTCGGCGACTTCTAGCTGAATTCCAATTTCCCATTTCAGCTCCTACATCTCTTTATTGTGATAATGTTTCAGCAATAGCACTTGCTCATAATCCCGTGTTTCATGCTCGCACCAAACACATAGAGGTGGATTATCATTTTATACGCGACTGCATTAAGTATGCTACTATTACTGTTCATCATATCAATTCCCAGGATCAAATAGCCGATATTTTCACTAAGGCACTTCCTCGCCTTCGGTTTACAAGTCTTCGTACCAAGCTTCTGGTTTCTCCGGCACCACCAGCTTGAGGGAGGCTGTTATCATGATCCGGCAGTCATCACACCACAAATACTCATGTATGGAAGTGGAGCACATGGGTAGTACGGTTCTGTGTAACAGAACCGGCTCTCCACTTCACCCTTTCTGTGTAAATTTTACCCAAAAATATTGGGGCACTGTTCATTGAAGAACACAAGGAAATGAAACCGAAAAGGAGCAAAAACCATTTCTCTGTTTTCTATTGCTTTGGAATTCTAACCCTCTTCTCTTTGCAGTTTTCAATATGGTCAAACTTTCACCTCACTATTTGGAGCAAAGGGGTCCCTTTCATGGACCTTCTTCTTTATCTTTTTCTTCTTCGCCAAGGAATGCTCCACCTCTCTATATAAAAATAATTATCATAACAACATAATTAATATTTTTTCATTAAAGTTAACAACAAATGGCTCGAAGCAGAAATTTGATGGATCAATTCAATTATGTAGCATTAGATATTGACAAAAGTCATTGTTAGTGAGCTGTTAGCTAGCATTGTTACTTCATACATTTGTCATATAATATATAAAAAATTATGATTATATTGAACACTTCAAATACCAAATCACTTATATTATATATAATACATATCGTAAGCACATACAAAATATTGATTTTATGAGTGGGAGAAATATTCCTCTTTAAAATAATAATTAAATGATGAGCATATGCTTACAATAAATTGTTGACTTTTATGCATTTATGTGTCCTATATTCAGTCCGTTTGTAATTAATGGGCTGTTTGATTGTTAATATTTAGAATTTAGAAGAATTTCAAATGTAGTGTTGGCACGCACGTTTTTGAAAATTTAATTAAACTTTTGGTTTAGGTTTGAATTAGTTTATTGATTAAGTTGATCTAAATTTGTGATTATATTGTTAATAATTTATTAAACTTGTGATTTATGATTTGCATTCCATCAAGTTTATTTGTGGCATTGGCATAACAAGCATGAGGATCCAGGGCTTCCTTAGGAAAGTTAGCCACGCACCTCGAGATAGTTTAGCCTAAAAAATTTTATTATCATAATGTTGATGGTTCACTTCAGTGATATTATTTGATTTGATTGATTAAATGGATGATTTACTAAACATTTGATCATTTATTGAATTTTGATATTTTCTTGAATATTTTAATGCATTAAATAAAGGGTTAATTTCTTGACCTTTTTATTTATATTAAATTCTAGAGTTTTTATATTTTAAATAAATATTAGATCCTTAGATGACTAAAATTTCAATGAGTTTGTTTAATTTAAATTTTTCTACCATTAGTTATAAGTTTTCAAAGTTTAGATGTTTTATTGAATTAAGTTGATCAAAATATTAACTTTTTTTTAAAGAATTATGTTGATTTGGTATTTTTTATGAATATAAGTCTAATGCATTTGAGTTTGCACAATTTTAAGATTTATATGATTAATTATGAATTTTTGAAGTTGGTGTATTTAATTGAACTATTTTATTACTTAATTAGAGGAATTTTCTTATTTTTGTATCAAATTTATTTCAAATCACTTGAAATCTTACCCAAACATCAGGAATGACTTGTGGGGTTGATTTCTGATATTTAGAATTTATTTGTTATTTTTTATTATATTTAATTTTTTTATTTTAATTAATTATTAAATTTTATTCACTATTAAATATTTTTAAATTCAAAATAGAATTTTAGGGGCTTTTAATTTTCTTTGATTATGTGTTTTATTATGAATAATTTAAGCCTTAATTTGTAATTTTTTAGATTTGATTTGAACTAATTATGAATTAATTAAGGCAATAAGCCAATTATGCAGACCAATTTTTGGGACTTCTAGATGGTGGGTTAAATGATGTCCAAATGAAATGAAATTTGAACCATAGGTTAGCCAACCCAATAGTTTAAGTCCACTGAGTTTGGCCTTATGATGGACACTCTAAGATAGGTGTGTCAATATTTGACACGACTTGAAAACCCGACTCGAACCCGATCTGAAAATTTCGGGTTTGGGTCAACCCGAACCCGAAACGAGTCGGTTTCGGGTTCAACAATTTGATCTGTGTCAAAAATCGGGTCGGGTTCGGGTTGACCCTTTGACCCGAAAACCCTTTTTTGACTCGGCAACCCGACCCGTTTTAGGACCCGAAAACTAGCAGTTTTTTGTTGGCACTGGGTCATTCGGGTCATGTCGGGTTGACCTGGATCCGAAGCAGATCGGGTTCGGGTCCAAAAAATTGACTTGTTTGTAAAAACGGGTCGAATTCGGGTTGACCCGAATAGTGCCGGATCAGTTTCGGGTTCGACCCGAACACGACCCGTCAGCCTAAATTGACACCCCTACTCTAAGGTGGTTAACTTAATCACATGAGGTAAATGCATCTATGTACTTAGGGATTTATCTTTTGCTAACTAGCCATAGGATTTGGGTGCAATTAGAGGTTCTATAACCCTTACGACATGCACAAAAAACACAAAAAATGCATAGAAAATAAAATTAAAATAATTATTAGTTAAATATTTAAGAAATACTTTTACTAATATTTAAATTACATTTTAGTTGATTGTTAAATATTTAAATATTTAATTATTACCTAAAATATTAGTTAAAATTATAGTTAAAATGAAAATTATTTAATAGTTAAAAAATAGTTAAAATGATTATTAACTAAATATTTAAAATATATTTTTACTAATATTTGAAATATATTTTAACTGATTGTTAAATATTTTAACATTTATTTATTATTTAAAATAATAGTTAAGATAATTATTATTAATTAAATATTTAAATTATTTTTTACTAATATTTAAATATTTGTTAAATATTAAATATCAGTTCCCTCTCTCCCCTGTCACCAAAACTGTTATAGGATGTGCGATGAAATGAGCCTCTATTTCTC
Source organism: Dendrobium nobile (assembly GCA_022539455.1). NCBI lineage: Eukaryota > Viridiplantae > Streptophyta > Magnoliopsida > Asparagales > Orchidaceae > Dendrobium > Dendrobium nobile. Next base: position 51,822,817 of record CM039722.1, on the reverse strand, counting down.
CTCTACAGTTTGACAGTAGAGTAACTAAATTGATAAAACCTGTCAATTTCTCTCCCTTTCTACCTTGTTCTCTCTCTCTCAATTAATTATTCTGTGCGCCGGATCATCCCTGTCCTTGATACCACGGCTCGGTATCGCTGATATGGCACATTCTGGTTAGTCTCCAGATGATGCTTGACGTCCAGAGACGTCCTCTCCCTCTCTTTCCTCTCAAACTTGAATAAGCCAAATTATTTGGGGCATTTATAATGCACCGAACTGTTAAATGCGTCAAATTATTTGATGCTCCTATAATTCTGCCTCTTCCTTCTTCTGTAATTCTGGCAATTAAATTGCTCATTCTTAAAATAACTCTTATACTAATCTCAATACAAATACAAAAGTTGATAAACTATTGTCTCCTATTTTTTTCCCTTGAGATTCCTATCCTAAAGAATAAGGCCTTGCATCCTCAAGTTTCCATCCAAGCAAAAGCTACCTTAATTCTACAACAAAGTTAGAATCTCATGCATTAGCTTAACTGATCAAGTAAAGCTCCCAATTTCGCACATCTCACATTTGCCTTTAGCCACACTCATAGCACATCTAACCACAAGAATCATCTCCTTCCTCCCTCTTCTCATATTTATGTGGAGAGAGAGAGAGAGAGAGAGAGAGAGAGAGAGATGAGTTCCAGCCAGAGAACCTTGGTGGTGTACCCAAACTCGACCTCAGCGAAGCCTTTGAACTCCAACGAGAAGGGCTCCTTTGGACCGTTGATTGCAGTTGTATCGGTGATCCTCGTGCTGGCTGTTGCAGCATGCATCATCGGTCATTTCTGTGCTCGACGTTACCTTCGCCCACGACCCCGAAGAGACCAGCCGGTCTATTACTCCAAGGATGATCCCGAAGGCTTGCCGGAGAGTCGTTCTCCAGCAGCGGCCGCCGGAGGAGCCATTCATGGGGCGGGTTAATGCTAATGATTTAAAATTTGATATGTTTTGTGTGAATTTCTCCGTCGTTATTATTATAGCAAATGATTGTACAAATGATTGAACCACGGAAATCGAATCTTAAATTTTCAGTAATAATGTTTCAGATTTAAATAATCTTATCAGTCTCTTACAGTCGCACTTCTAAGAATTTACATCCATAAAAGCTTGACAATCTAACGAAATTGAGAAGGTATTTGTACAAACACTTCAGATGCTTTGAGCTGTTTCTTGACACTACTAAAAATTTCAGTTTTTAGCAGCATATTATTGTAGCAGTTCTCCTTTGGGAAGCTAAGAAAAAATAATGCCTAGCTTTTTCAATTTCTTGTTTTTCTGATTGAATTTAATTATAATAACATTTATTGGTGTTCTCTAAAGAAATTAAGGGCACTTTTTGACTTTAATTTGCATCAGTTTTCATATAGGAATTTTATTATCCATCTGTAAATCATGTCAAATAAAAGCATTGAAAAGATTTTTTTTTTTTTTAATTCTGGACTTTTGTGGCGGTTATAACCACAAATCTAAAAATTTAGTGGTAGTTATAACTGCTTCTATAGCTCCAGATTTGTGGCGGTTAAAATTGCTGCAAAAAATCCTTTCCTGCTAGTTGCAAAGCCATTTTGCTACGGAACCAATTATAGCAGATATGTGATAGTTTTGAAACCGTTGCAAATATTTTTGTGGTGGTTATAATCGCCATGAAAGCCTATTTAAAGTGTTGTGAAAGATTTTTTTTTAGTAGCATCATGCATGGCTGAATCCAACGAATTTCCACACCAATTACATGACAATTCAGCAGCATTGTCATCCTGCATCAAATTATTAACCATTCCTCGAATGTCCCCGCCTGTAGCGCCACTGGGATTTAGATGATGCAAGAAGTATAAATATAGGAATTTCAATGTATATGTAATCTGTTAGCTAACATTGTTTCCTCTTGTTCTTCTTTCACCTATTTAACTGTTGGAAGGGAGTGCAAAAAATGCATAAAACAAGAACCAAGATTGAGCGAAAAAGCATGATGTACGTGAACAGACCAGTTAATTAGAACTATTCGACAAATTCCAGAGACACCTTCGAGGCTTCAACACTATGTGTGACAACCTTCGAAATGCTCAGGACAGAGAGCTGTGAGAGGAATGAACATAGGAATTGCGTTCTTGGAGCGGAATTCGGGCATGCAATCTTCAACGTAAGGTTGCGAGTCACGCAAATAAAAACTTAGCAGTTCTTCTAAAATCGGTCGATTTGGCTATTCTTCGATTCAACCGAAAAAATACCTGGTTTTTTCCCGACCTGAGCGGTAAATGGTTTTATTAAGTAACTAAACTGGCCGCCAGACTGATTCACGATTGAACCGACAGATCTCATGCAATTTTTAAAACCATATTTTTGAGGAAATAGCACTCGATAAACATTATCAATTAGAACTATCGATAAAAGCTACTAAATTTAGCATTTTGTGTGTAAAAAAATTGAACCATTGAAAACCTCAAAAGTAGTCATTCTCAATGAAAAATTAATGGTATGGTACTTTGAATAAGTTCGCGATAATACATTATAGTTGTTGTGTCTTGAAAATTTTGTGGTGGTAGAGAGATATAGAGTTTAGGGTCCAAGATTTGTATGAAGATTCAATACACAGACATATAGAAGAGAGGGGGTGCATGAATCATAAAAGACACTATGATTTTTATGTGAAAACCCCTGAAAGGGGAAAATCATAGGGAAAATGATTATACTATTATTTATTGTTGATAATAAATGAGGCCCTTCATGAGTAGAAGGCTTTGGCTAGATATAACAAATATAAATCAAATAGAGCAAATTACATGGTAAGAGTTGAAAGAATTTAGTGATATGAGAGATGTTCTCAAGAAAGTGTTTGCCTGTTCGTTTGGTTGGTAGGATAAAAGTCGGGCGATAATGATGGGAGGGACAGTAGTTGGGCAACAGTGGCAGAAGAGATTATAGTCGGCGTGTGACGGAGTTTGAAGGGACGGTAGTCAGTGGGCAATAGCGATAGAAGGGACCATAGTCGGCGGGCGATGGAGGTTAGAGGGGCCGTAGTCGGTGGACGACAAAGGTCAGAGGAATTGAAGTTTGCCGGTGATGGAGGTTGGAGGGATCGTAGTCGGTGGGTGACGGTGGTCAAAGTTGTGTGTCGAGGGAAGTCGAGCAGAGGTTCGACAAAGATCGGCAGCCGAGCTAAGGTCCAACGACAGTCGGCGAATTGGAGGTGGTCCATCGATGTCAACAGCCGGGTAGTGTTGACGGAAGTTTACTGGCGGTGGTGCTTGCGTATAACTCCAGAATTATTGAAATCTTGGTGCTCTCTCTAATCTCCCGCAAAAAGATTCTTAGGGAGATGAGGAGTGAATACCATAATGATGAATCAAATAAGACAATAAAAGCAGTGAAAAAGTAAAAAGCACCATAATTTAACGTGGAAAATCTCAAAATAGGGAAAAACTACGGAGCCACACTACACAAATAAATTTATTATAAAAATAAGGAGAAATAAGTATAGATCTCTATTCTCTCTCACTCTCTTTCTGCTTTTCTTTTCACATACACTGTTCTCAATGCTTACACATTCAAAACACAAGAAAAAGTCAAGTAAAATAACCCAAGAGATGCAATTCATAAAAAAAATGAGAAAAAAATCCTCATGTCTGTCTCACAACTTTACGGTGCCAATTTAAAGTGTTGCGGTGCTTGAACCTCTGCCTTGTTTTTTTTTTTTTGTAAAATTAAAATTCATAACTGGTTTTTTTATAGTAATGCTTTATAAGTAATTATTATACAGTAAATTTTTAAAGATAGAATTGAAAAAATTATGAACAGGTATAAGCAAAAAAATTATGGCCAGTCTTTTATAAAGAAAATTAAAAAAATATTGAAAATTGTTAAATTTATTAAATATTTTCACATTTGTAAAAAAGTTATAAATTTTTTTGACGTTTCTCCGGAAAATCAGATTCCGTCAAACACTTTGACGAACCTTCTCCTTTCCAAATTTTATCTTTATCAAGCTGCTTCTCCTAATTTTAAAAAAATCCACTAAAACTGATTGGCAAATACAATGAGATAGAATTTTAAAAAATCATCCGTTGACAATGCTCCTCCCTCATTTTTTCAACTATAAGTTCCCAAACCCACTCCCCTGGCTAAACAAGAACAATTCTACTCTGTGAAGCTTACAAAGCTCATTGTCTACCTCTCCATGGCATCCTCCGCCGCCGACCTCCACATCTTCTTCCTCCCTTTACTCGCCCCCGGCCACATGATCCCTATGCTTGACCTCTCCATCCTCATATCCGCCCGCGGCCCACGCTCCACCATCGTCACAACCCCAGCAAACGCCAAACTCCTCCGCCCTTCTCTCTCCGACACCGATAACCCCAATATTCATCTCCTAACCATCCCCTTCACCTCCGACGAATCGATCCACCTCCCCGAAAACCTCACCGGCCACCCCATCCCAGATATCACTCCCGAATTCTACGCCTCCCTCTGCCGCCTGGAACCTCACTTTGAAAGCCTCCTCCTCACCCACCGCCCCGACTGCATAATCTCCGACATCTTCTACCCGTGGACTGCCACCCTCGCCAAGCGCTACGGCATTCCTCGGATTGCCTTCCATGGCACCAGTTATTTCTCCTTCACCGTCATGAGCGTCGTCAGCCTCCTCCGCCTCTATGAATCTGTCTCTAGTTTCGATGAGCCTTTTCTTGTCCCAGGCTTACGTCACAATATCAAGATGACCCGATCCCAGGTGCCGTCTATTATCACCTCTCCGCAGGAGTTCATGGCCGGATTTCCTGCTTCCCTTAAAGAATCCTACGGAATGGTTATGAACACCTTCCACGAACTCGAGCCGGCCTACGCCGACTCCTTCAAATCGTTTGGTGGCATGAGAAGCTGGAATGTCGGCCCTGTTTTCCTCTGCCGCCGCTCTGTTGATTCTCTCCGAAACAGGGGTGGCGCCGCGGCATGCGAAGTTTTCCGCTGGCTCGACGGAAAGGACGCCGGCTCCGTGCTTTATGTTTGTTTTGGGAGCCTCGCGCGTTTCACGGCTGCGCAGTTACGAGAGATGAGGGCGGGGTTGGAAGCAGCCGGCCGGTCTTTTATTTGGGTGGTGCCGGATGATCCCGCGACGGAGGGATCAGTCCCGGCCACCGGAGAACAAGAAGGATCAGTTGGATTCGTGATAAAGGGATGGGCGCCGCAGCTTGCGATACTAGAGCATGAGGCGCTGGGAGGATTTTTGACTCACTGTGGATGGAATTCTTGTCTGGAAGGGATTGCAGCCGGGGTGCCGATGGTGACCTGGCCGTTATTTGCGGATCAGCAATTCAATGAGAGGTTTTTGGTGGATGTGTTGGGTTTGGGGGTGAGTGTGGGTTCGGTGGTGAATAGTACGAGGCCGGAAGAGAGGACGGTGGTGGTGGCAGAGAGAGTGGCGGCGGCGGTGGAGGCTGTGATGGGAGGAGGGGAGGAGGCAGATGAAAGGAGGAGGAAGGCGAGGGAGATGAAGGAGGCTGCGGCCAGGGCTGTGGGGGAGGGAGGGTCGTCGGAGGTGGACTTGGGGCGGATGGTGGAAGAATTGATGGCTTTGAAGATGATTAGGATTAAGGAAACGGCTGTAAATGAAAGGATAAGCGCCTAATGATCACAGCAAACAAGTGACTTCTCAATTATTGAAGGGTGGTTAAACACTCTGCCTTTGCATCAAATCGGCCATTATTTTCGAGAATTATTGCTCGTTCCGAGCTTGAATCTATCATCCTTCGTACCTTAAATAAAAGAAAATTTCAATATTGCCTTATTTGAGTATTGTAATTCGAATTTCTCCTCGTTGACATAATATATCTCAGCATACCATCCCAGCATTATTTCGATTTTCAGGCATAATAGTATATGTTTTTTTTTTTTCCTTTTGAGAGATGAAAAAATAGCGATCACGAAAACTTATAGACAATTAAATTGGAAATTTTCAAAATAAAATTCGAGATAATATAAAATCCAATTTAAGCAAACTTATAGTCAAATTGGATATCTATAAGAGACGAACCCAACGACAAAAAAAAATGCTCCAATCTAAGCCAGAATGATTCCAAATCAAGGGCCAAACACAATTGAAAACATCACGACCTTAATTGGACGATCAAATGATCTCTAAATATATCGCGTGACACCGGACTAAAAGGTGTCACGGCTTCGAGTGAGGAACGCAAGGCTATGATTGCTTACACAACATGCCAAGAATAGAGTTTTGGGCCAGAAATACCACAGGAAATTATTTCAGGATACAGAACACAAAACAGAGTACCAAAGAAATGATTCTTCTTATTATCCTTTATTACCAAAGCTAGATGTTTATATAGACAACTGTGGTTACTTACAAGGGCACACACTAAGCTACAAAACATCTAAAAATAATCCCCAAAGCCATCCTACTTCCATTTTATATAAGCTGAATTTAATCAGAACCTGGGAAGGAATTTCATAACAGCTTTGTCCAATTTCATCTTATAATAGCTCCGACATCATTCTATTGTGGTAAGAGAAACATCAGGTTCATAGTAAGAGGATAGATCGACAACATTGAATGATTCAGAGATATTGTAAGTACTTAGTAAGTTGATTTGATAGGCGTTATCATTTATTTTTTGGGATTTTTACCTAAATAACACTTCAAACTTATATAATTACTTATTTAACATCCAAAGTATACTATTTACATACCTACCACCTAAATACATCCTGTTTCATCTAAAATACCACTCCGTCAGGACTCCGCCCAGACTCTGCCTTTTGCGCTTGTCCTGTTTCTTCGTTGCTGGAGTGTCTAGACGGCTGAGGAATCAAGACTCACCTGTTTCCATCTTCATTGATACCATGGTAAGGCTTGAGAAAACGAAGCGCCTGGAGCCTTTTCATCCTCTTGACCCTTTATATCTTCCTCAACTTGAGGCGTCTCATCTCCTATACAAAGAAAACATAGTTTTCCTCCTCGGCATCTTCTAGTTGCAGATATCATAGGTACGAGAACTCCACCGCCAGTAGATAGGGGCTTCAACTTCTCTTTATTATTCTTCTTCTTGGATTTCTTCGACTCGTCAGTGATCAGTCCATCCTCCACCTCTCTACTCTGCAGCCGGCTGATGATTCATGATTCCTCTGACAACCAAATTCAATTTTTTTCTCTGCTTATGTTTATATAAATGTAACTACAAGCCATTGTAGTATGTAACCATGCCTTGAATAGAACATGCGGTTTGTTTGTGTTTCCTACATCAAAACTAAAAAGCTATATGTGTGTTGCATTCTGCATTACACATTGACAAATAGAGAATAAACAAAACTGAAAATATATAATTCAGAGAGAAAAAACTGGAACTAGGTGACTTAAAAAACAAAATCTAAAGCTCAGATTCACACATTTGTCGTTGCTGCCGTCGATTGCCTTCTCCAGCGACCTCTTGTCGCAACTTCCTGCTCCGGTGTATCACAGGTTTCGAGAATTTTGGGGTGGAAAATGAAGATTGGTCTTCCTCTTCATAAGTCGCTGGGTTGGGCACGCGCGAAAGATAGAGTCGGGACGGAGTTTGAAGTATTATGCACGTAAAAATCACTTATTTTTTTTATTTGGTGAGTCGATCTCTTCTCAATCTAATCCACACCATATCAATCTTTGAATTTTGCTGCTTTCTGATTTCTATTGGCATGTTGTTGACATTTATTATCATGCTTTTGTATCATTTCATGGACTTGTTTATGTAATTGTTGAATTTCTTTACTACGTAGCTCTCCATTTGGACTATAACTCACGGCTGTAGCTTGTGGAATCAGGTCCAATGGAGTCAAGGGATTGGTTCCATCCACAACTTTGAATGGGCTTTGAGTAGGGGTGTAAATGAGTCGAGCCGAGTCGAGTTTAGACCCTTATCGAGCTCGGCTCATTAGATGGAAAGCGAGCTCGAACTCGAGCTCATCTCACAGTAAACGAGCTCAAGCCAGCTCGTGAGCCGGCTCGCCAGCCATGGACGGGAATTTTTAAATTTATGCGGGATTTTTAAAAATTTTAAAAATTAGACGGAATTTTTAAAACTTAAGCGGGATTTTTAAAAATTAGATAAATTTTTTTAAAAAATATAAAATGTTTAACATTTAAATAAAATTCAGAAGATTATTATTATTATTATTATTTAATATTTAAATTTAATAAATAAAATAAAATTATTTTAAAAATATTAATATTTATTTGAGCCGGCTCACGAGCTGAGCCGGCTCAAGCTCGAACTCGAGCTTGTTTACTAAACGAGCTCGAACTCGAGCTCAAGCTCGATAAGCTCGGCTCGCGAGCTCATAAACGAGTGGAGCTCGAGCCGGCTTAGGCAACTAATAAATTATTTTATGAATTTTTCAAGGGAAAAAAAAAATCTGAGCAACATCCCACCAGTTCTAAACTTAAACCACCATGACCCGCCCAATTTGTTCTCCACGTGGTGAACTAGAGAACATTAAGCCACGTGGAAGGCGGTACTGGTAACACCACCTTTTTTTTAATTGGATGCCTGTTACCAGGACAAACTTTAGCCTGGATTCATCCTAATCGTAGAACTTAAACTGCATTATCAAAGCCGTTGATCTTTCAATAAATTGAGATGGCTTTCTCCATCAGTAACCGCGTCCTCTTCTGTATTTTTTTTTTTAATACTGGAACAAGCACGTACTTCCTTGTTATTTCATTCAAAGAAACTAAACATGCAAATGTCCATCAAGAAGACAACAACCACGATTAACCAAACAAAGCAAGCAAGATCAAACCATGCATGCAACCGCTTATCTACCTGTAATGAGCGTACAGGTCGAAGTAATCCTCCAGCTTTTGAGAAGAACCTGTCACCGGATCTATCAAACCATGCATGCAATCGGCTACCGCTTTCTTTTGGTTAGGGATTGTGATCTCTGCCTTTCTAATTTCTAGTATTGTTGAGTGTTCTTTCTTGATTCTTTACACGAGTTCTGTATGATCTTTAAGGCTTTTTTTTTTTACTTTTTCCTTGCAGATTGCTTGGGAAAAATATGGAAGATGGGAATCTATGTGCGGTCGCTGTGATGATCTTGGAGTTTTGTAGATCCAGCGAGATCGTGTGACATCTGTTAACGAGATTTGTGGATCATTTATGATTTGGTCGATGATCCTTTCTGTTTTGTCCAGATTCAGGTTAATGGTATAAGATCTAATTTTATTTGTGTATTATAGAGAAACATATATAATTGATCTATATGTCAATGTTGGTGATGCAAGGAAGCTTGGATGGAGGCAGGAGAGTGATGTTCTATTGTTTACAGATGTTTGATAGTTTGTCATCCCGGCCTTTGCCATGTTGGGTGCGCTCGCATGGCAGGCCAACTATCTTTAATAAAATTAATTTTTTTGTGGGGGTGGGAGATCGTACGGGGTGATTCTGCACCCTGGGTTCTCCCGTGTGCATCGTCTCTTGGTTTTACTGTATTATCTGTTTCACATGTTACTACTCCCTTGAGCTCATTTACTGGATGCAACGACATGATTTTCACATTGCAAGGTATACAACCAATAGATATATCTAGTTTGAATTATTGCTATTTTCAAAGTTTCGTTGTTTATCAGGGTATACCATGCTCTATAATGATCAAAAGGTATATACGAGCTAGTTAAAACTATATCGAAGACAATTTACTTCTAGAGAGATATTATTTTTCCAACTAATTTTTATTACTGATGTTTAATCGATTTTTAAATGGATTAATGTAATATTGCTCTATGAATGAACCAATTAGAAACAAACAAATTTTACTGCAATCTTAAATAACTTTTTTGCTATGATGGAATTAAAAATGATTGTGAACTTTAATTTCAAATTATTATTAATATAATTTTTTGAAACTTTAGTTTGCATAAATCATGATTTTGATATCTTTTTTGTCAATAAATTGGCCGAACTTCTTAAACTTAATGAGTTCCCCTTTGAGTAAAAAATCAGCCGCGTTCTTGAGTAGGGCATGAATGCCACCTAAGAACATCTTTTACAACAAAGTGCAGTAAAAGATTTACTAGATACTATCAATCTATATTTTTAACACATATTATTGTGTATTTATCAAGACGTTCGAGCGATAATGGCAACTGCTTATGGAAGAATATTTGGTTGGAGATGTCTACTGTAATATTGTTTCTATATTCCAAAGCATGGATGATTGCTAACTTCTTTTTTTTATTATCCTAACTGAATATTCTATACTTTATCAATTTTTTTTTGTGATGGCTATCTACATTGTATGATCTATGTGGTTTTTTTAGCGGTTATTGTACTGCTTGTCTTAGCTCTCTGATCTTTTCACATAAGGGGAATATCTTCGGATCAACGTATATTGTAATTTCTGCAATTGTTTAATGGTTGAAGTTCTGTGAAGCGGACTGAAATTTTTTTTATCTTATTTTGTAAGAATGTAAATTAACATTAGGGGCTATCACTTTCTTATAAGCATACAATTCAGGACTGGATTTTCTCTTGTTGGCCCATCTTATGGAGGCTCGGGAACTCGGAATCCATCAGCAACTTGTGGCGGCTCGGAAACTCGGAAACGTGGAATGCATTAACAACTTGTGGCAGCTCGGAAGCTCGGAATGCATCTAGTGGTGGCACCATACAACACAATATTAAGCTTGAAGACAGTGGAGCATACAATTACGCTTGGCTTTTATTATGTTGGCTCATTATCGAAGAAATTATGTGAAGTTTTATTTATTTCCTTCTTTCTATAGTGTGGTGAATTTATTTGCACTGTTACGTAGGTTTATTAGTAGTAGCTCGTTCATTGCTTTTTAATTTGTGCCCAGAAACTTATTGGAAGCTGCTTTGGAAGAAATAATTCTTATTTTTTCCTTAATTGTTCAGTGACACTTAAAGGAATTTCATTTCTCTTTCGATATTATATTTTAAAAGTATTTATCTGTGTTTTTCTTCAAAAATTTTATCATATTACTTAATTTTTAATTGAGTCTTTTTAACCCTTTTTTATTTAAATAATTGCAATTTTTGTAATTTAGCGTTCTAATTGGTGTTCTTACATAGCAACGGACTCAAATCAATAATATGCCTGTCCAAATTTATTCAGTGGAATCTCTCCTGCAAGGTTTTACTAAAGTGTTAAGCATGCGTCTTTATTTAAGTACTGTAATAATTTATTAAAAATGCGTATCTATTAATTTTGCTACAATCTATGGTCTTGTATTTTTAAAAGTTGTTGTCTTCCAAATATCTAGAGCAAAGCCCTACATAGGGTTTTAGTTGGGTACCCATGCTTTACTCGGACAGGCTTCGTCCACCCATACCCACCCATGGTGACTTTTGGAATGCCATAACCACCTATACCCATTCACTTTCCATGCTTTTTGAACGCAGTCTGCCCCAGATTGATGGATTTGAGGCTTGTTTTCCTTTGCTCTTGTTGCAAACTTTGAAGACGCATATTAAAATTTATCGTAGTCGTAGTGTGGTGAAGTGCTACACACTATGTAGTGAGTATTGCAGTAATATAAGATGTACGATGATTAATAATGTAAATCGATTTATCTTTCGATGTTGAGTATCCATCCATATACACCCACAAGATCATGGGCGTACCCATACCCATTGGGGTATGGGTGGGTACATGGGTGAGTGTGGGTATGGGTACCCAATGCAGGGCTCTAATCTAGAGTCTTTCGAATGGCCTATGGTTACATATTCTAATATATTATTGAGATTTTGAATTGAAATTGTGATGAACTTGATCTTTAAGCTCCAAATGGAAAGGGCGCTCAAAATTTTGTTGGCAGTTGTCATTCAGAAATTTTATATCAAAAATAAGTATAAATTTTATATCAATGGTTATTAATTTGAAAGAATTTTGTAATGGACTTTTGAATCATCAAAAGGTATTGAGAGTATTCTACATATTGAGTGAAGTTCCAGTATTTCCACCCTTTGAAAGAAGAATTAAAATGGTATTCTCTAGTTGGTTGGGTTTCTATATATTTTTATCAAGTATTCTAAATCTTTGTTTTTTTATAAATGTTTGTGCCCTTCAACATTCTTTTGAACTCATGATTTGATTGGTGAGTTGAGCTCAAGTTATATTTTATTTGAGTTTGACCCGATTAATTAAACCAATATGTTGGACCTAGCAGTCATATCTAATTAAAAATAATAATTTAATGGTTAAATATGTGTTCAACGCTCATCATTAATTTGTTATTTTTTCTCAAAGATCGACCCTTATATTCACATCTTTACTATATCTCCCCATTCAACCCGCAAGTTTAACTCCAATGTTTCAACGTTAAGGTTATCATTAATGATAAATTATTGTTAGAAATTGATTTAATTTTACTTAGACTGTATCTTAAGTGTATTTTATCTTAGTAGGTTCATTTTTTTATAAATAAAAGTTGTGATATTATTGTAGGCTCCTGAAAACATGATTAGAATTCTTATGGCTCCTCTCTCTCTCTCTCTCTCTCTCTCTCTCTCTCTCTCTCTCTCTCTCTCTCTCTCTCTCTCTCTCTCTCTCTCTCTCTCTCTCTCTCAAGAGGAGCATCATCTTCATCCCAAGAATTATATAGGTTGTATCAATGCCTTGTTGAGGCAATTTTGAGGTGTAGGGAGGTGTGAGGCAGGGCCGAGGTAAAGGCTTGTGGTAGCGGGAGGTAGGTAGGAGGTGAGGCAGCACAAGCTAGTGCGGGTGTTCAGAATGAATCTCGCAGGTAGGAGTAGGGCCACGGTAGTGTCGCACGCGGACTGTCATTATGGGCGTGGTATGTTGTCGTGCATGCAGAGAGTAGGCCCCAGAGCAATGCTGCACTTGGCGCGAGGTTGACGTGCATAGTCACTCTGCAGGGCTCCATGACAACAAGGTGTGACCCAATACATTTTTTTTTTATATTTAGGTCATTTAAGGCAAATTTATAAACACAATGCATACACAAAGACTCGAACCTAAGACCTCTTAGTTGACAGCCTAAACTCTGATCCAATAGAACAAGGTGAACTAATTGCTACGCATGACCCACTCCTACCATAGAGAGAATGGCAATCTCCGCTCCCTATCATTCTAACCATTAGTATATAATTGCCTTAGAATTGATTTTATTTACAGTTAATCAAACAAAGATAAATTAAATTTAGATAATTATGTATAGTTTATACGACACCAAAAATCGCATTGACTGAGAAAGAATCTCAAGGCATATTCAAGTTAAAAACTTCCAAAATAAAGCAATCTTGGGCTCTTTGGATTTTTCTGACTGATCCACTTGATTCAACTATAAGCATGTCATATTTGAATATCATTCGATCATTAATTAATCCTTTGAAGCTTCCAAATATGCTTTGGTCCCTTGATGTGGACCCATTTGTGCTTGGATTGCACCAATTTTTTTTGTCGTTGGGTTGCCTCAATGAGATGTACAAATTGACTATAAGTTTGTTGAAATTGGAGTTCGGATGAACCCGGAGTTTGAAAGTAGCTAACTCATATAAATATCTGTTTATCTTTTATGATGCTTGCCTAGCCTCTCTTATTTGTGTGTGTCAACAGTGGAGGCAGGCGGGGTCCTGCGGGGGCATGTGCCCCCTCCACGAAAAAAAAAACCTATATCTACAGAAGGTTCGGCATTTTGGGGGTTCAACATTTGCTCACCCTAATACTTCGGCCTCAGAAGCTTGCGCGAGTCGCGTAGCGCAGGAAGCTCTCGTCTCGTTGCCTCTGCCTCAGGCCTCCACGGCTCCAACAGTGTGTCCAGCCGGGCCGACAACCTTGCATTTGGATTTCGCGTAGGAGGATCATCTCGAAATGGTGCTTCTGGCAGCTCGTAACTGTGCATTCGCAGATTCGCTCCCTTCTTCCGTCTTCGATTCGGTAGTTCAAACTTGAAATCTAGAAGGTAAGAAGCTCTCAAAACCTCTTTCAATATCATTTTAGTTTTCTATGTATGATATCGTTTGCAAGGATTTTGCTTGATGTTTTTAGTTTTCTATGTAAGATTTCGTTTCAGTTTGGGATTTCTTTTCTGTATTCATATTGGGATTTCATTAGATGTTGTCGTGCTTAGCTTCTTTTAAAACTGTAGAAAGCCATGCTTAGCTCAGATTTTGATTTCGTTTGTTGTAAGATTTCGTTTCAGTTTGGGATTTCTTTTCTGTATTCATATTGGGATTTCGTTAGATGTTGTCGTGCTTAGCTTCCTTTAAAACTATACAAAGTCATGCTTAGCTCAGATTTTGATTTCGTTTGCTGACTGTTGTTGTCGTGCATATCTCAGATTGTGAAATGGTTGTTTGATTAGTGCTTCTGAATCTGATTATTTTAAGTGTACTGATTCATACATGAAAGGCTTAGTTCAGAATTTATTTTTGCTTTGAATTGCTTTTTAAGATCTATTATTATCAATTTATCATCATTTTGATTCACTTGGGAAATAGACTGTGAATTTTTTTTTATTGTTTGTTATTGTCATTTTACATGTTTTAGATAGTTTGCACAAAAATTATGAAGAAATATTTTAGTTGCAATAAAAAATTCACATAGTCCGAGACAAGCATGACAACAGTAGCTTCTCACATATAAAGCGACAAATTATGTGAACTTTTTCTAAATGACAAGTGTTGAGGGGGTTTAAAAAAAAAAATTAGGCCCCCTCTATGAAAAGTTTCTGCTAGATCTCCGTATAAAATTAGGATGCTAAACTCTACATTTCTACCACCGTGATTATTTTAGAACACAATAATAATTAAAAAATAAAGTATACTTACAAATAAACAGCCCCTAAATAAAACAGTGAAGGCTGTCAACTTAGCTATTGGGCCGGTGAGGTACAATTTTATTTATTCAGTCCAAAACTTCTGTTGGCTTGGCCTTCTGTTCCTATATTTATTCTCTTCCGGGCAATTGGTTGCTGTGGGAGGCCAAATTTGGCTGCATTGAGTAGTGGGAACCAGATTTGCATATATATAATTCTCAATTTTTTAACGCGAACATATATATTTTCCTAACATCAATAATGAATAAAACAGAGTCACCAAAACAAAAAATGATTAATGTTACAAGTGCCAATTGGAGACGTTCTCGGTCATTCATTGCCAAGTGTCATAAGAAAATTCTCTTACTGCTATTATTCGAGTATTATTGTCCAGCTATTATCATTTTTTCATCATTTCTCTCATAATCTCTAGTGGTATTAATATTTGACCTGACTTGAATCCGATTAAAAAATTTTGGGTTCGGGTCAACCCGAATCCGAACCGGATTGGGTGCGGGTTCGGGTTAGAGATTTTGATCGGGTTGACCCGAAAATCCGAAATCAACCCACTTTGATCCATTTTTAATTAATAATAAACCATGTTGGCTAAACTAAATTAAGTTTGATTTATTTTAAATTAATTGAAGTAAATCTTATCTTAATTTGATTTAGATTTAAATAAATCGATTTAAATAAAAAAATTGTAAAACATATATGAATTGGTCAGGTCAGGTTGACCTGGAGTTGAAGCGGTTCGGGTTCGGATCATAAAAACTGACATGTTTGGAAAAACAGGTCAGATTCGGGTCAAGTCAAGCAATGCTGGGTTAGCTTCGGGTTGGACCCAAGCCCGACCCATGATCCGATTTTGATAGCCCTAATAATCTCTGCTATAACTGTATGAAATCATACAAATATCCCGATGTAATATCATCTTTCTTAATTGTGAAGTAGGGCGAACTTTTTATAATCTCAAGTGAAAGATGAATTATTTAAATTGGACAATACTTTTTTTTTTTTAATTTTGGATTAAAAAACTCTAATGCATTTTTGCATTCTTTTCATTTTATATGAATGTGTTGAATTTCCATCTAAAATTAAAATGTAAAACTTTTTTTTATACCATTACACATATTGTTGGGGGGGGGGGGGGGGGGGGGGTAACGCTCTCTTCGGCTTCCACTGCTTCAGGTTTACGAGAGTATGCGGCATTGCGGAAATTGGATTCTCCTCCCTCGACAGCTCACGCGTGCGGAAAAGATGCGGCGGTCATTTATTAGCGGCCGGCGAACATGCCAGTAGGCAGTAGATTTCTTTAGTCATTCTGTATATTCATTATTAGAGTCATTACAAACCTTTGAATTTTCTTTTTGCCTTCATCTCAAAAAGGATGTACTTGGTATCATTAATGAACTATCATAAGTTTTAGAGAGAATAGAACAAACTATTATAAATGCTATGTCTTTGGTACGTATATGTAAAACAAGATTGTAAGATATGAGAAATAATAAGTAGAATGACTTCATCAATAATATAACTTCATTCTACGAGCAAAAAAATAAATGTTTCACAAATGGATGAAAAATGGGTTGCTCGTGGCCAACCTTACCGCAGAGTTGAAGATATAGCAAATTATATCATTTTCAAGTTGAAAGTTTTTGCACAATGTTTGATTTGTAGCTTCAAGAGTTGAACTATCGTTTTATAAAAGCAAATACCGAACTGCTTTAGTGTATTGTCTGTTTGAATCATAATAATGAATTTTTGCATTCGACATTGTTTTATCCTACTGATTTTAGTCTTTTTGATCAGGTGATTTTTGAAAATCAATTGGATATTTATATTATGGATATTCGATTTGATGATCAATTATCTTCATTGAAAGATATAGGAAGCTTTGTTGAGAAAACTATCCAAAGTAAAAAAGATATTATATATCATGTTGTTTTTAAACTACTGGAATTGACATTGATATTACTCGTTGCTATAGCAGGTGTCGAAAGAGCATTTTATGTCATGAATATTATAAAGAATCGGCTGTGAAATAGGATGCAATAAATGAATGACTTATTAATTGCTTATATTGAGAAAAAATTTTGATTTTATTAATAATGAGTCAATCTGTTAACTCTTTCAGAATATAAAAAGTATACGTTATAAATTATATGTTGTTTGTTATCTTATATTTAATATTATACATTTTTTTAAAAGATTTAATTTTTTTTTAAAACTTTATATGCCGATTCCAAGTTTAGAAGAAAAAAGTTGAGTAAGAATTTTAATCAAATTATTTAGGCCCCTCAATATATTTTCTGGTTCTGACACTCTGTATTATTTTATAATAATTTAACTATATTGAAGCATAATTTGTGACATGCAAAATGTTTTATATCATAAAAATGCTATTATTTTGATTTATATAATATATATTCTAATTTTAAAATATATTTTATATTCATTCAGGTCTAAAAGCGCAGTCCACCATAACGCGCTCCCACAACTACAAATTCCCGACCAAAGTTCCAAGCTTTGCACCATCAATTAGATCTTCCCTTCCCTCCAGCTTAATTAGCTCCGTATCTAGCCAACCATGGCATCCTCCACCGCCGACCTCCACATTTTCTTCCTCCCTTTACTCACCCCCGGCCACATGATCCCCATGCTTGACCTCTCCGTTCTCATCTCCGCTCGAGGCATTCGCAGCACCATCATCACCACTCCATCCAATGCCGATCTCCTTCGCCTCTCTCTCTCCGACTACAACAACCCCAATATCCACCTCCATACTATCCCTTTCATCTCCGAGACCTCCCTCCACCACCCCGAAAACCTAACGAGTCTTCCCACCCCAGAAGTCACTCCTGACTTCTTCGCCTCCCTCTGCGGCCTTGAATCTCACGTCGAAAACCTCCTTCTCACCCACCGGCCAGACTGCATTATCTCCGACATCTTCTACCCGTGGACCACCGCCCTCGCCAAGCGCCACGGCATTCCCCGGATCGTCTTCCATGGCACCAGTTACTTCGCCTTCACCCTCATGAGCGTCATCAGCCTCCTTCGTCTCTATGACTCTGTTTCCACATCCGATGACCTTTTTCTCGTCCCTGGCTTACCTCATCCCATCAAGATGACCCGATCCCAGTTGCCGCAGATAATCACTTCGCCGCCAGAGTTCACCACCGGATTTGCCGCTTCATGGAAAGAAAATTACGGCATGGTTATGAACACCTTCTACGAACTCGAGCCTGCCTAGGCCGATTCTTTCAAATCCACTGGCGGGGTGCGAAGCTGGCATGTAGGCCCTTTTTTCCTCTCCCGCCATTCTGCAGACACAGGCGGGGTTGCGAAATGCGAAGTTTTTGGTTGGCTCGACGGAAAGGAAGCCGGCTCTGTTCTTTATGTGTGCTTTGGTAGCCTGCCGCGTTTCACGACGGCCCAGTTCCAAGAGATCAGGGCGGGGTTGGAGGCGGCCGGCCGGCCTTTTGTGTGGGTGGTAAGGGAGGATCCGGTGGCGGAGGGAAATGTTCCGGTTTCTGGAGAAGGATCCGTTGGGTTCGTGATAAAGGGATGGGCGCCGCAGCTTGCGATACTCAAGCATCAGGCGGTGGGAGCATTTTTGACGCACTGCGGTTGGAATTCTTGTCTGGAAGGGATTGCGGCGGGTGTGCCGATGATTACGTGGCCATTATTTTCGGATCAACAATTCAATGAGAGGCTTTTGGTGGATGTGTTGGGCGTGGGTGTGGGTGTGGGTTCGGTGGTGAATAGCATGAAAGAGGAGGAGAGGACGGTGGTGGTGGCGGAGAAAGTGGCGGCGGCGGTGGAGGCTGTGCTGGGTGGAGGTCAGGAGGCGGAGGAAAGGAGGAGGAAGGCGAAGGAGATGAAGGCGGCTGCGGCGAAGGCGGTGGAGGAAGGAGGGTCGTCGGAAGTAGAGTTGGGACGGATGGTGGATGCATTGTGGGCTTTGAAGATGGGCGGAACGAAGGAGGTAGCGGGAAATGGAGTGATAAGTGCCGACTGCGAAATATAGCGATCCTTATTTCAATGAATAATTTGAACCAAGAGATGTTAGATTGTGGTCCAAATAATTTTTCTTGATCATTGTAATTTTTTTCTGTTGTTCATCGGTTTTTTTAGCTCTGTTATTTTTGTCGTATGGTGTTTGCATGGAGACATTGGAGGGTTATATATGTATGGGCAATGTAAGTCATTTTCTGGAGCGAGGTGGAAGGGGAAAGGAGAGGATTTGAAAGGAAGGTTGGAGGTTGTTTTCCTGGTGGAGATAGTTGCTCCTTTTTTTTTAAAAAAAAAAAATTTAGTGTTCTGTTATGTCAGTTTTTTTGTTGTTTTGGTGTTCTTATATCATCTTTCAATTGTTTCTTTTGTTGTTCTTTACTGTTTTGCTGTTGATCCTGCATTGGCTGGCTATTTTTACAACAATCGGTCTTAGAGTTCTTAAAAAAACATTGTTGAAATTTTGGATTGATAGGTTCATTGACTGCGCTTTAATATTGTTCGAGCTTAACCATCACACCAACTTTTAGTTGACTAGAAATTATTACGCACAGAGTCCGGACGTAGCTTCCATCCGGATTCCAATCAGAACTTGCCACATTAGCGTGTACACATTGTGTGTTCATGCTAACATGACATGTTCTGATTGGAGTCCGGACGGCAACTGCACTCCACACGTAATAATTTCTCTTAGTCGACTTTGAGTCTTTCAGTTCAGTCAGCATGACACTTGCACACCCAAAATTTAAATTGAGGCATTCCAATTATGACCACATCCTAATCACGTGCACATATCTTTGCTTATATAAGCAATTTTGCAAGCTCATCCGAAGGGAACAACAACCATCTAGAAAATAAAATCATCACCATTAGTTTCAAACAAACTAATGCATCTACAATCTACACGTGTAAAGAAAAATCACTTCTCTGAGTACCTTTACCCCTAGAAAACCAACATTTTACTTATATAAGCAAATGTATATAAGATGAAATACTTATATATACAAAAACCTTTAAGAAATGCTATGTCTTATTGCTACTTTTATCTACTATATTGAATCATGCTATTCTGAGCTTTAGAAACCTATTATATCATTTTGTTTATATCATCAGAGTTTATTATATTATGGCAGCTCTTCCCTGTGGATCTCTCTACAACCTCCCAAACGGGAGAACAAGCCGCAACTATCACAAAAATTCAAACCCAAATACCCTCCTCATTCAAATTCGTCATCTCAAACATCAAACACCTCATTCCACTCCAACTTTCCAACGATAACTATCCTACCTGGCGCACACAGATCCTCAAGTTCTTTAGAGCTAATGGTTTTGTTCAATATCTTGACGGAACTATCCTACCTCCTTCGCGCCTGTACCTCGGACCTTCCATGCATTCAAAAGTTTTTCCAAAATACAACTGGATGCTCATCAATCAAAACATCGTCGTTGTCATTTGCTCTACCATTACAACAGCTATCCTACCATTTTTTTTAGCCATCCTACCATATGTTCTTCATTTGGACTCAAGCAGAGAAATCTAGCTAACGATTGAACAAAGGCTTCAAGCTTTCAACCAGTCTCGTGTCATTCATCTTAAGAACCAACTCCACAACATCTCCATGTCAACACTCTTAATGTCTAAGTACATCATAGATATCAAAACCCTGGTCGGCAACATTGCGGCTGCATGATCATCCATCGATCCAAAAGGCATCATAAGGTATATATATAACAGTCTACCTCCATAATATTAAGCCTCTAAACCATCAATACGCACAAATTTCACTTCAATAATCCTAGAAGATATTTATTCACTGCTAATCAGTGAGGAAATCAACCTCTCAGCATAATCAAATTAATATCACGCTCTACTCTCTATGTCACCATAGGACACGAATATCATGGTCAAGGTCGCAACCAACCTCAACCCCAATGAAGCACTCCACCTCAGAAAGCTTTACGATCGAACATCTCTCCTATCATTTGCCTAATTTGTGGCAAACACACTCATACTACTACTATCTGCTGGCACCGAATAAACCCCAACCCCAACTACACACTTCCAAACCCAACTACACTCGTTGCCTCTCCATTACCGAGTACAGATTGGTACGTCGACTCAGGCGCTTCCTCACATCTCACTCCACATTTCAACAACCTTATTGATCCCACACCATACAACATCACATATCGAATTTACTATCAGCAACAGTGTCTCACTTCCGATTTCTCATACCGATAAAGGTATCCTACCAACTCCATCAAGTAAGCTCACTCTACCTTCTGTCTTACATGTCCCCCATCTATCCCATACTCTTCTCTCCATTTTCAATCTCACCAAAGATAATAATGTCTCTATCTCCTTCACTCCTAATGGCTTTTATCTAAAGGATATGAAGACAAACCAACTTCTCCTTCAAGGAACTTCCCCTGATGGCTTATATCCAATCATCAACTCTCCAATAGCTAAATCTATGGTCATCTTTATCCACAAACAATTTCAACTATTTCCGTGCACAACAAGCACTTAAATATTTCTGTTTTAGCTTCTCTATGTTCTTCATGTATCGTTTCAAAAGCGCACAAATTACTTTTCCTTAAGTCTACCAATCATATGTATAAACCTTTAGAACTAATACACTATGATGTTTGGAGACCATTTCATGTTACTTATGTGCAAGGTTGTCTTTATTACATTATATTTGTGGATGACAACTTAAGATTTACATAGATTTTTCCATGCATACCAAAACTGAAGTTCTACATCACTTCACCAAATTCAAAACTTTTCTTGAAAAATAAATCTCATCTAGACTAAAAATCATTCAAACTGATGGGGGAACCAAATATACCAATCGCAAATTTCATAATTTCTTGCAAATTCATGGCATTAAACACCAAATCAGTTGTCCATACACTCCTGAACAAAATAGCGTTGTGGAATGCAAGCACCGACACCTCATTGAAACCATTAGAACTCTTCTTCTTATAGCTTCACACCCTTTCAATTTTGGATCGAAGCTCTACTCAAGGCCATCTATCTCATAAACTGCATGACATCACCAATACCACGTAACAAATCCCCCCTTCAAATAATTTATAAATAAAAACTAACTTATACTCCCCTCAAAATATTTGGAAGTGCATGCTATCCATGGCTACCATCCCAACAACGACACGAACTAGCTTCTCAAGCTCCAATGTGTATCTTTAATGACTACTCCGACATATAAAAACGCTACAAATGTCTAAACCCAACCACTAGAAAAACCATCATATCGCTGCATGGCAGATTCAATGAATCAAATACACCAATATGTTTTACTTTTCATACCTTGTTTAAGCCAGAAGAATGCATAGTGGACACTATGTTGTATGACAATCAAATCTAGACAATGATTAAAGTAAAATTGTGCTACTTTTCAAAAAGATGCATAGAAAGATGCATAGAAAATTAGAATTTAAGAAAAGAGCGAGGATAGTTTATCGGTGCACGCAAGAACTGAATAAAGAAGTAGCAAGGATTTTTATAGTAATTCCCAATTCAAATCAAGAGCACCCAAAAAGTTCATAAAGAAGAGCATTTAAAGAGAAAATGTGCAGCGAAGAAGAAAATAATCATTATTGGTTAAGCAGATTCAGTAAATATTGGCTTATCTTATAGAGATGGAGATACTCCTAATGAAATAATTATTGATTAAACGTATTCATTAGGATTATCATTGCTTTAGGAAGGCCTAAAGCCAAGAGGCCCAGCGGGCTTTGTTCGATACCAAGCCTTAAGAGTAAAGGCTGTAAATGAGCCACATATTATAAATGGGCTCTATCGAGTTCAATTATTAGTTAATTTAATTTGGTTTACTACATATGGCCAAATTATTTCCTAAACTATGATTAAGTAACTTGGATATCATTTCTTATTTTTTCTAGTTAATTAAAGCAAAACAGAAATTAATATTTAAATGTCTTTGTAATTTTTGCATCTGGATGGCAGATAAATGATCTTCAGACCTCAAAAGCAATGGCAATGATTTGTTAATGCATATGATCATGAATCATAGTAATTCTAAGGGTGATATTTAAGAGCTTTGAAAATAATGGATTCAGAGTCTTATTGGGATAACTAAGGCCTCGTTTGGTTCCCTCCGACGTTTTTTTGGTTCTTAAAAGGAGGTATTAGAACGGAAAAGCATAATTTTTTTTCTTCTTAGATCGGCGAAAATACGGAGGTGTAGCAAAAGACATTTTGAAAAAAATCGCATAAATAAACAGTAAAATAATATTTTTTCACCGATTGAAATCGAAAGCGGAGAACTTACGGCCATCCAAACGAGGCCTAAAATATTTTAAAAGTAGACTGTGGAGAAAAAAACTTTGGTTGCAAAGAGCAGTTTTTCATTATAGTTTTTTCTTTTTAAAAATAATGAGAAAACAAAAAAAAAGTAGTGAAATGATATTAGGATTGTTATATGCAAAATGGAATAATTTAAATAGTTGAAAATACATTATTAAATATAAATATAAAAAAAATAATTTTAATATATTTTAAAAAATTCTTTTTTTAAATTAGTTGAATATTTAAACTTCTCTTTTTTAAGTTTACCAAAAAAATTTATTTCCTATTTTTTAGTACATAATTTGTAATGCTAGCTACTTCTGCGGCATCTATTTTTTTAGGATAGTTAGATCAATTAAGTCAAATTCATAAATACATCGCATGCACAATACTCGAATTCATGACTTTTTCGTTGATACCTAAGACTTTGTTTGGGACGGCTTTCTTGCTGCTTCTTAAAACAATTTTACTATAAAACTGCTTTAAGAAACTGTGAGAAAGCTGTCCCGAATGAAACCGAAAGCTCCCAAACAGCAGACTCAGATTTCATTTGGGACGGCTTTCTTACTGTTTCTTAAAGTTGCTTTAAGAAATAATAAGAAAGCCATCCCAAACGATGCCTCCGACTCGAATCCAAGACCAATAGCTGCTTGTAGCTTCTTTGATTTCCTTGTGATTTGGTGCACTTGCTAGCTACCAAATTGACAAGATATTTGGTATTTTTATGTTTGCTTGGCCTTAATGAGCCTGCCTTTTGGGTACGTGTTTAATTTATATCTCAAATGTCAGGCATTATTTTCAGGTGCTCCGCGCGCAGCTGAAGGATATTCAGATCAACACTAAATTAAAATAAATTGTTAAATTTAAATTCTAAATTTGTTTTAAAATAATTTTAATATATAAATGAATAGTTATCTTGTCTATTATCTTTATCAAAAAATATAAATAAATAATTGAAATTTTGTTCTTAGTAAATGTTTATATACGTATAGGACATCAATATTCTAGGAGTCTTAATATTTTAAATTTACACTTTTATCTCACTCATGAATTGTTTAGGAAAATTTGGTATTATACATGATTTTGAGAATCGAATCTGACAATGAACTGAAAGAATAAGAAATTAACGATTTGATTGTTAAATCGGAGTTGAATTTAATGAAATAATAAATATAAATATTATTTAAACATAATATAAATTACGTAATAATTATATTTTAAACTAAAAATACCAACTACTTTGATTAAAGTTCAAGAACAAGTTCGATTAAAATTTAAAATAAAGGTTGTCTATATCTATAAGTCCTCTCTTTTCTCACTATTTCTTCTTCGTTACGCTATGTAGCTTGTATCATCATCAATACCCTGAAAAACAACAAAAAAAATTCACTCCTGTTTATAGAGAAAGGAGAAAAAAGAAGAAGATAAAGATAGGTTAAATACGTAATCTATCACTATCATCTCCTCCACGATTTTAAAAATCTCCTCTGCAACCCAACTGGGCAAACATGCATTGGCTGGATTTCTGACTCCTATACACATTCTAATACGTGGATATGAGTTCTTTATTACAAGTTTCTTTTGTCCATTTTCTAATTCTCCACTGCTCTCTTATCTGCAGTATCCATCCAATATATGTTGGTTGGCTAACTAAGTTTTCATTTGGGAAGATATTCTTTCTGAGACTGTTTTAAGAAGCAGGAAATAAAACCGTTCCAAACGGAGCCTTGACGACTTTCTTATTGCTTCTGAAAGTAGCTTTTTAGTACAAAAATTAAAGTTTTTGTACTAAGAAGCTACTTTAAGAAGCAAAAAAATAATCGTCCTAAACGAAACATAAGTGGAGGATTTAAAGCCGGCCTCTATACATATTTTACTCAATTTTCTTTTGGCCCTTTGTCGCTCAATATTCCATTTAGAAGAAAACCAGGAGAAAAAAAGGCTTTGCTTCTCGAAGATTGAAAGAAGACTTTGTTCGAAGTTTCCTTGCATTGATGTTTCAATTAGATATTAATAAAAGATAAATCGGTCAAAAGTGTTTGGCTAGATTTCAAGATGTAGTTACTTGGAAAGGTTTAAAAAAAAAAAAGTCAACTTTTGCCTCTTTAAATGTTAAATGGAAAGGATGAAGTGTGGTAAGTGAACATTAGAAAGTTTAGGATTGAATAATGAATAATGGATTTTTATGAGAGCTTGAATTGAATTCAACATTTTAATTAGCGGATATTCATCCTCTCAACAGCTTCAATAGCTTCAGTTAATAGGAAATTTCACAGGCAAATTAAGGTCGGTTCTTATTTTATTTTTATATGAGATTATTTTTCACTTTGATAAGAATCTAGAAATTTCTCCATATATAATTTTTTTTTTTTACATTTTTCGGTCTTTGTTTGTCATTGAAAATATTAAAAGGACATGACCACTAATTAGTCTGTAGCTTCGCTTAAGATCATCATGTTTGAGAAGTTATATTTAGGCGTGTCAAAACTTTGACCTAATCCAAAACCTGATTAGAAAAAATTCGGGTTTAGGTCAACCCGTCTGCCATACGAGTCAAATTTGGGTTTGATTTTTTGACCCGTTTCTAAAATCAGGTCGGATTAGAGTTAAACCGGCAACCCAAAATCAACCCGGGTTGATCCTCGAGCCATTGATCTGCACTCAAGTCCATTCTGGTCATAAGTCCTGCACTCACTGTGCGTCAAAAGTATGGTG
Source organism: Dendrobium nobile (assembly GCA_022539455.1). Classification (NCBI taxonomy): domain Eukaryota; kingdom Viridiplantae; phylum Streptophyta; class Magnoliopsida; order Asparagales; family Orchidaceae; genus Dendrobium; species Dendrobium nobile. Next base: position 51,796,938 of record CM039722.1, on the reverse strand, counting down.
TGGCTTCTGGTGTCACGCATGGCGTCGGCACATACGCATATGCCGTCTAGCATCTAGTGCCTCGCCTCACGTGATGCTTTCGGTCATCGATGTCCCGTGACTCCCGTCTGCCGCTTCTGCACTCTGTCGTGACTTCCAATCTGGTTTCCGCTTCTCGCAGCAGCCCCACAAGGCATGCAATCAAGGCTCTCTGCTCCATCTGCGACATTCAACCACTCCGGATTGAGAAGATGATAAGCAGATATGGACATACGGTATGCATCCATGAAGCTAGAAGGTGTACGCGAAGAGCCGGAGATGACAGACGAGTTTGAGAATTAAGCCTTTGCGAGTCGGGTCGGGTCAATCCGACAACCTACGTGAGTCGAGTCCATGTTGATAAACCTAACCTGTTTGCAAAATCAGGTCGGGCTTGGGTTGACCTATTTGGACCCGGGTCAAGCTGGATTTGACCCAAATCCGATCCGTTGACCCATTTTTACACCCCCTAGTTATATCATAGCTGGCTTATATAATACATCATTTTTAATGCTGGTCGCTGATACATCATCTCCGATCAGATGCATTGATTTCGTCTGATTTGGTACACTTGCTAGAAACCAATTGATATGATATTTGGTAATTTTATATTTGCTTGGTCGTAATGAGTCTCCCTTCTCGGTATGTGTTTAATTTTCATGTCAAATCTTTGGCATTAATTTTTGGTGTGCAGCAGCAGAAGAAACCATAGCGTTAAGAAATTGAAGAAATGCTCTCTGAATATTCTGATGAAAATTAAATAAAAATTATTTTTTAACATTCTAAATTTATTGTAAACTGTGTATAATATATAAATACATAATTAACTTGTATGTTATAATTATTGTAAAATAAATTAAGAAGTTTTGAAGTTTATTGTGACAAAATTATGATTTGGATGTGATATTTAAGATTTGAACTTGCTATGGACAGCATTTTATGTATTTTTCTACTTTTGTTTATAGTTTTATGATTAAGGCTTCATTTGTGACAGCTTTTCTTACTATTTCTTAAAACAACTTTCTAGTATTATTTTAAGAAAGAGTAAGAAAGCCATCCTTAACAAAGCCTAAGTTAGAGAAATTTCATAATATGAGTTATATTTAATTTTTTTATCTTTTCTACTACTCAATTGTTAAGGAAAATTTAAGTTTACATGGCTCATGTTTGGGATTGGCGAATTATTTCTACTTGTTGCATTATGGAATATTTGCGGTAGTAGAGAAATATAAAGTATAATGTTCTAGGTTTATATAAAGTTTCCTGGAATGAATCCACCATTGTTTGTAGTAGATTACAAATGAGGCTCTTCCTTGGGGCAAATGTCTTGGATTGATATAACAAATACATATAGTATAGAGTACATTACATGGTGGGAGTTAAAAGAATCAGTATTGACATATTCGTTTGGTTAGTAGGACCATACTCGATGAGCGATGTAAATCGGAAGGATCATAATCGGATGACTATAGTTGGAATGACCGTAGTCAGTGGGTGATAGTGGTTAGAAAGATTGTTGTTTAGCGATGGAGGTTGGAAGAATCGTAGTCGAGCGACGGTGGTCGTAGAGACCGTAGTCTGCCATTAATGGTCAGATAGATCGTAAACAGTGGATGATGGAGGTTGGAAGAACCGTTTTCGAGCGACGGTGGTCATAGAGACCGTAGTTAGTGGGTGAAGATATTTGGGAGGAGATACAAAATTAATAGCATCCAGGAAATTTTTTGGTAAAATCATAGAACAGGAGAAAATTTGGCTCAACGAGATGTCATATGAGTAGTAACGGTATGTCATGTGAGCAGCAAAACATGATAAGAGAGCGAGGGGTGAAGGAGCAAAGGGATTTGCAATTGGATCTCCAACTGCCAAATATATTTGAACTTAGTTCAAACAACTAAGTTTGTACTCGATTGGAACCCTATTAGAATAATATTTGAACAAAGTTTGAAGCAGTACCAACCTGATTTTTATTTGAGCAATGTTCTAAATAGCGATGAAATCATGTTCTAATTCAAACATTTCAACCTATTTAAGATTTTTTGGCTCTCAAAATCAATATACAAATACAAAATGTTATCTTTTATTTGAGGTGATTTGGTCCGAAATATACTTTGAAGTATATTTTTCTAAGAAGAAAAATAGTGAGTATATTTCTTTAATTTTGCTACGTCGACGCCGGAGTTTCGTCGGACCACCGCCGGAGTTCCGTCGAACCACCACTGGTCCACCATCGTCGAACTTCCGTCGGAGCACCACCTGACGCCCTGTGCTTCGCCGGACCACCATTGGAGGTCCTCACCTCCGCCGGACCACCACTTGAGGCCCTCACCTCCGCCAGACCACCGCCTGACGTCGTTACTCCGCCGAACCACCACTGGAGGCCCTCACCTCCGCCGGACCACCGCCTAAAGTCGTTGCTCCACCGGATCACCACTTGAGGCCCTCACCTCCGCCGGACCATCGCCTGACGCCGTTGCTCCGCCGGACCACAATTGGAGACCCTCACCTACTCCGGACCACCACTGGAGGCCCTCACCTTCGCCGGACCACCGCTTGAGGCCCTGTGCATTACCAGGCCACCACCTAAGGCTCGAACTTCCACTGAACCGTCACTTGGGGCCTTGTGCTCCACCAGGACACCACTTGAGGCCCGAACTCGACCGGACCACCACCTGAGGCCTGAACTTTTACCGGACCATCATGTGAGACCTGAATTCCTATTAGGCCATCACATGATGCCTAGACTTTTACTAGAGTACTGCCCTACTACAACGTTCTTTCTGACCCTGGTCTCCTGCCAACTACAAGCCTTCTGACCTCCATCATCTATTATGGTCCTTCCAACCTCCATCAAAAGACAACGGTCTTTCAGAACCCGGCCGGTCTCCTACCGATTACGGTCCTTCTGACCTCCATCACCTATTATGATCCTTCCGACCTCCATCAATAGACAACGATCTTTATGACCCTGGTCTCCTGCCAACAACGGTCCTTCTGACCTCCATCGTCTATTATGGTCCTTCCGACCTCCATCAACAGACAACGGTCTTTCTGACCCTGGTCTCCTGTCGACAACGATTCTTCTAATATCCGTCATCTACTATGGTCCTTCCGACCTCCATCAACAAATAACGGTCTTTTTGACCCCGGTCTCCTGCCGACTATGGTCCTTCTGACCTCCGTCACCTACTATGGTCCATCTGACCTCTATCACTAGACAACGGTCTTTCTGACCCTGGTCTCCTACCGACTACGATCCTTTTGACCTCCATCACCTACTATGATCCATCCAACCTCCATCACTAGACAACTGTCTTTCTGACCCTGGTCTCCTACCAACTACGGTCCTTCCGACCTCCATCACTGGACAACTGTCTTCCCGGTCTCCATCCTACCGATTATGGTCGTGCCGATCAAACAAACATGTCTATATTGTAATTCCCACCATGTAATGCGCTCTAGATGATGTATATTTGTATCATCAAGCCAAGACCTTCTCCCAAGGACCGACCTCATTTGTAATCGACAACTAATTAATATTAGTAGATTCATTCAAACTGGGTCAGGCCCCATGTTTTTTTCCCCCTTTTCAGAGAATTTCATGTAAAAACTCTGGTGTCTTATGAATATTACACCCTCTCTCTTATATGATTGTGTGCTGGATCTTCATACAATGCTAAGACGTTAAACTATTTTTCCTCTACCGCCGCGAATACTCCAGGACGCAACAATCTTCAATGTTATGACATCATTTTGAATATATTTTTTTTAAAAAAGCTTAATTTATTTTAAAAATAATAAATTTGTTTAAAACAGTAATCTGTAATCAAACATATTTTTTAAAAAAATAAAATATAAAACAAAAATAACATTAACCACAATCAGCCCCTAAGACGCGCGTAGAAAAACATGCGTCATTTTTCCCGTATGAAGCATAAATTCAAATGTTTCTTTTATTATTCTTTAAATTAAATATTCAATAATTCGGTATTTAGAATCGATATTTAATGTTTTACTTCCCTGATTTTGTGCCCATTTATGTTTTGAACACATTTGCATTTCCAATTTGTCTTACTAGGCATTTGTGCAATTACGAAGAATTATTATTTGTTTGACAGTAGCCTCTACACGCTTTGGATGATACCAAAGCGAATGGACAGTGAAGAATCCACTGAGTGATGACTTCTGGGTTCCCTTTGGATATTTGATACTCCTCAAAATATATATTTTTTGACGCTTTCAAATTATAAGAGAGAGAGAGAGAGAGAGAAAATCCGACAAAATGATAAACCTACTTAGAAGAACTTGATGTCGCATGATACATAAGAAGTTGCTTTGTCCTTTTCTCTGTCTCTTCTTGATTCTGATATTGGTTTCCTATTTGCTTTAGGGGCCTTAACTGGTATTAGATATGTAGATGCTCGGCTTGCCGTGCAGAATTGGAAGCTGGTTCTGATGATTTTGGAGCTGCAAGTGATGTTGTTGTTGCTGTTTTTTTTTTTTTTTGGTTTTTTTTTTCTTTGTAATAGGAGGATCGTCTCAATCTTATTAGGTTTTTATTTCAATTGCTAATTTTTTTAGTGATTTTCTGATTCTCTAAGAACATATAATTTTTATCAAAAAAAAAAAAAAAAACACACATAAGTAAAAACTCAATAAAATAATTGCCAACAGTACTGGTAGCAAAATGTGCAGCAAAATCTTAAATCTTTGTTACTTAAAAGAAATTTTAATTAAAAATACAAAAGTTAACATTATTCATTTCTTATGAGTATTGCATGAGTAATTAAAAGTATTTTGTGTAAAACTTATGCACAATTTTGTCCATTTGATCTTTCTCGGTTGGGGATGATTTGGTTTACTTGGTTGACGAGTTTCATGATTTATATAGTTTGAAGGTTGGACGTATTGTTGACAAAGTGTTCTCCCATGGCGGTGTCAAGCGTCACCGAAGAAAATTAAAAAAAAAAAGTAATAATTTTGGTGGGTTGCTTTTGGCTCTGGTTTAGGGTGTGCCTTGGGTGTTGGATGGCTTTGGGGTGTTGTTTTGTGGGTTGGGGTCTTCTGGTGGTTGGTTCTTGTTTTAATAGGGTGCTAATGGCCTGTTGGTTGGTTTTTGCTTATCCCGTTTCTTTGTTCATGGGCCTTGGGTGTGTTGGTTTGATGTTTTGGGTCTGGTGTTGTTTTGTTCCTGTTTGGGTGTGGTGTTGGTGGCCTTTGTGAGGCTTTTCCTGTCTCTTGCTATTGAGGTTTTTTGTATGCCAATGTGGGGGCTCCTTTGTGTTTTGGTTGTGGGTACTAGCCATTTGATTGCTTTTTCCTATTTTGCAGGTGATTTTGCTGGCTGGTTTGGGTTTTTGATCTTCTTATTGTTGCCTGGTTGGCTCCCTGGGTCTGCTTATTTCCCTTTGGTTGTTCTTTTTTGTCACTTTTCTTCTTTGAATTGTAATAGATAGAGTCATCGTTTCGTAGGTTTTACTTCAAATATTGTATTTTTAGAGAGCTTGCTAGCTGTTCTGTAAGGACTTATAATTTTCCTTTGTTATTTAACACTGATATATCAGTAAAAAATCATCTTGATCAGACACGAATCTTGAGGCATAATCAAGTTGGAAACTTCGTAAATTAAATCTGAGACCGTCCAAATTCCAATTTCAACAAACTTATAATCGAACTGAACGTCTCGAGAAGACGAGCCCAACGACACCAAATTCGACTCAATTCGAGCCCAAATGAGTCCAAATCAAAGACCCAAAGTGTGTTCGGAAGGTTCAAACCATAATTCGAATTACCAAACAGTTTTCAAACTCAACATGCTTATAGTCGAATCGAGCGGCTTGACGAGACGAATCCAACGAGCCCAAAATCACTAAATTTCGATATCATTAAGGCTTTCAAATGACCATTAAACGGTCCATGATCAAGGGGATCAATATCGGCCGTCCATTCAAACACTCCCATTTTGCCCTTGATCCTCCACATATTTACAAGCCTTGCCACTCTAAAAAAACTATAAATAGGCCCTCATTCTTCACATGAGGGGGGAGGAGAAGAGGGAGAAGAAGAGAAGGAAGGGAGGAATTTAGGAGCTCTCTTGCCATCGGCCACCGCCGGAGTTCCTGCCGACCACCGCCGGGGTTCCTGTCGGCCACCGCCGGAGTTCCTGCCGACCACCACCGGAGTTCCTGCCGACCACCACCGGAGTTCCTGCCGACCACCACCGGAATTCCTACCGACCACTGTCGGAGTTCCTGCCGACCACCTCCGGAGTTCTTCCTGACCACCGCCAGACTTCCGCCAGTCCGCCGACCATCGCCGAACTTCTACTCGTCCGCCGATCACCGCTGGACTTCTTCCCAACCACCGACGGACTTCCACTAGTTCGTCGACCGCCGACGGACTTCCACCAATTCGTCGACCGCCGCCGAACTTCCTCCAGTTCATTGAACATCACCGGACTTCTACCAGTTCGCCGACCACCATTAGACTTCATACAGTCAGCCGACCGCCTCCGAACTTCTGCCCGTCCGCCGACCATCGCCGGACTTCTGCTCGTCCGCCGATCATCACTGTAATTCTTTCTGACTGCATCCGGAGTTTATTTCCAATCACTGAAGGACATCCGCCAATCCTCCCAATAATTGTCATCCTTACCCTCGTCACATGCCTACTACGATTCTTCAGACCTCTATCGTAATACAACGGTCTTTCCAACTTCTGTCGCCCGCCGACTACATTCCCCGCCGACTATGGTCCTCCCAACCTTCGTCACCTGCCGACTACGGTCCTCTCAACCTTCGTCGCCCTCCGACTACGATCCTCGCGACCTTCATCGCTCGCTAACTATGATCCGCCCGACCTTCGTCACCATACAATGGTCCTTCTGACCTATGTCGCTCACCGACTATGTTTCTTCCGATCTACTTCGCTCGTCGACTATGGTCTTGCCGCCGACACAAACATATCAACACTGATTTCTTCCAACTCCTACTATACACTACACTCTCTATGATGTATATTTGCTACTTTGATCCAAGGCCTTCTTCCAAAGGAAGGGCCTCATTTGTAATCGACTGCAAATACTAGTGGATTCATTCAAACTGGGCCAGGCCCCGTGGTTTTTCCCCCTTTTCAGGGGTTTTCCACGTAAAAACTCTGGTGTCTCTTATGAACGCTACACCCTCTCTTTTTTCTGCTTGTGTGCTGGATCTTCGTACAAAGCTATGACGTTAAACTATATATTTCTCTACCGCCGCGAATTTTCCAGGACGCAACAAACACGTAGGCCCATCCGAGGATTTTCCTTTAAAAAAAGTGCTACTTTTACAGTTCCTCTCAATTAGATGACATGATTTTAATATCAAAATATTGTGATTCAAATATTGCCTTGAGCTTCATATATTTTCACTGTTTAACTTTTCGAACTACTGATATAGTGATATAGTTATATTTGGCAAACAATTTTTGTGCTTTTTCACTTCTTTACATAAATTTGTATCATAAGAAGCTATTTTTTACAACCTGAATTATTGATATGTAGTAGCTACAAGAAAGCAGGTAAAATTAAAAAATATTTATAATATTATTATCAGAATTTAAAAAATTAACTTTTCTCACAACAACTTTACAATCAACTTTGTAAAATCCTATAGCCGTCTCAAACAAATCCTAAACTTATAAAATGTTGCATTTAAATTAATGTTATATATTAAAATTTTATATTAAATTAATTCTGATTTTATTAATATTTTTAATACATCACAAAAAACTCATCATGATCAGTCACGAATCTCAATGCATATATGAGGTTGTGGTTTCAAAAGTTAAAATCGGGGCCATCCAAATTATGATTTCAAAAAATTTATAATCAAATTTAACATCTCGGAGAGCTCAACAACACTAAAATAGGTCGAATCCGATCAAAGGATCAAGCATTTTTAGAGTATTCAAAGCATTAATTAAATGACTGAACGATATCCAAATATGTCATGCTTATAATCGAATCGACCGGCTTGACAAAACGAATCCAACAAGCCCATAATCACTCAAATTTGACATTTCTAAGTATCTAAATGCTTGATAAATGTTTCATGATCAAGCAACGAGCCGTCCTATTGAACACTCCCAAGATACCCTTGATCTTTTATATATTTACGATCTATGTCATTCCTAAAAACCTATAAATAGTCCCCCCATTCTTTACATGAGGTGAGGGAGAAAAAGATGAAAACCTTGGGAGCTCTCTAGCTGTCAACCAGTGCCAGTTCTCTTCCCAACCACAAGCCGTTGCCGAACTTTCACCCAATCGTAGTCTGATTTCTGACCAATTCTCGACCACCTTTGAATCTCTTCTTGACCACCAACTATCACTGAACTCTCGCCCGACCGTCGTTGGGCATCCGTCCGATCGTCGACCACCACCTGATCTCTTCCCGACCACCGACTGTTTTCAACCTTTCGCTCGACTGTCACCAGATTTCCCTCCAATCGTTGTCTACCGCTGGATCTCATCTCGACCACTAACCGTCGTCAGCCATCATATGTTCGTCGACCACCGCCTGATTTCCCGACCACCGACCATCATCACACTTTCACGTGATTGTCACCGGACATCAGACCGATTATCGACCATCACTAGATCTCTTCTCGATCACCGATGTCGCTAAACTTTTGCCTGATCTTCGTTGGAGTTTTGTCCTATCGTTGACAACAGCTGGATCTCTTCCCGACCACCGACCATCGCCAACTTCCATCCATTCTTCAACCACTGCTTGATTTCTTCCCAAAAATCGACCATCATCGAACTTCCATCCTTTCGTCGACTGCCACCACATTTCCAACATATGTCTTCCATCTAATAAGCCTAAGGATATCCATATGAAATTTGGCAATGTCTTGAACACATTATATAAACATTATCCTTAAGTTAAGGACAATTTAATTTGCTTAAACATTAGTGAAATCATTTCAACTGAATAAGGTCCTATAATTTTTTCCCTTTTTCAAGATTTTTCACGTAAAGATCAAAATGTTTTTTTTATCATTGCAATAACATGTTTGTGTGTTGAATTTTCGTACATCGCTAAGACATAAAATCCTTCAACTCTACCGTCGCGAAATTTTCATCCCGCAACAATTTTAAAATTTTATCTTAATATAATTTGTTTCATAATACATGTATATTTATTTATTTATTTTTAATCTTCACAAAAAAAAATTAAATAGGATCGATATCATGATTGACCAAACACATTGCCTTCAATAAGAGTTTTCTTCTGATAATGAAACCAAATTTATTACAGCCTTCTCCAATACCAATTCAATATGTTTTTTTCTGGAAAAATTAGTACTATAATTAAATTAATTTAAACTTTAAAATGCTGGCATGGTTGAACTACTTCAATTTTATAGGTTAGTAAGACTCAAACGCTCATTAGTCTGTTAAAGCTGTTAAATAAAATAATCATGAATGTTTAATAGTTTAAACTTTATTCTAAGGGTTCGTTTGGGACGGTTTTTTTATTGCTTTCTAAAACGGAGTTTTAGTACAAATTTTTTTATTTTTGTACTAGAACTCCATTTTAGAAAGCAATAAAAAAGCCGTCCCAAACGAAGCCTAATTCTAATTAAGTTTCCGAAGGTCAAGCTGAGAAAAATAATTTGCAACGTGTCAAACGTTAAAGGTGATAATGGTTTGTTAGGTAAAGAGTTGTTAAGCTTAGAGAATTCCTCAATAGTTTAAAGGAATCTCCGTTCACAGAGACAACTTATAAAAATTTCGACGAGATTATCAAAATTAGTTGAAGGTTACACGGTAGAAGGATTATTAAGACTTTCTTTTATATTTAATTAATTTTATTGACAATATTAATTATATTTGATTATGTAAAAAGAACCAATAAGCATATTCTTGAATTAGCTCTGTGACGGATTATGTTAGTTCTGTATGGAATCTGATTGTGTCGCTCAATTAGGTTATATTATTGACTCCGATCATAATTCTATTGGATGATCAGCTTGTCAAAGGCTTGAAGCGGGTCCTCCCTGTCACTTGATTTTTTTTTTCCATGCAGTCATACAGTGTTTCAACACTATATACTCTTGCAGTACTTTGTATACTCGAGCAATAAGTGTGATAAACTACAACACTGTAAATCGAGCTGGAGATAATGGGTAGAGTGCCACGGGAGTTTCCTTTCTTATTTTTCATGATTAACTTTGCATTGTTTTGTGACCTTTAGCGTAAATTAAGTGTCTCTTTGTCTATTTTATGTTTAGAATGAAGTGTGAACTGAAGAGATGCAGTTAGAGAGACTGAGAGTAAAGAGATCAGTACAATTTCTCCCAATTTTTCATATAAAATTTCTTAGTGTTGTGTGGCTATGTAGTTTATCCTGATTTCTAGCTATCTATGCACGTTAAATCTTGGTGTTCATTTTTGCTATTTTCTTTTTCTGTTTGTTTTGTTATGTGTTTTACTTCTCAACAATTTATTTGAGAAAACTTTCTCTCTACTTCCTTTTTAAGCCATTATTATATATTTATATGTGGTGTTCGTTTCAGCTATTTTTTAGAAATTTTTGTGGAGATAATATGTTTTTAAGAGCTAAAATTATTAGTGTGGTAGGTGCAAAAAAATTATTGACAGAATTAAAAAAAATATTTTATAGCAAATGTTTTTAAAAAAGATTTCTCTTCACAATTTTATAATCATCTTTATAAGAAGAAGCTTTATAATCATCTTTCTCTTAACAATTGTATGGTATGAATTTTTATATGCATTAATTAGTTTAAAAAATAAAATTAATTTTTTTAAAACGTGATTTAGCTGAGATTTGTAAATAATGAAACTCTGTGAGTGTATAGATAGATATTAGATACTAATGATAAACTTGATGGGCTTAATTATTTAATTAAATCAGTAAGAGCAAACGATAATCTTAATTATCTGATATGGGATAGGATCAGCAAGTGTGAGTTGTTCTAATATTAAGAAAATACTTGAACGTGAAAGTAGCCATGATTGAATGCTTATGGTGGTTGCAGAACAAACGTACAAAAAAGTCAAAAATATTTATTATTGACAATTTTGAAATTGCATAATAGTTTTCAAATTTTGACTGAAGATGACTTTGTAACTTCAATTTTTCAAATGTCACCAGAGATATGCAAAGCATCAAATTATTTTGCAGACTGTTATTCAATTAATGAATAATAAAAGAAAGATGAATAAAGGAGAAAAACAATCTAGCTGATACGTCACCAATAGTCATCTGATCGGGCATGAATCTTGATGCAAATCTAAATTGAAAACTTCCAAAATTAAATTTGGGACCATCCAAACTTTGATTTCAGCAAACTTATAATAAAATTAAACATCTCAAGGAGTCGAACCCATCAACACCTAATTAAGTCCAATCCAAGCTCAAATATACCCAAATCAAAGCACCAAAACATATTTGAGAGCTTCAAAGTATTAATAAGATGACTAAATGATATATGAATATGACATGCTTATAGTCGAATCAAGCAGCTCGAGCAAGCGAATCCAACGAGCTTAAGATCACGTAATTCTTATATTATTAAATTACTTAAATGTTTGAAAAACACTCCAAGATCAAAGAAATCCGACAACCATCGCCCAACTACACTCCTTCCAACCTCAAAATTAATCGATTATGGTCCCTCTAATCACCTTTAGCCCATTAATGGTTCTTCTACCTCTGTCGCCCCACTATGGTCCTTCGGCCACGGTTGCCTGTCGACTTGGTCCTTGCAACAACTGTTGTCGAAATATAGTCCTTCGACCACCCTCGTCTACGAATTACAATCTCTCCGATCAACGTTACCCGACTACGATCGTTTTAACCTCTATCGCCCATCATCTATGGTCTCACAGGCTAGAGATTCAAAAGGGCTCTAACACTTGATGAATCCCGAAGCTCCACCCTGGAACCATCATCAAAGAACCATCGCAGCTCGACCAATATTGTTCAACCTCCTCCCGATCATCATCATTGTACCTCTACCTAGAAGTCACCGTGAGCTCTCCACCCGATCTCCATCGCCCGCCGACTATGATCCTTTCGACAACCATCGGTCAACCATGAAGTTTCTAGCCACCGTCGTCCTCTAGTTATGGTCCCTTTGACCACCGTCGATCGACTACGATCCTTTGACCTCTGTCATGCCTTTTTTATGGTTCGTCTTACCACAATCCCCCAACTACAATTCATTTGACATCTGAAACTTGTTGACTATGGTCCCTCTTACCTCCTTTACCTGATTACAATCCTTTAATCTCTATCGCTTGCCGACTACGATCCCTTAGACCACCGTTTCCCACTTAGGTCCTTGTACCACCGTTGACTGCGAATTACAATCCCTCTGACCATTACCGCCTGACTAAAGTTCTTCCGACCTCCATCGCCTATCATTTATAGTCCCTCTGACTAGAGTCGCCCAATTACAGTCATGTCGACCACCGTCACCCAACTACCATCCTTCAAACCTCCATCGCATGTTGTATACGGTCCCTTCGACACCTTCGTCTAACTATGGTCCTTTAGACCTCCGTAATCAGCCAACTACAATCACTCAGACCTCTATCTCCCAAATACAATCTTACTAACCAAATGAACAGGCCAACACTCTCTTGAGAATAACTCTCATGTCATTGAATTCTTCAAGCCCCCCAACCACGTAAAGTATTCTATATGATGTGTATATTGTACATTGAACTAATGTGTTCTATCGAGAAAGGGAAGCAATTGTAATTAACAACAAACATTAGCGGATACATTCAAACCGAGCAAGGCCCGTGATTTTTTCTTAATTAAGGATTTTCTACATAAAAATTTTGTCCCTTATAACAACCCCCCCCCCCCCCCCCCCCCCCCCCCCCCCCCCCCCCCCCCCCCCGTAACTTGTATGTGTTGGATCTTTGTATAAAAAGTAAGATGTTAAGCTCATTATCTCTCTTCACCATCAAATATTCCATGATGCAACATGTTATTCTACGTTTTAATATTTATTTTATGCACTCACTCAAATTAAGATATTCAAATAAAAAATATTTGACTATTTAAACAGAGAAAAATTGGTTCAAAATACCTAGCTTAAACTTAATAAAGATATATTTATAAAACTTAAATTTATATTTTAGGTAAAAGTGATATACAACTTATCAATTAAAAGTATATTATACACGTCTCATGCCAAATTTTACAATTATAAAATTTACCTTAGTCAAATTTGAGTGAAAATATCATTATTTATTTTGTTTTTCAAATTAAGCTGAGGATAATCAAATATAGAGCTAAAATACACTTATAATACCATATTAATTTAATAAAATTTAAATATTTCGTAGCTATTAGGAAAAGAGTTTGAATGACTACTCTGCCTTTTAATCCACTACAATAATCTTAAATAATAATTATTATTATTTTAATTCTAATAATTGGGTGTCATGCGATTCTTTCCTAACAGAGTTCTCATCTGCATTTTGTTTCCTCTATTAAAACAATTTTATTTTTAATCTAAGAAATGAGAATTTATAATTTTCACTTACATATTTAATTTATAAATTTATTAAATAACATATTTTTATATTAGCATCAATTAAATAGGAAAATTTCTTAGTAAAATTTAATATATTAAAATAATATTCAATAATTTTAAAAACATTAAATATATTTTGATATACTAATAAAAATATTAATATTCAATAATTTTAAAAATATATTACGGTATAACGTGAAACGCGCCGTCATTGGCAGTTGGCTACATGTAGCCTCAGCCTTTTTGAACTCTCAACGACTCCCACGGTGTTGCGTCCACCCACAATCACACCGCCCTTGAGGTTAAGCATGTGACCCGCCTCACAAGCAACCTGAACGGACACGTCAATGCTGACGTCATCTAGCTCCCCTTCTCCTTTATTAACGCCGTCTTCCCATACCGCATTCCAGAAGTCCATCGAGATCGGGAACTGAAGTGAACAATGAGCGACGAGAGAAAAAATGAATCACCGGCGACACCGCCGGAGGACGAAGATTTGTCCTCCGCCGACTCCCCCCAGCAGATCTCAGCTGCGCCGTATGCCGCCGCCTCAGCGTCCCCCGAGAACGTTGACGACGACGAATACGATGATTTCGAGTTCGCCTTCATGGCAGGGAACTCAGAAACCCACCCATCAATTACCGCCGACGAGATTTTCTCCGAAGGCCGAATCCGCCCCGTCTATCCCGTCTTCAACCGCGATCTACTCCTCTCCGACGATGTGGAGAAATCATGTCGGCAGCCCCTTCTCCAGCTCCTAATCGAGGATCGCGACGCATCGATTTCTCATGCTTCTTCGTCTTTAGGGCACGATCTGGAAGGAATCCCGGCTGCTAGTTACTGCGTTTGGAAGCCAGGGTCGGCTCATTCGCCGGGTACGGTACCGAAAAGTTCGTCGACGGGATCATCTCGGCGACGTCGGATAAGGGATTTTGTCGTCGGTCGGAGCCATAGCGATGGGAAGGAGAAGTTTATGTTTCTCGCGGCGGAGGGGAAGAGATCGATAGAGAAGGAAATGACAGCGAACGAAGGGAAGAGGAAGGGAAAGGAGAAGAAGGCGACGGAATTGGATTTGTTAACTGCTCATCGGATTTTCTACGGCAATAGCGGTAACGGATCGACGGCGAAAAGCGGCTACGCCACCGGCCGGAAGTCGTATTTGCCGTATAAACCTGAAATCGTGGGATTCTTCGCCAGAGTGAATGGGATCAGCCGGGCGCACCATCCATTTTAGGGCCTTTTGTTTTCTTTATTATTTTTTTCTTTTTTATTTTTTGCCTTAAACCTTTTCTAAACCTAGTTTATCTGTAACTCGTGGAGCATATAAGCTCTATTTATTTTGTAATTAGGCTAATTGAGTTTTTTTTTTTTTTTAATTCTCTGTAAATATTTGTTGTTGGGTTTTGAACTTTGTTGCTGTTCTTTTGTTATAACAGATGAAAATCATATATTTACAGCAAAGTAAATATGTCATTTTTGACGGGCAGTAGGCTTTTCTTCTAAGGTTAAGGTTATTTCTGAAAAAAAAACTCCTAATTCATGATTTGTTTAATAATGAATAACAGTTAATTTGATACTTTCCACACCTTTTTACTTTATTTTACTCTAATTCTTATAAGGTCCAACCAAATTGTATATTTATTTAAGTGCAGGGATGAAATGTGTCAATTTTTAGAAACAAAAATTTCTGTGGTGTCATTGGACGACGTACGGTATACTGGGTAACCTGACGCGCTCTAATTTGTCTCTAATCAAGTGACTGCATAGAATAATTTCTAAAAAATAGTGGTTAAAAATCATAAAAGATTGTATTGAGTTTAATGTGATAAATTTCTGACTCATTCCATTACTGATAAGCTTAGCATTCTTCCATCATTCTGAGAGAGGTAACTTGATTCCCTTCTCACTTTAAAGAGGAATTTTTTTTTTCTTTTGGAACATTGAAAGTTTCTCTTTCCCCAACCCCCCAAACAGACATTAGAATTATCTGTGGGAACCACTTAAGAAAAATTATCTCTCTCCTGTCTTTATTCAAATTAGAATATAATGACGAGATTTGATGCTTTGTTGCTATTATCTATTTTAGTTAGAGACGAGTGAGCTCTAGTACAGGAGAAATTATTCTGTTCAGTAACTGAATACCTGGTTCACAGCGGTACATAACATCGGTACATAACAAAAAAAAATGACATAAATTTTCTTTATTCGCCCTTGAACGCCATCTGATGATCACACTGAATAATTTCTCCTGATGAAGGCTGTGTTCTATAATTTTTGAAGAAACATTTTACGGCTTTGAACACATGTGGTATTTATAACGGATGCTATTTTTTTTTCGAACTCATTCTTGTAATTGAGCTCATACTCAATTTGTTATAAATAAAGTACATAAAATTGATTTGTGTTCTTATTAAAAATGTTTTCTGGGTGGACCAAAAATATTATGTATATAGAAATGTATCTTCGTGTGCGTCATCAAGATTTTTCTTCTCACCCAACTTAAAAAAAAAAAAAAATGTCGCTCTCTTGTTTAATAAGGTGGTGTTGGATTTATTGTACGTGTTGAATTTATTGTGCGAGAGAGAAGAAACGAGGAGTTGACATCGGTGGATTTATGTGTGTGTGTGAAGAAGGTGAATACATCTTATTCATCTCTAGCTTGTTCTTCTTCTCTGAGAAAAACAACCGTACGAAATTATTTGTTGAAAGTCGGGTTTGTGTCTTAAGAACTTGTTTCTTTGCTATATTAAGCTATATGTTAAAAATGTAGGTTTATTTCTCTTATTTAGAATAAAAAGATTTGTGACTTGCTTTGCTGCTCTCGATTAGCTAGGGTGTTTTGTTCCCTATTTTTTTCCAATTTTTATTTGTTTTCCTTTATGTTATCAGAAGTCTCTTGTTGCTGTTCTTACAAAGATCTTTTTAGATATTGTTGGTGAAATTGATTGAGATTATTAGCATCTGTTTCTTGCGGCTATTGTAAATATCTGTTTAGATTTTATGTGTGGTGGTGCTATTTATTATTTTAAGCAAGTTTTTAAGTTCAACTGAGTGAATGTTGTTCTTGGAAAGTTCAAGCAAATTCTATATATATATATATATGTCTTGTATCCATTTTGATCGAGGTTGCACCGTGGACATAGAGTTCATAAGAACTCGAACTACTTAAATTCTTTGCATTCTTATTTTTCATTACAAATGTTATTTGAAATTTGTGCTTTCGTGTTTATGAAAACAGTAAATCTTAGCTTAATGTTTTGCCTTTGAAATTCGATTTTGTTAAAAGTTCAATTTGCAAATAATTTTTAAAACTACGATGATGCAAAAGTTAAGAAAAGTTAGACGGTTGAATCTATTTCTTTCATCTACCCTTAACACCGACCCTAAAAAAATTTATGTCACAAACTCTAACAATCTTAATTTTGAAAAGAATTCTTAAAATAAGAAATGAAAACGAGACTCTAATCTTTGACATAACATTCTCCATTATTTCTGCAAACGAAAAAAAAAAAAACTCAAAGAGGCCAAAAAATTATCCTGATCGGGCACGAATCTCGAGAAAAAATCAAGTTGAAAACTTTCAAAATTAAATATGGGATCATCCAAACTCCAATTTCAGTAAACTTACAGTCGAACTAAACATCTCAAGAATACAAACCCAACGACACCAAATTTGACTCAATCCGAGCCCAAATGAGTCCAAATCAAGGACTCGAAACATCGTTAGAGGGTTCAAACCCCAATTTGAAATAGTTACCAAATGCGACATGCTTATAATCAAATTGAGCGGCTCGACGAGACAAATCCAACGAGCCCAAGATTACAGAATTTCGATATCATTAAGACCTTCAAATGTCTAGCAAATAGTCCACAATCAAGGGATTCAATATCAGTCGTCCATCCAAACCACTCCCTATTTACAGGCCATGCCACTCTAGGAAATATATAAATAGACCCCTCATTCATATTGAAAAGGGGGAACCTAAGTAAGAGAGCAAAAGAAGATGGCTCTTGCCTCCTCGCTCCTCCTTGACCACCACCCAGAGTTCTGCCAGACCACCACCAGAAGCCCGGAGTTCCGCCGGACCACCGCCAACGCCCGAGTTCCATTGGGCCACCATCTGCTGCATAGAGTTCCGCCAGACCACCACTTGACGCCCGGAGTTCCACCGGACCACCACCTGACGCCCATAGTTCCGCCAGACCACCACGTGTCACACATGTCACCCGGAGTTCCACTAGATCACCACATGACGCCGAAGTTCTGTCGGACCATCGCCTTATGACAACGGTCTTTTTGTGCGTTGTCTCTTGCCAACTAAGGCCTTTCTGACCTCCGTCGCCTACTACGGTCCTTCCGACCTCCATCGTCATACATCAATCTTTTTGACCCTTATCTCATGCCGACTACGGTCCTTCCGACCCTATCGCCTACTACGGTTCTTCCAACCTCCACTGCCAGACAACGATCTTTTTAACCCCTGTCTCCTACCAATTACGATCCTTCCGACCTTGTCGCCTACTACGGTCATTCTGACCTCCACTGCTAGACAATAATCTTTTTGACCCCTGTCTCCTACTGACTATGGTCCTTCCAACCTCCATTGCATGTCGACTATGGTCCTGCCGACTAAACAAACATATCAATATGGATTCTTCCAATTTTTATCATGTAATGCATTCTA
Source organism: Dendrobium nobile (assembly GCA_022539455.1). Taxonomy (NCBI): domain Eukaryota; kingdom Viridiplantae; phylum Streptophyta; class Magnoliopsida; order Asparagales; family Orchidaceae; genus Dendrobium; species Dendrobium nobile. Next base: position 51,778,672 of record CM039722.1, on the reverse strand, counting down.
TGTGATGTATATCAAGCCAAGGTCTTCCCTCCAATGAAGGGCGTCATTTCTAATCAACTGCAAATAATAGTGGATTCATTCTAACTGGGCTAGACCTCGTAGTTTTTCCCCCATTTTAGGGGTTTCCATGTAAAAATATGGTGTCTCTTATGAACGATATACTCTCTCTTTTATCTGCTTGTGTGCTGAATCTTCGTACAAAGCTAAGACATTAAACTTTATGTTTCTCTATCGCCACAAATATTCAAGGACACAGCAAATGTAATATCAAGATCTGCTCCAGTATCGTCCAGGACGATCTGGGATCGTCCTGGGACGATCAGTGGAATTCAGCTCCAGTTTTAGCCCAGTTTTGCTCCAGGTGATTTTCTGCATGCATCGTCCAGGCCGATTGGAGACATCGGCCAGGCCGATTGGCACTGTAGAAAATATCGTCCATGCAATAGCCCTGAAGGGAGACCAGGCCGATCCTTTTGGTCGGATCGTCCCGGGACGATGCTGCGATCGGCCGGGCCGATCTGTGTATTATAAAGCTGATTTCAGTCGTTTTGAGAGAGAGAAAAATCAGAAAAATAAAAATAAATATCTGAGGAGAGAGAAAGTCGAGGGCATTTGTGGAAAAATGGATTTTCGGACGACGCGGAGCCGTTTTCGATCGAAGTGACTGTTGAGGAAATTGCTGTGCTCGAGGTAAGGCACATTCCGCCTTTCTAAATTTTCAGTTCCGTCGTGTTTGGCGGTATATTCTGTCCGGATTTCGTTTTCGTTAATGATTTTCGCCCGTATCTTTTGAACGGTTCAGTTTTTACCGCGTAACTTTTTGTATATCGTTGCCGTGCTGGGTGTGCACGTTTTGATTATATTTTGAAGATTTTCGTCCGGGTATTTTTGATTCGACCGTGTTTTTAGTCGACCGGATTTTTCTGTGAAATTGGAATTTATCTGTGCAGTAGAATAAAGGTTCTGAAATGTTGATATCTGTATTCTGTGCGAATTCGGTAAATTTTCTTTGCAGGAATTTTTGTGTAAATTCCGTATACTGCCGTTGTGCTGCCCGATTTTTGAGTAATTTCTGAATTGTCCGTATTTCTTCTGAATTGAAATGCTATGTGTATAAGCTATAAAAAGGGAGTTATAAGGGGCCTGAATCCTATGAGATTCAGTTAGTGAAACGGGAAATCTGAAATGAGCTCAATCTGAAATCTGATATCTGTTCTGTTCCGGATCCGATGAATTCTGTTTTGGTGCTATAAGCACATCTGTTTTGGTGCCGTGAGCACAAAGGGAGACATAAGGGGCCTGGATCCTATGAGATTCAGTCAGTGTCTGGGAAGGGAGGCATAAGGGGCCGGAATCCGTAGAGATTCCGTCAGTGTCAGGGCATTTAGCTATATGTATCTGTACTACTTTCTGTATATGTTCTGTTCTGTACGAAATTGTGATTATGATATGATATGATCCGTACGATTCTGATTTCTGTTTCTGACTCTGTTGATTTGTTCTGTTCTGATACGATCTGTACGACTCTGATGTGATTTGATATATGTCCGTAAGTTTTGATTTCCGATTCTGTTCCGACTTCTGATCTGATTTCTGTCTGATGAATTTGGTTTTGTTTTCTGAGAATCTAGATTGGAGGTTTGTTGCTTTGCTGAGCTGTTGAGCTCACCCTTGCTTTCTGGTGGTTTTCAGGTTCTGGGAAGGGCAAGGAAGTTCAGGACTAGGTTTCAGAGTCTGATCAGATTAGGTACTTTTGTACTTTTGATTTTTGTACAGTCATGGCTTTCCTGTTCTGTCTTTCTTTCTGTTGAAAGCCATGTACTGTTCTGTAGATGATTATTTTGAGGAAATGAAAAGATAGATGTTTTGTTCCGCTGCATTTGATGTTTTTAGTAGCTCTGTTGTTCTGTGTGCTTCTGTTGAGTTAAGAATTTGGAAGATCAGTTCAGTAACCTAATCCAAAGCCAGATCCTGGTTAGCTATCCTCCGTCGCGATCCGGCGCGGGCGGGATCCGTCTCGTCTCGGGTCGGGTCGTGACAAGCCTTTTTTGGTATCAGAGCCCTGGTTTTGGAAACAGGTTGGATTGTAAAACAGAGCTCTAGGAAGTGATCAGTGAGTCTGTCTGGGAGGTAGTTTTGGGTCGTTTGGCTTTTTATTGTGTTGTTTTGTGATAGTTTTCCGGATTTTCTGGATTTTTCTGTATGGATCAGTCAGACCCAGACATGACAGACGGTCAGAGTGACGATCAGGCAGCACCAGTGGGGAGTACAGCCCCAGTGGTCGGTGCTGATACGCTTTCACAGTTTGCTTCACTTGTTGCTCAGATGATGAGCGAGACTCAGAGCAGAGCTTCGACTGTTAGATCTGAGGACATTGATCGACATTTGCAGTTATTTCTGAGGTTGAAACCTCCGAGGTTTGAGGGCGCTGTTGAGCCCAGAGCAGCCGAGGAGTGGCTGAGGAGATTGGAGAAGACTTTTGACGGGATGCAGTGTCCTGCAGACAGGAAAGTTCCGTTAGCTGTTTTTCTGTTGGACGGAGAGGCTGAGCACTGGTGGGATGGCCAGCAAGCAGCCAGATTTCAGGGCAGATTGAACTCCTTGATCACTTGGGAGGAGTTCACCGAAGTATTTCGGGACTGGTTTGTTCCCCCTTCTGCACGACAGCAGATGCAGGAGAGTTTTCTGAGACTTGTTCAGGGGAGCAAGACGGTGATGCAGTACGAGGCTGAGTTTACTGCATTAGCCAGGTACGCTCCGCAGCTGGTTAGCACGTCTGCTGAGAGGTGCTACAGATTTCTGAGAGGCTTACGAGACACTTTGAGGCAGCCTCTGATACCGTTCCGGATCACCGATTTCTCTGAGCTTGTGGAGCGAGCTCGTCTGATTGAGAATGATATGACGGCTACTCAGCAGCGGTGGACCGCGAGTAGGAAGAGGTTTGGAGGAGATACATCTGGCAGTGGTTCCTCTGGGAAGAGGAGATTTGTTCCTGGATCTGGATCTGGAGATTCCAGGAAGAGCGGAGGATCGTCTGGTACTGCTACCAGTACGACTAGTTCTGGATCAGTCAGTACGGCACCTGTGTGCCAGAGTTGTGGACGACGACACCATGGCCAGTGCTACAGGATAGCTGGTCTTTGTTTCAGATGTGGTCAGCCGGGACATAGGATTGCAGAATGTCCACAGATGGGATATGAGCAGCGATCTGAGGGCTTTGTCAGACCTGTTGGTTCAGCAGCAGGAAGACCGAGGACTGTTCCTCCACGCCCTGAGGGATTTGCTGGTAGAGGTGGTGGTTCTAGTTCTGCACCACGGAGACCACCTACGATTCAGAGGGAGCAGAGTAGTTCTGTTGCTTCAGCTCCTGCTCCAGTTCAGCCACGAGTTTACAGTCTGAGTCAGCAGGAGGCTCATGATGCTCCGGATGTTGTGACAGGTACGGTTTACATTTCTGATCAGCCCTGTCGTGTTTTGTTTGACTCTGGAGCGAGTCATTCTTTTCTGTCCGAGCATTGTTTTGAGATTTTACATTTGGATTCGATGGTTTTACCGGTTTCTTTGTCTGTGATTTTACCGGCTGGGAATCCATTGATTGCTCGACAGTTTTGTTTGTGTGAAATCGAGATTTCTGGCAAGAAGTGGAAGTCTAGTTTGATTCGATTGCCGATTTCTTCGTATGATGTGATTCTGGGCATGGATTGGCTGAGTCAGTATGAGGCCCAGATAGACTGTCTGAAGAAGCAAGTGAGTTTGCTTGTGGCTGGAGAGAGAGTTGTATTTCAGGGATTACGAGGTGTTCTCTCCAGTCTGGTTTCTGCGTTGGAGGTGAGCAGGATGTGGAAGAAAGGATGTCCGGTATTTTTGGCTTCGGTGCGGGATCTGAACCTGGAGGTTGGTTCTGTTTTTGAGATCCCTGTGGTACGGGAGTTTGCTGATGTTTTTCCTGAGGAGTTGGTTGGTTTACCTCCGGATAGAGATGTGGAGTTCTCTATCGATGTTTTTCCGGGTACAGCTCCGATATCGAAAGCTCCGTACAGGATGGCACCGAAAGAACTTTCTGTCACGACCCGACCCGAGACGAGACGGATCCCGCCCGCGCCGGATCGCGACGGAGAGAATAACTAACCAGGATCTGGCTTTGGATTAGGTTACTGAACTGATCTTCCAAATTCTTAACTCAACAGAAGCGCACAGAACAACAGAGCTACTAAAAACATCAAATGCAGCGGAACAAAACATCTATCTTTTCATTTCCTCAAAATAATCATCTACAGAACAGTACATGGCTTTCAACAGAAAGAAAGACAGAACAGGAAAGCCATGACTGTACAAAAATCAAAAGTACAAAAGTACCTAATCTGATCAGACTCTGAAACCTAGTCCTGGACCTCCTTGCCCTTCCCAGAACCTGAAAACCACCAGAAAGCAAGGGTGAGCTCAACAGCTCAGCAAAGCAACAAACCACCAATCTAAATCCTCAGAAAACAAAACCAAACTCATCGGATAGAAATCAGATCAGAAATCGGAACAGAATCGGAAATCAAAACTTACGGACAGATATCAGATCACATCAGAGTCGTACAGATCGTATCAAAACAGAACAAATCAACAGAGTCAGAAACAGAAATCAGAATCGTACGGATCGTATCATATCATAATCACAATTTCGTACAGAACAGAACAGATACAGAAAGTAGTACAGATACATATAGCTAAATGCCCTGACACTGACGGAATCTCTACGGATTCCGGCCCCTTATGCCTCCCTTCCCAGACACTGACTGAATCTCATAGGATTCAGGCCCCTTATGTCTCCCTTTGTGCTCACGGCACCAAAACAGATGTGCTTATAGCACCAAAACAGAATTCATCGGATCCGGAACAGAACAGATATCAGATTTCAGATTGAGCTCATTTCAGATTTCCCGTTTCACTAACTGAATCTCATAGGATCCAGGCCCCTTATAGCTTCCTTTTTATAGCTTATACACATAGCATTTCAATTCAGAAGAAATACGGACAGTTCAGAAATTACCCAAAAATCGGGCAGCACAACGGCAGTATACGGAATTTACACAAAAATTCCTGCAAAGAAAATTTACCGAATTCGCACAGAATACAGATATCAACATTTCAGAACCTTTATTCTACTGCACAGATAAATTCCAATTTCACAGAAAAATCCGGTCGACTAAAAACACAGTCGAATCAAAAATACCCGGACGAAAATCTTCAGAAAATAACCAAAATGTGCACACTCGGCACGTCGACAATATACAGAAAGTTACGCGGTAAAAACTGAACCGATCAAAAGATACGGACGAAAATCGCTAACGGAAACAAAATCCGGACAGAATATACCGCCAAACACGACGGAACTGAAAATTGAGAAAGGTAGAATGTGCCTTACCTCGAGCACAGCAAATTCCTCAACAGTCACTTCGATCGAAAACGGCTCCGCGTCGTCCGAAAATCCACTTTTCTCCAAAATCCCACGACTTTCTCTCTCCTCAGATATTTATTTTTAATTTTCTGATTTTTCTCTCTCTTCAAAACGACTGAAATCAGCCTTATACTACACAGATCGGCCCGGCCGATCGCAGCATCGTCCCGGGACGATCTGACCAAGAGGATCGGCCTGGTCTCCCTTCAGGGCTATTGCAGGGACGATATTTTCTACAGTGCCGATCGGCCTGGCCGATGTCTCCAATCGGCCTGGCCGATGCATGCAGAAAATCACCTGGAGCAAATCTGGGCAAAATCTGGAGCTGAATTTTCACTGATCGTCCCAGGACGATCCCAGATCGTCCTGGACGATACTGGAGCAGATTTTGATATTACAATCTCCCCAACTCAGAAAAATGTCGTCCTCGACATTATCCAGTCCAAACTCAGTCAAAACAAGTACGGGTACGACCGTCTCATATCAGACTCCTTCTCCCAAGTTGCTTCCCGTGCAGTCCGGTGCTTCCACTGGACTTTAACCATCGGAATCTCTTTATTTCTTAACTTTCGGACGTCGTACGCCAAAATAAGCTCTGGCTCTTCCTTGTACGCCAGATTCTCCTGAATCTCCACCTCATCAGCTGACAACTTCTTCCCAGAGTCTGAAACCCACTTCCTCAGAGTGGATACATGAAACACATTATGCACATCAGGCATAGATTCAGAAAGCAATAGGCGATAAGCAGATTTTCCAATTCTCTCCAAAATCTCAAATGGTCCAACATATCTCGGACTAAGCTTGCTTACCTGACCAAATCTGCTCACACCCTTCATCGGGCTGACTTTGACGTACACAAAGTCACCGACCTGAAATTCAACAAATCTGTGCTTCTGATTGTAATACTTCTGCTGTCGATCTTGAGCGGCTTTCAATCTTTCTCTTATCAAATTGATCTTCTGAGCAGTTTCATCAGCAAAAGTGGCCCCCAAAGCCTGTCTATCTCCGAAGGAGGTCGGAGTCAAAGGAGTACGACACTTCCTGCCATACAAAGCCTCGTACGGTGCCATACCGATACTGGACTGAAAACTGTTGTTATAAGCAAACTCAATCAGCGGAATATGATCTTCCCAGCTTCCGCTAAAGTCCAGAACACAAAGCCTCAACAGATCTTCCAGTACCTGAATCGTCCTCTCAGACTGTCCGTCGGTCTGAGGATGAAAGGCTGTACTGAAATGCAGTTTCGTACCCAAGCCTTGCTGAATGCCTTTCCAAAGTCTGGAAGTAAAACGTCCATCTCGATCAGATACGATCACACGAGGCACACCGTGCAATCTGACTATCTCCTTCACATAAATCTGTGCCAAGCGATCAACTGAATCCGTCTGTCTGATCGGAAGAAAATGGGCTGACTTGGTCAATCGATCTACAACCACCCAAATGGCATCATGTCCTTGTCTAGATCGAGGAAAACCCATCGCAAAATCCATCGTTACCTCCTCCCATTTCCACTCAGGGATAGGCAACGACTGCAACAGTCCACCTGGTCGCTGATGCTCTGCCTTCACCAACTGACAGGCTTCGCATCTCGACACAAACTCTGCCACATCCTTCTTCATCCCAGGCCACCAAAACAAAAGCTTCATATCAGCGTACATCTTACCACTGCCTGGATGAACAGTGTAGCCGGAATGATGAGATTCGTACAGAATCTCCTGCCTCAAGTCTCCAGACACAGGTACCCACAACCTGTTCTTACAGAAAATAACACCAGAATCAGAAATTCGAAGTTCAGGAGTCTTACCAGATCCAATCTGAGCTATCAACTTCGAATAATCAGAATCTGACTTCTGGGCTTCTTGAATCCGTGCTTCCAAAGAAGACCGAATACTCATCTGAGCCAACTCCAAATCACTGGAGGAAACCACCTCCAACTGCAATCTCTCCAAATCACGAATCAGAAAGTCATCACAGGTAAGCTGAATACCTGAGAATCCAGAAGACTTCCTGCTCAGAGCGTCCGCTACCACATTCGCCTTCCCAGGCTGATACTGAATAGTCAAATCGTAGTCCTTGATCAACTCGAGCCACCTCCTCTGTCTCAAATTCAGATCCTTCTGAGTAAAAATGTACTTCAGGCTCTTATGATCAGTAAAGATCTCACATCTGACGCCATACAAGTAATGACGCCAAATCTTCAAAGCAAAAACAACTGCAGCTAACTCCAGATCATGCGTCGGGTAATTCTTCTCATGTGGTTTCAACTGTCTCGAAGCATAAGCAATTACCTGACCATGCTGCATCAGAACACAACCCAGTCCTTTCAGTGAAGCATCACTGAACACCTGAAAACCCTCCGTACCTGACGGAAGTGCCAACACTGGAGCTGAAGTCAAACACTCCTTCAATCTCTGAAAACTAGCTTCACACTCCGGTGTCCAAACAAAAGGTACTGACTTCTGAGTCAGTCTCGTCAGAGGAGTCGAAATCTGTGAAAATCCTTTCACAAATTTCCTATAATACCCGGCCATGCCCAAGAAACTACGTACCTCAAATACCGTAGTCGGCCTTGGCCAATCAGCAACAGCCTGAATCTTCTGGGGATCTACAGAAATGCCTTCTCCGCTAATCACATGCCCCAGAAATGAAATACTCTTCAGCCAGAATTCACACTTGGAGAACTTGGCATATAGCTGATGTCTCCTCAAAGTCTCCAACACAATCCTCAAATGTCTGGCATGCTCATCCTCAGATGCAGAATATACCAGAATATCGTCAATGAAGACGATCACAAACTGATCCAAATACTCCCTGAATACTCGGTTCATCAGATCCATAAAAATCGCAGGCGCATTGGTTACCCCAAAAGGCATAACCAAAAACTCGTAGTGCCCGTACCGAGTACTGAAAGCAGTCTTCACCACATCAGCTTCCTTCACCTTCACCTGATAGTATCCGGATCTCAAATCAATCTTCGAAAATACCGAAGATCCGGAAAGCTGATCAAACAAGTCGTCAATCCGAGGCAAAGGATACTTGTTCTTGATCGTGACCTTGTTCAAATCTCTGTAATCAATACACATACGGAGTGTACCGTCCTTCTTCTTCACAAATAAAACAGGTGCTCCCCAGGGCGAAACACTAGGACGTACAAACCCTCTGTCAACCAACTCCTGAAGCTGAACTTTCAACTCAGAAAGTTCTTTCGGTGCCATCCTGTACGGAGCTTTCGATATCGGAGCGGTACCCGGAAAAACATCGATAGAGAACTCCACATCTCTATCCGGAGGTAAACCAACCAACTCTTCAGGAAAAACATCAGCAAACTCCCGTACCACAGGGATCTCAGAAACAGAACCAACCTCTAGGTTCAGATCCCGCACCGAAGCCAAAAATACTGGGCATCCTTTTTTCCACATCCTGCTCACCTCCAACGCAGAAACCAGACTGGAGAGAACACCTCGTAATCCCTGAAATACAACTCTCTCTCCAGCCACAAGCAAACTCACTTGCTTCTTCAGACAGTCTATCTGGGCCTCATACTGACTCAGCCAATCCATGCCCAGAATCACATCATACGAAGAAATCGGCAATCGAATCAGACTCGATTTCCACTTCTTGCCAGAAATCTCGATCTCACACAAACAAAACTGTCGAGCAATCAATGGATTCCCAGCCGGTAAAATCACAGACAAAGAAACCGGTAAAACCATCGAATCCAAATGTAAAATCTCAAAACAATGCTCGGACAGAAAAGAATGACTCGCTCCAGAGTCAAACAAAACACGACAGGGCTGATCAGAAATGTAAACCGTACCTGTCACAACATCCGGAGCATCACGAGCCTCCTGCTGACTCAGACTGTAAACTCGTGGCTGAACTGGAGCAGGAGCTGAAGCAACAGAACTACTCTGCTCCCTCTGAATCGTAGGTGGTCTCCGTGGTGCAGAACTAGAACTACCACCTCTACCAGCAAATCCCTCAGGGCGTGGAGGAACAGTCCTCGGTCTTCCTGCTGCTGAACCGGCAGGTCTGACAAAGCCCTCAGATCGGAACTCAGAACGCTGATCAAATCCCATCTGCGGACATTCTGCAATCCGATGTCCCGGCTGACCACATCTGAAACAAAGACCAGCTATCCTGTAGCACTGGCCATGGTGTCGTCGTCCACAACTCTGGCACACAGGTGCCGTACTGACAGATCCAGAACTAGTCGTACTGGTAGCAGTACCAGACGATCCTCCGCTCTTCCTGGAATCTCCAGATCCAGATCCAGGAACAAATCTCCTCTTCCCAGAGGAACCACTGCCAGAAGTATCTCCTCCAAACCTCTTCCTACTCGCAGTCCACCGCTGCTGAGTAGCCGTCATGTCATTCTCAATCAGACGAGCTCGCTCCACAAGCTCAGAGAAATCAGTAATCCGGAACGGTATCAGAGGCTGCCTCAAGGTGTCTCGTAAGCCTCTCAGAAATCTGTAGCACCTCTCAGCAGACGTGCTAACCAGCTGCGGAGCGTACCTGGCTAATGCAGTAAACTCAGCCTCGTACTGCATCACCGTCTTGCTCCCCTGAACAAGCCTCAGAAAGTTCTCCTGCATCTGCTGTCGTGCAGAAGGGGGAACAAACCAGTCCCGAAATACTTCAGTGAACTCCTCCCAAGTGATCAAGGAGTTCAATCTGCCCTGAAATCTGGCTGCTTGCTGGCCATCCCACCAGTGCTCAGCCTCTCCGTCCAACAGAAAAACAGCTAACGGAACTTTCCTGTCTGCAGGACACTGCATCCCGTCAAAAGTCTTCTCCAATCTCCTCAGCCACTCCTCGGCTGCTCTGGGCTCAACAGCGCCCTCAAACCTCGGAGGCTTCAACCTCAAAAATAACTGCAGGTGTCGATCAATGTCCTCAGATCTAACAGTCGAAGCTCTGCTCTGGGTCTCGCTCATCATCTGAGCAACAAGTGAAGCAAACTGTGAAAGCGTATCAGCACCGACCACTGGGGCTGTACTCCCCACTGGTGCTGCCTGATCGTCACTCTGACCGTCTGTCATGTCTGGGTCTGGCTGATCCATACAGAAAAATCCAGAAAATCCGGAAAACTATCACAAAACAACACAAAATAACACAATAAAAAGCCAAACGACCCAAAACTACCTCCCAGACAGACTCACTGATCGCTTCCTAGAGCTCTGTTTTACAATCCAACCTGTTTCCAAAACCAGTGCTCTGATACCAAAAAGCTTGTCACGACCCGACCCGAGACGAGACGGATCCCGCCCGCGCCGGATCGCGACGGAGAGAATAACTAACCAGGATCTGGCTTTGGATTAGGTTACTGAACTGATCTTCCAAATTCTTAACTCAACAGAAGCGCACAGAACAACAGAGCTACTAAAAACATCAAATGCAGCGGAACAAAACATCTATCTTTTCATTTCCTCAAAATAATCATCTACAGAACAGTACATGGCTTTCAACAGAAAGAAAGACAGAACAGGAAAGCCATGACTGTACAAAAATCAAAAGTACAAAAGTACCTAATCTGATCAGACTCTGAAACCTAGTCCTGGACCTCCTTGCCCTTCCCAGAACCTGAAAACCACCAGAAAGCAAGGGTGAGCTCAACAGCTCAGCAAAGCAACAAACCACCAATCTAAATCCTCAGAAAACAAAACCAAACTCATCGGATAGAAATCAGATCAGAAATCGGAACAGAATCGGAAATCAAAACTTACGGACAGATATCAGATCACATCAGAGTCGTACAGATCGTATCAAAACAGAACAAATCAACAGAGTCAGAAACAGAAATCAGAATCGTACGGATCGTATCATATCATAATCACAATTTCGTACAGAACAGAACAGATACAGAAAGTAGTACAGATACATATAGCTAAATGCCCTGACACTGACGGAATCTCTACGGATTCCGGCCCCTTATGCCTCCCTTCCCAGACACTGACTGAATCTCATAGGATTCAGGCCCCTTATGTCTCCCTTTGTGCTCACGGCACCAAAACAGATGTGCTTATAGCACCAAAACAGAATTCATCGGATCCGGAACAGAACAGATATCAGATTTCAGATTGAGCTCATTTCAGATTTCCCGTTTCACTAACTGAATCTCATAGGATCCAGGCCCCTTATAGCTTCCTTTTTATAGCTTATACACATAGCATTTCAATTCAGAAGAAATACGGACAGTTCAGAAATTACCCAAAAATCGGGCAGCACAACGGCAGTATACGGAATTTACACAAAAATTCCTGCAAAGAAAATTTACCGAATTCGCACAGAATACAGATATCAACATTTCAGAACCTTTATTCTACTGCACAGATAAATTCCAATTTCACAGAAAAATCCGGTCGACTAAAAACACAGTCGAATCAAAAATACCCGGACGAAAATCTTCAGAAAATAACCAAAATGTGCACACTCGGCACGTCGACAATATACAGAAAGTTACGCGGTAAAAACTGAACCGATCAAAAGATACGGACGAAAATCGCTAACGGAAACAAAATCCGGACAGAATATACCGCCAAACACGACGGAACTGAAAATTGAGAAAGGTAGAATGTGCCTTACCTCGAGCACAGCAAATTCCTCAACAGTCACTTCGATCGAAAACGGCTCCGCGTCGTCCGAAAATCCACTTTTCTCCAAAATCCCACGACTTTCTCTCTCCTCAGATATTTATTTTTAATTTTCTGATTTTTCTCTCTCTTCAAAACGACTGAAATCAGCCTTATACTACACAGATCGGCCCGGCCGATCGCAGCATCGTCCCGGGACGATCTGACCAAGAGGATCGGCCTGGTCTCCCTTCAGGGCTATTGCAGGGACGATATTTTCTACAGTGCCGATCGGCCTGGCCGATGTCTCCAATCGGCCTGGCCGATGCATGCAGAAAATCACCTGGAGCAAATCTGGGCAAAATCTGGAGCTGAATTTTCACTGATCGTCCCAGGACGATCCCAGATCGTCCTGGACGATACTGGAGCAGATTTTGATATTACACTTTCCGAGTTGAAAGTTCAGCTTCAGGAGTTGGTTGACAGAGGTTTTGTACGTCCTAGTGTTTCGCCCTGGGGAGCACCTGTTCTGTTTGTGAAGAAGAAGGACGGTACACTCCGTATGTGTATTGATTATAGAGATTTGAACAAGGTCACGATCAAGAACAAGTATCCTTTGCCTCGGATAGACGACTTGTTTGATCAACTTTCCGGATCTTCGGTATTTTCGAAGATTGATTTGAGATCCGGATATTATCAGGTGAAGGTGAAGGAAGCTGATGTGGTGAAGACTGCTTTCAGTACTCGGTACGGGCACTACGAGTTTTTGGTTATGCCTTTTGGGGTAACCAATGCGCCTGCGATTTTCATGGATCTAATGAACCGAGTATTCAGGGAGTATTTGGATCAGTTTGTGATCGTCTTCATTGACGATATTCTGGTATATTCTGCATCTGAGGATGAGCATGCCAGACATTTGAGGATTGTGTTGGAGACTTTGAGGAGGCATCAGCTGTATGCCAAGTTCTCTAAGTGTGAATTCTGGCTGAAGAGCATTTCTTTTCTGGGGCATGTGATTAGCGGAGAAGGCATTTCTGTAGATCCCCAGAAGATTCAGGCTGTTGCTGATTGGCCAAGGCCGACTACGGTATTTGAGGTACGTAGTTTCTTGGGCATGGCCGGGTATTATAGGAAGTTTGTGAAAGGATTTTCACAGATTTCGACTCCTCTGACGAGACTGACTCAGAAGTCAGTACCTTTTGTTTGGACACCGGAGTGTGAAGCTAGTTTTCAGAGATTGAAGGAGTATTTGACTTCAGCTCCAGTGTTGGCACTTCCGTCAGGTACGGAGGGTTTCCAGGTGTTCAGTGATGCTTCACTGAAAGGATTGGGTTGTGTTCTGATGCAGCATGGTCAGGTAATTGCTTATGCTTCGAGACAGTTGAAGCCACATGAGAAGAATTACCCGACGCATGATCTGGAGTTAGCTGCAGTTGTTTTTGCTTTGAAGATTTGGCGTCATTACCTGTATGGCGTCAGATGTGAGATCTTTACTGATCATAAGAGCCTGAAGTATATTTTTACTCAGAAGGATCTGAATCTGAGACAGAGGAGATGGCTCGAGTTGATCAAGGACTACGATTTGACTATTCAGTATCAGCCTGGGAAGGCGAATGTGGTAGCGGACGCTCTGAGCAGGAAGTCTTCTGGATTCTCAGGTATTCAGCTTACCTGTGATGACTTTCTGATTCGTGATTTGGAGAGATTGCAGTTGGAGGTGATTTCCTCCAGTGATTTGGAGTTGGCTCAGATGAGTATTCAGTCTTCTTTGGAAGCACGGATTCAAGAAGCCCAGAAGTCAGATTTTGGTTATTCGAAGTTGATTGCACATATTGGATCTGGTAAGACTCCTGAACTTCGAATTTCTGATTCTGGTGTTATTTTCTGTAAGAACAGGTTGTGGGTACCTGTGTCTGGAGATTTGAGGCGGGAGATTCTGAGTGAATCTCATCATTCTGGCTACACTGTTCATCCAGGCAGTGGTAAGATGTACGCTGACATGAAGCTTTTGTTTTGGTGGCCTGGGATGAAGAAAGATGTGGCAGAGTTTGTGTCGAGATGCGAAGCCTGTCAGTTGGTGAAGGCAGAGCATCAGCGACCAGGTGGGCTGTTGCAGTTGTTGCCTATCCCTGAGTGGAAATGGGAGGAGGTAACGATGGATTTTGCGATGGGTTTTCCTCGATCACGACAAGGTCATGATGCCATTTGGGTGGTTGTAGATCGATTGACCAAGTCAGCCCATTTTCTTCCGATCAGACAGACGGATTCAGTTGATCGCTTGGCACAGATTTATGTGAAGGAAATAGTCAGATTGCACGGTGTGCCTCGTGTGATCGTATCTGATCGAGATGGACGTTTTACTTCCAGACTTTGGAAAGGCATTCAGCAAGGCTTGGGTACGAAACTGCATTTCAGTACAGCCTTTCATCCTCAGACCGACGGGCAGTCTGAGAGGACTATTCAGGTACTGGAAGATCTGTTGAGGCTTTGTGTTCTGGACTTTAGCGGAAGCTGGGAAGATCATATTCCGCTGATTGAGTTTGCCTATAACAACAGTTTTCAGTCCAGTATCGGTATGGCACCGTACGAGGCTTTGTATGGCAGGAAGTGTCGTACTCCTTTGACTTTGACGGAGGTCGGAGATAGACAGGCTTTGGGGGCCACTTTTGCTGATGAAACTGCTCAGAAGATCAATTTGATAAGAGAAAGATTGAAAGCCGCTCAAGATCGTCAGCAGAAGTATTACAATCAGAAGCACAGATTTGTTGAATTTCAGGTCGGTGACTTTGTGTATGTCAAAGTCAGCCCGATGAAAGGTGTGAGCAGATTTGGTCAGGTGAGCAAGCTTAGTCCAAGGTATGTTGGACCATTTGAGATTTCGGAAAGAATTGGAAAAGCTGCTTACAAGTTATTGCTTTCTGAATCTATGCCGGATGTGCATAATGTGTTTCACGTATCCACTCTGAGGAAGTGGGTTTCAGACTCTGGGAAGAAGTTGTCAGCTGATGAGGTGGAGATTCAGGAGAATCTGGCGTACAAGGAGGAGCCAGAGCTTATTTTGGCGTACGACGTCCGAAAGTTAAGAAATAAAGAGATTCCGATGGTTAAAGTCCCGTGGAAGCACCGGACTGCACGGGAAGCAACTTGGGAGAAGGAGTCTGATATGAGACGGTCGTACCCGTACTTGTTTTGACTGAGTTTGGACTGGATAATGTCGAGGACGACATTTTTCTGAGTTGGGGAGATTGTAATATCAAGATCTGCTCCAGTATCGTCCAGGACGATCTGGGATCGTCCTGGGACGATCAGTGGAATTCAGCTCCAGTTTTAGCCCAGTTTTGCTCCAGGTGATTTTCTGCATGCATCGTCCAGGCCGATTGGAGACATCGGCCAGGCCGATTGGCACTGTAGAAAATATCGTCCATGCAATAGCCCTGAAGGGAGACCAGGCCGATCCTTTTGGTCGGATCGTCCCGGGACGATGCTGCGATCGGCCGGGCCGATCTGTGTATTATAAAGCTGATTTCAGTCGTTTTGAGAGAGAGAAAAATCAGAAAAATAAAAATAAATATCTGAGGAGAGAGAAAGTCGAGGGCATTTGTGGAAAAGTGGATTTTCGGACGACGCGGAGCCGTTTTCGATCGAAGTGACTGTTGAGGAAATTGCTGTGCTCGAGGTAAGGCACATTCCGCCTTTCTAAATTTTCAGTTCCGTCGTGTTTGGCGGTATATTCTGTCCGGATTTCGTTTTCGTTAATGATTTTCGCCCGTATCTTTTGAACGGTTCAGTTTTTACCGCGTAACTTTTTGTATATCGTTGCCGTGCTGGGTGTGCACGTTTTGACTATATTTTGAAGATTTTCGTCCGGGTATTTTTGATTCGACCGTGTTTTTAGTCGACCGGATTTTTCTGTGAAATTGGAATTTATCTGTGCAGTAGAATAAAGGTTCTGAAATGTTGATATCTGTATTCTGTGCGAATTCGGTAAATTTTCTTTGCAGGAATTTTTGTGTAAATTCCGTATACTGCCGTTGTGCTGCACGATTTTTGAGTAATTTCTGAATTGTCCGTATTTCTTCTGAATTGAAATGCTATGTGTATAAGCTATAAAAAGGGAGTTATAAGGGGCCTGAATCCTATGAGATTCAGTTAGTGAAACGGGAAATCTGAAATGAGCTCAATCTGAAATCTGATATCTGTTCTGTTCCGGATCCGATGAATTCTGTTTTGGTGCTATAAGCACATCTGTTTTGGTGCCGTGAGCACAAAGGGAGACATAAGGGGCCTGGATCCTATGAGATTCAGTCAGTGTCTGGGAAGGGAGGCATAAGGGGCCGGAATCCGTAGAGATTCCGTCAGTGTCAGGGCATTTAGCTATATGTATCTGTACTACTTTCTGTATATGTTCTGTTCTGTACGAAATTGTGATTATGATATGATATGATCCGTACGATTCTGATTTCTGTTTCTGACTCTGTTGATTTGTTCTGTTCTGATACGATCTGTACGACTCTGATGTGATTTGATATCTGTCCGTAAGTTTTGATTTCCGATTCTGTTCCGACTTCTGATCTGATTTCTGTCTGATGAATTTGGTTTTGTTTTCTGAGAATCTAGATTGGAGGTTTGTTGCTTTGCTGAGCTGTTGAGCTCACCCTTGCTTTCTGGTGGTTTTCAGGTTCTGGGAAGGGCAAGGAAGTTCAGGACTAGGTTTCAGAGTCTGATCAGATTAGGTACTTTTGTACTTTTGATTTTTGTACAGTCATGGCTTTCCTGTTCTGTCTTTCTTTCTGTTGAAAGCCATGTACTGTTCTGTAGATGATTATTTTGAGGAAATGAAAAGATAGATGTTTTGTTCCGCTGCATTTGATGTTTTTAGTAGCTCTGTTGTTCTGTGTGCTTCTGTTGAGTTAAGAATTTGGAAGATCAGTTCAGTAACCTAATCCAAAGCCAGATCCTGGTTAGCTATCCTCCGTCGCGATCCGGCGCGGGCGGGATCCGTCTCGTCTCGGGTCGGGTCGTGACAGCAAATATGATTTATCAGCTTGTAAAACATCTGGACTTTATTGCCGGGAGATAGCCCTTCAACTACTACACAACTATGGTAATTTGTAAGTCTTCACCAAGTTCGTCAAATGACCCCTTCAACCAAACAACTTTCTTACTAGTCTTAGTAGAAGCCATACTTGACCTCAGTAGTAGACAATAAAATTTCAGAAGGCAAAGTAGCTCACCAAGTGATAGTACAACCACCAATGGAAATAACATACCCTATCAGATATCTTCTTTTATCAAGTTCTCTAGCAAAATTAGAATCAACATAAGCACACATCTTTATCCTTCCAAACAGTAAAAAAAGTATCACTAAGGCCACACAAGTATATGTAAATCCACAAAACTACTACCCAATATTTCCTACCGTAATTTCTCATAGGTCCATTGAGTGTATAGACTACATGAAAATCTAGACAATGGTTGAAGAATCATAGTTGAGTGATGATGGTGGATGGAGGATTGTCTTCAAGTGATGGTGATTAAATGATTAAAGTGCAGCAACGGTAGTTGGAGGGTGACAATGGTTGGATGACCGTAATCGAGCGATGGTTGTTGGGATATCGTAGTTGGACGACAGTGGCTAGGAGATCACAGTTCGGTGTTGACGGTTGTAAGATCATAATTGGGTGGTGGTTCGACAATTGCGGTTGAGTGGTGTTCCGATGGTAGCGGTTGTGAAATGGTTTAATGGTTGTAGTCGGATGTTGGTCTATGTAGACAATTGAGAAATGGTCTAGTAGTATTGGTTTGATGGGGATGGTTGGGCAATGGCCGAATAGTGGTGCTCGGCTTGTGGGAACTCTGAGATTTTTAGAGCTTGTGTTTTCTTGAATCCTAAGCCACAACCTTTCATGCAAGCTCCCTTTCACATAGAGAGTAAGGACCTATTTACAAATTTTTTTAGAGTTACATACCCAAAAAAATAAAGCTAAGATCAGGAATACTCAAACTATTCATATTGATTCCCTTAATTATATACCACTATTTTCACATTAAAATGCCTTAATGATGTTGAAATTAAGTGACATTGGGCTTGGTGGATTCGACTAATCAAGATGCACGATTTGACGGTAGGTATACAATATTTGGAGGTCATTCATTGCACAATTAATGCCCCAAAATGTTTAATTACCTAAATTTTTAATTATGCTTTAAATAGTTGATTTGGGCACATTTGAAATTGGATTAGATTACTTTTGATGTCGAAGAGTCTATCTTGTCAAAACTAAAGTTTACTAATTAAAACCAAAGTTTGAATGGTTCTGAGCTTGAATTGAGAGTTTTAAATTCAACTATGTATCAAGATTCACACTTGATCAATTTAATTTTTGATGGCGTATCTGATGAAAACCAAGACGCGAACAAGAAGACGCCGCGGAGAAGAAGGAGAAGCTTAAGGAAAAATAGAATTCATTTCATTACCTACAAAAACTATTACAATGGCTATATATAGATAGGTCCTGTGCTTAGATGTACAGGTGTAAGAATACTACAGGTAGAAAATAAAATAAAACATAATTAACTATTTGTCTGATTCTAACATTCCCCCGCAAACTGACGATTCGGAAGCAATAGTCAGGTTGGACCGAAGGATTTGAAATCTGTTAGTAGCTAATGGTTTAGTAAATATGTCGGAGATTTGATCAATGGTGTTGATGGGTAATAGCCGAATGGTATTATGCTGAATGTGATCTCTGATAAATCGTTGATCAATTTCTATATGCTTTGTTCTTGCGTGGAAGATCGGATTGTTCGCGAGTGCGATAGCCGATGTGTTGTCACAGAAAACATCGATCGGTGTATTGTGATGAACAGAGAAATCAGAAAGTAGCCGTTTGATCCATATGGTATCTGCCGTGGCTGCGGCGAGTGCCCTGTATTCAGATTCGGTAGATGATCTGGATACCGTGGTTTGTTTCTTGACTGTCCAAGAAACCAATGTGTTGCCGAGAAATGTACAAAAACCTGAAATGGATTTTCTGGACACTGGATCGGCCGCCCAATCGGCGTCCGAGAAGGTTTTGAGGAGCAGTGTTGATCTCGTGATCGGAATGCCAAGATCTATGGTCCCTTTGATATAACGAAGCAGACGTTTTAGCAGAATAGTATGGATGACTGTCGGATCGTGCATATGCTGTGATAGCATATTCACCGAAAATGCGATGTCTGACCTCGTTAACGTCAAATACTGAAGAGATCCAATGAGACGCCGATATGTTGCAGCGTCAAAACAGGGTTCGTCATCAGCTGCAGGAGACGGTAGTTTTGTACAAGAAGGATTAGCAAGATGATTGCAATGAGTTAAATTTGCTAACTGTAGAATTGAATAAGCATAAGAACTTTGTGATAGATGATACTTATCTGGAGAAGAGGTGATCTTAATACCGAGGAAATGGTTCGCCAGTTCCAAATTCTTCATGGTGAATTTGGAATGAAGGTTTTGGAGAAGCTCCGAGATGGCCTTTGTGTCATTGCCGTTGAGGAGGATATCGTCGACATAAACAAGGAGATATACTTGTATTTTGCCGTGATGCATTATGAGTAAAGATTGATCGGCTTGACTATGCTTGAACTCGAGACTGAGTAGATAAGTGGTAAATGTTGTGTACCATTGCCTCGAAGCCTGTTTAAGGCCATATATCGCTATTTGTAGAAGACAAACGTGGTCGGGATGGTTGGTGTCCTCGAAACCTTTTGATTTCCGCATGTAAACTGTCTCCGAGAGATCACCGTGAAGAAAAGCATTGGTGACGTCGAGCTGTTGAACCGGACAGTGGTGATAAAGAGCAATGGCGAAAAGAATTCTTATAGTCGGCAATTTTGCGACCGGACTAAAAGTATCGCTGTAATCCAAGCCGTATTCTTGCCTGTTGCCTTGAGCGACTAATCGAGCTTTGAATCGGGCTATGGATCCATCGGAATTGAGTTTTGTGCGATATGTTCATTTGGAGCCAAGAACTTGTGCATTAGGAGGAGGAACAAGTCGCCACGTTCCCTGTTTCTGAAGGGCGAAGAATTCATCAGACATTGCCTTTCTCCAGTTGACCGACTTGCATGCTTCGGTATACGATGTAGGGTCCGAGACTGAGGAGGAATTGAAATCATCTGTGCGATGGAGTAAGTTGAGGCGCCGAGTTGGCTTGAGATGTCCCGTTTGTCCTCTGGTGATCATGGGATGTTTCGTCATAGTTTGAACGGGAGAAACCTGAGAAAGAGTAGTAACTTGGTGATCAGTAGAATGAATGATAGGTTCAGCATCTATAATGTCAGAGGTAGTGTTATTGGGTTGCATAGTCGGTTGCTGAGGAGCAGAAGTGGAACAGATAGTGGAAACTGGAATAAGCAGAGACGGGTTGGTAATGGTTTCATCTGGAGTAGCATGTGGAGTGGACTGCATGAAAGGGAATGAGGTTTCATTGAATTGAACGTGCCGAGAAATAGTGATGCGATTGATTGTAGGAGAAAAACATTTGTAACCTTTTTGACTTTCAGAATAACCCAAGAAAATACAAGAGTCGGAAGTAGGGGTGAGTTTGGTGCGCATATGTGAAGGTTTGAGCGGAAAGCAAGCGCAACCGAAAGTTCGAAGATGTTCATAGGAAGGGGAAGTGTTGAACATCAATTGAATGGGTGAAATAAAATTCGTAGTGGCAGAAGGTGTCCTATTTATGAGATAGGTAGCCGTGGTGGCGGCTTCAAGCCAAAAAACAGATGGTAAGTGAGCCGTGTGTAGCAGAGTCCGAGTCGTCTCCATGATATGGCGATGCTTCCGTTCAACGAGCCCATTTTGTTCCGGAGTATATGGGCAAGAAGTCTGATGAAGAATTCCCTTGAGCTGAGTGAAATTGTGGAAGTGTTGGTTGACATATTAGCCTCCGCCGTCCGTACGGAGAGCCTTGATGGGATGAGATGTCTGCCGCTCTATAAACGTAGCAAAATTAATGAAAATGTTTGGAACATCAGATTTAAACATAACAGGAAATAACCAAGTAAAGCTCGAATAATCATCCACGAATATAACGTAGTAACGAAAACCTTGATGTGAAGGGACGGGAGAAGGTCCCCAAACATCAGAAAGAATGAGCTCTAAGGGAGCTTGTTTTCTATTTTCAGAAGTATTGAATTGTAATTTGTGTCCTTTACATTGTTTGCAAGTATTACAAATAGAAGATAAGGAGGAAATGTTTAGAGCCGGATTATTCTTGGAAATTTGCTGCAGAATATTCTGGCTGGGATGGCCGAGCCTATTGTGCCAATGGGAAGGGGAGGTTCTTGCCACCGAGAGACTTGTATGCTGAGCATGCTGGTTTTTCTTGGTAATCCGGTATAATCCATCTCTACAAGGGCCTTTGAGAAGAATTTTGTTGGTCGTCAAATCCTTAAAAGTAAAACCAGTAGAGTCAAATATAATAGAAAGATTGTTGTCTTTAACAAGGTTTGAGACAGAAAGTAAATTATGGGAGATAGAAGGAGTATGAAGAATATGAGAGAGGAAAAGCTTACGAGAAGGGGTTGGAAGTAGTCCCGTGCCCGAGTGAGCTTTGGGGACTGATCTTCCATCCCCTAAGGTAACCTTATCAGTACCATTGTAGGCATTTGACGTAGCAAGGTTATCCACAGAATTTGTCATGTGCGTGGAGGAGCCGGAATCAAGATACCAATCGACAGAATTGTTGGTATCGGTATTGGCTATGAGAGCTTGGCCGGTCTTGTTGGAGTTGGATTGCGGGATGTAGTTGGGATTGAGTCGATGCCAACAAGCGTCAGCAGAATGCCCTCTCTTTTTGCAAATTTGGCATGTGATGCTGGAAGCAGAGGAGGAACGGGTTGTATGAGTTCTTTCAGAAGTCGGCTTCGAGCTACCGCGACGACCCCGATAGTTGGATGCGTAGAGAGCAGTTTGTGTGTCCGTTGTGGTAGAGAACTTCAGCGCAGCCGTTTGAAGATGAATTTCCTCACTCATAAGAAGAGCGTATAGATTGTCGAGAGTGAGGGATGTTTGCATTGTGCGGATTGATGCAGTAAACGGCTGATAGGAAGGGGGAAGCCCGTTCAAGATGTAAATAATTACATCTTCGGAGTCCACAGTAGATCCCGCCGAGGCGATTTGGTCTACGATCTTCTTGATCTCAGTTAAGTACTGAGACATGGAAAGATTTTTCATAGACACGTTGTGAAGCTCGTTCTTGAGTTGAATGACTTTGGACCTGTTAGAGGACTGAAAACGAATTTGCAGAGCGCGCCAGATATCGTGAGTAGAGTCGAGTTGAATCACGTAAGGAAGGACCGTCGGGGAGATTGTCGAGCACAGGGCGGCAGCCAAATTTTGATCAATAATCGACCATTGAATGGAATCTTGAGTTGTATCGGCGGTTGACGTTGGTGTCGTCTCTTGCGTTGGATCGGAAGTGGGTTTAGGATCAAGAAATGTAGCGAAGCCATTTGCCCGAAGAATCTTGATAATCTGATTGCTCCACAAAGGGTAATTGTCCGGAGTTAAGGAATTGGGAACAAGAAACTTGAGATTTGAGATCACAAATTTCAGGGACGGAGAAATGAGCTGAGCGAGAGGAATGACGCCGGAAGTGGCTTCGGTGTTGGAAAAAGAGGAAGCGGGAGTCGCCATGGACGATTGAGAAAGATCGAACCTTAATCTGATACCATGATGAAAACCAAGACGCGAACAAGAAGACGCCGCGGAGAAGAAGGAGAAGCTTAAGGAAAAATAGAATTCATTTCATTACCTACAGAAACTATTACAATGGCTATATATAGATAGGTCCTGTGCTTAGATGTACAGGTGTAAGAATATTACAGGTAGAAAATAAAATAAAACATAATTAACTATTTGTCTGATTCTAACAGTATCGAGTCATCACACTAGCTAATTAGTAATGTTGATTCTTGCTCGAACTTAGACTCGCAAGCTTATTAGTCTCAATTCATGAGCCAAGTCTCAAGCCAAATTGTTTCAAGTCAATTACACCCCTAGCCCTCGGCCATGCTTTAAATGCAACGCTTTTAAAATAAGGTATCAACCAAGCTACAATATGGCTCATAAGATATCTTAAAATATAAATAAAATAAAAGATTAAAGTGGAAACAATATTAGTATAGTTAAATAAATACTCCATCTATTTATTCATGCCAAATCCTGCAATAGCCTCATGGTTCCGAGTAATTATTACGTTCGGACTCCAATGGGATTGTATCATGTCGCTTGTACACACTAGTATGTATAACTTATATATTATATACAAGTTGTACACACTATTATATATAAGCGACGTGATTCAATCTCATTGAAGTCCGAATACATTCAGACTCCGCATGTAAAATTTCTCCATGATTACATGTTGCTTTCGATCCTAACATTTTACTTGCTTGGGTGCTCTTTCCACTTCCGCTTGTGTGGTCATGGTCGGTCGGCCACCTAATTTCTTGCCCACATTTCTACGCCAATACGAGAAATAAGAAAGAGAAAACTTGCTGCTCAATGTGTGGTTTCTCATAGATATGTCTATTTCCTTCAAGGCCGGCAAAGATTATAGAATATTAGTTTTTAGCCACACACTCATGACCTCCTCTATTCATTCATTCATAGTATCTAATATATATTCAATCGGTTAAATTTTGCCTAACTCTACGTACAACTGTGCCGCACTAATTGAGTAGTCGAAGCGTGTACAATTTCTAGATGGTGGACAGAGTCTTTCCTTTCTCAATGAAGCCATCAACGTTGCCATTTCAGCCTTTTTTTTTTCTTTTTTTGTTGTATGGGGGGGGGGGGGGGGTCATATTAGGGGATTCGAGTCCGGATTAGAGAGTCCGGATGAGAGCGGGAGAGGAAGATCTTCTATCTACCATCAGGTAGGGGTGTCAATTTTGGGTCATCGGTCCGATTCGGGTCGAACCTGGAACTGACCCGGCACCTATCGGGTCAACCCGAACCCAACCCATTTTTTGCAAATGGGTCGATTTTCCGGACCCGAACCCTACCCGCTTCGGATTCGGGTCAGTCCGACACAACCCGTTATCCACTACAAGAGGGCAATAGCGCGGATTCGCAGCGAGATGCGGTGGGCAAGCGGCAGCGGCGTGGCCAACAAAGCGGCAGCGGCATGGCGGGCAAGTGGCAGCGGCGCGGGGAGCAGGTGGGCAGTTCGGCGACGCGAGACACATGAAGCGACGCGCGACTCGTGAAGCGATCCTGGACATGCGGACTCGCGAAGCAACGCGGGCAGCTTCGGTCAGGCCCGGTCAGGGCGGACAGCGGGTCATTTCTGGGTTTTTGGGTCAACCCGAACCCGACCCGGTTCAGGTTTTGGTCTAGGGGTGTCAATTCGGGTCGACGGGTCGGGTTCGGGTTGAACCCGAGCTGACCCGGATCTAAACGGGTCAACCCGAACCCGACCCATTTTTGCAAACGGGACGGACATTTCAACCCGGACCCGACCCGGTCGGGTTGCCGGGTTGACCCGAGCCGACCCGCAGGCTGCAGTGGCGGAGTCCAGGTCGCGACGCACGAGCGCGCCTGCGGAGTGCGGAGCGGACAGCCGCTGTCGCGGGATGAACGCCTGGACCGGATCGGATGGTCGCCTGGTCAGGTTGGATGCGGGTTGCGGGACGCCGGGATCCGCCGAGCGGCCGAGGTGCCGAGTGCTGGCTGGTCTAGTTGGACGCGGTCACGCAGGATCTGCTGCTCCGCGGATGTGCTGGCTCGCTGGACGCCTGGACGTGCGCGACTGTACGAGTTCGCGGGACGGCGGGAGTCGGGACTGTACGCGGACGCGGTTCAATTCGAGTTGAACCGCGGGTTGTCGGGTCAACCCGAACCCGACCCGTTTTTTAAACGGTTCAAAAATTCGAACCCGGACCCGACCCGTTTTGCAAACGGGTTGACCCTAACTCGGATTTTTTCGGGTCGGGTCCGGGTTTGGTTTCGAGTCGGGTCAAAAGTTGACACCCCTATTTTGGTCAACACGAACCCAAAATTTTCTGGTCGGGTGTTCGAGTCGTGTCAAATATTGACACCCCTACCGTCAGGCCACAGGCTCGATCTCTTCAGCATCTATTTTATCTCAATGGAATTAAGATTATTTAGGATGGTACGTTAATGTTGATTGTAAAATTATTATGAAACAAGAAATTTTGAAAAGTAATGAGAAAGTTTGATTGTAAAATTATTATGAAACAAGAAATTTTAAAAAGTAATTAGAAAGTAGTAATCCAAGAAAATTATAACTAATTTCTAAAAAGCAAAACAATAACAAAATTATTACAAACAGACACTAAATCTCAATGTAAATTGCATTAATTTTATGATAGTTAAATTACATATTGAGCAAGCAAAAAAATAAAAATAAAAAAAATATATTTAATGGGATGACATATAAAAGCTCTTTTAAGGATTAGTTTTATTTATTTAATGTATTTCACCGGTTGAAATATTATATTATATGTAATATGTTATCAATCTATGTATTTGTGTGAAAGTTATTTGAAAATCTACATATTATGAAGTTTTAATTATGTTTCATACAATTAGAGCTACTTATTGTTAAAATTTTAATGTATTTGATTTATATAAAAATAATGTTTAAAATTAAGGGAATCATGCATAACACCACTTTTAATGTTGGTAAAAGAGAATTTATGATTTGAAGTTTACAAAATATATTTGGTGATGAATGGGGATTTTTCTCCTCAAATATAATTAATGAAGCACAACCAAGTCAACCACCATCATCAATATATTAGGGGTGTCAATTCGGGTCTACGGGTCGGGTTCGGGTCCACCCGAGTTGACCCGAGCATAAACGGGTTGACCCGAACCCGACCCATTTGCTAAACGGGACAGGATTTTTAACCCGGACCCGACTCGCGCGGGTTAACGGGTTGACCCGACCCGACCAGAGAACACGCGGACACAGTCACTGAGTTGTGACTCACG
Source organism: Dendrobium nobile (assembly GCA_022539455.1). Classification (NCBI taxonomy): domain Eukaryota; kingdom Viridiplantae; phylum Streptophyta; class Magnoliopsida; order Asparagales; family Orchidaceae; genus Dendrobium; species Dendrobium nobile. The sequence continues at coordinate 51,752,643 of CM039722.1, read as the reverse complement.
GACACGGACGCTGGCGCTAAGCGACTTGGCTAGGTCATCTGGTTGAGGCGGAGCGACCCGCGTGGCTGCGTTGGGTCGAACCAACGAACCACGATCTAGGCGGAGCAGCAGAGCGGCAGACAGGCAGAGCTGTGGCAGCGGAGCGAGGCAGAGCGGCGGAGTCGTCATGACGTGACGGCAACTGTGCCAGTCAGCGCGAAGTTGCTTCTGCCTTCTGCTAGACGCGACGGCCTGTGACACTGTGCCCTGACACCCGACGGACTCGACATTAGCATAGCGCTATCATGACGCGATGAATCAAATTTTCGGGTCAACCGGGTCTACCCGCGGGTTGTCGGGTCAACCCGAACCCGATCTGTTTTTCAAACGGGTCAAAAATCCGAACCCGACCTGTTTTGCAAATTGGTCGACCCGAACCCGGATTTTTTCGGGTCGAGTCAGAAATTGACACCCCTACAATATATAATGTATGTCAACTAATATTGACCAACTTAATATTCGAACAATATATATTAGTGTCCAACATTAGAGATAAGTCGTAGACCTTTCTTAACATCATCAGCTAACATATGTCTTCTATCTACTACTTCATCTCCCACTACTATATCAACTGACTGTCTCCAGCCAATCTCTTATAGTTTATTCTCACCTTCTCCAATTGTAGAGAAAATCAAACCTTGGTGACCTCAAATTAATATAAATTACTTAATTCAAGCTAGATAAGGCCCTGCGATCAATTATCAATGTAAAAAGTATTTATATTTTGATTAAATTCATTCAAATTCTTATCTCTTTATCTATTTACATGTGTGATCTTCCCACAAGTTAAGATGTTACTTTCAAGCTCTATTATCTTAAGTTCTTAGTACAATGTTTCTACTACAATAAATCATTATATATATATATATGAAGATTGCTACTTATGCTTGACAAAGCATTCACCCCTTGCTTGAGCTTAAGTGTCTTCCCAAAGCAGCAACCTTTTTCCTCTCCAACAACCTTCAATCTCTGTCACTACTAGTGTCATAACCTAGGTTTAGATTCATTTGTTTTTATTATTATTTTAAATATAGATTCGTTGAATTTTTAATAAAAAATAATAATTGGTTTGGAGGAGAAAAGCCTATCATTTTCTTTTTCTTCTCTTCTTTTTTTAGTTTGATCAACATCATTAGTTTCCTCTCATTAAAATTTTGATGGCATTGCCTTCAATATTAAATTTTTCCATTCATTTTAAGAAATAAGTATATTCATTATTTGAAGAATTTTAACAATTTTAATATTTTTTCATGTGAATTTAGGATTTTCTAATGTATGACTATGATAATGTGAGAAGATAATTATGATTTAAAAAAAAAAAGACAATTGAGATATAAACTAAATATGTTATATTATAATAATATTTCTGTAATTGAGAGTCGATCTTCATATAATAATAACTAAAATTGATATTTAATTTGTTTTTTTTTTTTTTTGCATGAAAAGAAATTAAATGATTAAAATTAATATAAAATCATTTATAAACAAATTTTATGTCAAATATCATATATATTTGAATGATAGGGGTAAATGAAATTTGTGGAGGGGAGAATGACATTTTCAAGTAATAGACTTGTCTAAGTACTTTGAAAAAGAGCACTGTCATTTTCAATAACTTTAAAGTTAGGTTTTGCAAGTAGGATATTTATGGCACTATTGAATTAAAGTATTATCACAAATAGTTTGCTCTAATTAAGAAGTAACTACCATTGATAGATCACACCTACCTTCGCCTAACTCATGCGGTTTTTCCATCAATGCGACTAATTGAGATTTGTGGTAATATTCTAATATCAAAGGTCATTTATTCATATTATTTTCTTATAAATTACTTACAACATGAATTTAATTATATTTTAATTGCTTTGAGATTAATAGTTTAGTTGCTAATTAGTAAAATATTTTGAACTAATACATGTACATGTACAAAATATGATATCTTCAAAAAATTTAATTGATCAATATGAATCTCGAGATAATATTTAATGTAAAAATTTTGGGATTAAACTCAGTATCATTCAAACTTTGATTTTAGAAAAACTTTTTGCTGAATTGAATTAGTCGACGAAACAAACCAATTGATACTAAAAATGATATGATCTGAATTCAAATGAATCAAAGTCAAGCGCTTGAAGCATAATTAGAAACTTCTCAGTATTATTTAAAAAAACGAAACAATCTCAATGTTTTGATTGCTTATATTCATATCTAACGACTAACAAGGCTAGGGTTGGAACCCCCAGTGCCCCCCACCCTGAGAACTAAGGCTGGTTCCGCCCCTGAACAAGGTGAAGATTATTTGATTGTGACATCACGAAGATGCTCAAATACTTTATAAATGATTTATGATCAAGGGGGTTCATATAAATCAACAAATTGTGTGTTTTGAATTTTGGTTAAATGTATTAAAATACCTCCCTAAAAAAATTTATAAATAGATTTTCATTTTCTAGTTGAGGGGGGTTTAAAGAGCTTAGAGAGCTAAAAAAACTCTAAATCATTTTCAGGTGACTAGCGTCGACAACCACCATCAACTATGCAGATGACCACCATGGCCAAACTTTTATCATTCGACTATTGCCACTTGATTATTAGCAACTAACCCAGCTATCAGACTTTAACTATTTATTTTTGGACACTAAAATTTTATAATTTCTATTATATAAGCAAGACAAATATTATTAACTGTGTATAACCTAACTTCTTCAATCGCAAGAAAGGGATGATTCTTATCTCATTTATTATGTAAAGATTTATTCAGCTGAGTCCGGCTCCGTAATTTTTATCATTCTTAAGCTTTTTACGTAAAATTATTTCTCTCACAACTTTTGTCTATATTGTACAAAACTAAGGCCTCGTTTGGAACGGCTTTCTTAGTGCATCTTATAAAGATTTTTTAGTATCAAAATTAAAAATTTTGTACCAAAAAACTATTTTAAGAAGCATCAAGAAAGCCGTCCTAAACGAAGCCTAAATTGATTGACCCAAATTTAAATACGGAAAATAAGTAGTTGGATAGGGACTGTTGACCCAAATTTAAATAACTAATTTGCTGTAGAACTCACATTTTTTCTTCATGTTTGGTTAGATTGTCAACTTAATTAATGGCGACTATCATATCTGAATTGTTGGCAATGAAAAGAAAGTTTGAAAAGCTGAGCTATTTGAGTCTGTTTTGGGTGAAATTACTCAGCAGATACGGATGCTATCCAGAGGCGAATCAGAACGCGCCACATCACCCGTTTGCTGTGTACAGCGGCTATGTACCGGTTGACGCGGTGCGTTTTGAATCGCCTCCGAACGGTCCAGTGTTCGTACATAATAATTTATCATATTTTGAAATGCTACAATGTTTTTGTAAAGGTACATGATTTCGAAGTTAATGTGGAAAAAAAATTTTTTTTTAATATGTTGTGGATATTATAAATATGTTCTTTTTTTATAATTGAATAGCTATTTTCTTAAAGCTACTACACATTAGTGATTCTGATTGTAAAAAACAACTTCCTATTTTGATAGAAGCGAGAAAGCAACAAGAAAGTAGTAGTAAAAAGAAATTATAATTGTAGTCTAAAAAGCAAAGCAATGAGGAAGTTATCCTAACTAGGGGCGAATTCAACCTCTTTTTTTTTTTTTTTCTTGAGAGAGAGAGAGAGAGAGAAGGAAGGGGAGAGGGAGAGAACATAAATTAATTCTTTATTGCTTAACCTTGTATTAAAAACTATAGTGTCTTTTTATAGGCACTAATGGTAGCATGAAAAGCTACACAAGAAACTAATCAAGGCGTCATAAAATCATGTTACAAAGAAACCTAATTAAAGAAAGTATATATGGAGAAACTACCTAAATATTGGATCAATATCCAACAATATGATTGTGAAATGCATAATCTTATGTATGAAATAGAAAATAATTTTTTTTCTTAGAATATGAGCAATTGCATTTATTGAAGGTGTGTAAAATAGTTAAAATGTTTATTTTTCTAAGAAAAAAAAATAATTCTATGTGGGCAACTTCCCACCCTGAATTTTTCCTAATTTCACCCCTTATCCAAACATACCCTAAGTGAAAAAAACATATTAAAAAAGGGGGTTTATATGGGATGGGCGTAGTTTTTGTAAAATTGATTGTAAAATCATTGTATAGAAAAAAAATTTAAAAGCTGTTTTAGAAAATAATTTTCTAGCATTAAAATTTTTTGAAAGCCCCAAAAATATATCAGCCAATTAGAAAACTTGTTTGCAGCTTAAAATCAAAGTCATAAGAAAGTTGTAGCAAATAGACCTTAAGTATTACATAGCTAGTGCCAGCCCTTCGTAAGAAAAATTTAAATTTTATATGTGCGGATATGATCAAGTTGGAAGAAACAATTATAAAAATTTCAAGAATAAATGTGTTGTTGATCTCACTAAAAACTATTTTGACAAAGTGTAGTTTGGTCCGAATAGTTGTAGCTATATACAAAAAGTTGTGATGAACTCCCTTCTTTTTGTGATAAATGTAAATGTTGATGGCATTCGATCGGTTCTTGCCGCCCCATTTATGCTTCTATCCCGATGTCTGGCAATGCAGCTATTTCAAATCCTATTAATACTAATGTTCAGTCCGAATTGAATGTTGCTGGTGTTGTGGAAAATATGAATAATGTTACTTCTACTTTGCTTATTTTGCCAATTAAAGCTTTGGTGGTTAATGATAATAAAGGCACTTATTTGGTTAATGAGGTGAATATGGAAGTTTAATTGATGGGAGTGATATCCCGTCAACTACTGTTTTACCTCTGATTTTATCCAATAGCAATAGGGAGGATATTGTGGGTCCTAGCCTTGAGCATGTCATTGTGGGAACCAACACTTGCTTAGTTAACCTAACAGCTTCTTAGTCCCCTAGCTCTATTGCTAGAGGTGGTAAGGATAATGACTTTTAATTTTCTCCTGTAGTGAATGATGGATTGGATAACAAGGATTTGCCTATTAATGATAATGTTGTTGAAGATGATGGAATTAATGTTAATTTGATGGCCTCTGCCCCTCTCATTGATATTCCTACTTATCGTATTAATAATGAAGATTTGCGAGCTCATTTAGTTGCAAACTCGAAGAAGAGTGGTGGTTAAAGGTGACTGGTTCCATGAGTGTGATTCAACTTCTAATTGGGATGTTGTGGATGTGACGGATGTGCCATTAATGTATTCTAGGGACATTGATGATTTAAAGGTGATTCAGATAGATGAGGATGGATTTAAAAAAAAAAGTTGGTAAATGCAAGCGGAGGAAACCCGAAAAAAAAAAAAACCTTTTTTTTTCATTCCTTGCTTGTATCCTTTTGGCTTGGCCTGTTGGTTGTACATTCAGGTGTGTTGAGATTTGTTTTGTTGTTGATCCTTGTGGGGGGCAAAATCGAGTTAAAATTTAGTTAAAATCGAGTTTCCGGGTTAACTCGAATCTGACCCGGAATTCAAAACGAATCAAAAATTGAGACCCAAATCCGACCCATTCTTAAAATAGGTTGGTCCTAACCCGAAAAAAATTCGGCCCAGATTCTAGTCGGATTTTCGGATCATGTCAATCTTTGACACCCCTAATTGAAATTGAGGACACTCTTTTTTGTTTCTCTAAACTATGATAATGATAATGAAAATGATATATACTAAATGGGTAAGAAGTGTTGAATCTTCTATCCATTAGAATAACCTTATTTGGAATAGTTAAACCAATCCAATTTATGTGTAAATCAAAGTTTCCTTCATTTGAATGAATAAGCCAAATGGGTAAATTAACCATCACCCAATCTCTTGAAATATCAAGATAATCTAAGCCAAGCCATGGCCAAAAGTCTATTAAATGTCCACAAGTCAATCGTTCTAGATGATTCTAGACCTTTGCCAAATAAGATCTCTACAAATGTGAGGAAATCTTCTAGATTTCAAGTTCTTTTCTCTTCGGTCATGTCATTATATATATATATATATATATATATATATATATATATATGCAGTTATTTACAATTATTTATTATGTTTCACGTGCTTGATGTGCGGGCTTAAATTAAAAGAAATTTAAAAGAAATTCGATTATGAGTCCATCTTCTTTCAGTGCCCACAAATAGATATATAGCAATTGTGTACATTATATAAACTTGTTATTTTTGCAATTCAATTTATATAATAAGATAATTATTCTCTGATTAAATTAAAAAATATATATTATAAAAAAATAATATTTTAATAAGAAAATTATTATCTTGATCTTGAATGAATTACAAATGTTAGAAATGTGGTGGCAACAATCAGGAGAATATTCAACAAAGATATGATGATGGTTGGAGATTCGACGATGTCGAACAAAAGTGCAGAAGTCCGACGATGGTGGGTGGTTGGAAAGAGATTAGATGGTGGTCTACAAGAGATCTAGTGGTGTCTAACGAACGGGCGGAACTCCGACAACGATTGGTAGTCAGGAAGAGATCTGGCTGCGGTTAGTGACAAAAGAGCTCTCCAAATTTTCTCCTATCTCTCTCATGTGAAAAATGAGAAGTCTATTTATAGTTTTTTTAGAGTGGCATGCCTAGTAAATATGAAAAAGATCAAGGGCATGATATAAGTGTTCCATCGAATGGCTCATATTGAACACCCTTATCATTGAGTGTTTATAAAGCATTTAAATGCCCTAGAGATGCCTGAATTGAGTGATTTTGGGCTCGTTGAATTCGCTCTTTCGACCCACTCGATTCGACTATAAACATGTCATATTTGGATATAACTTGGTCATTCAATTAATGCTCTAAATCATTCAAGTAGGTTTTGATCCTTTGAATTGGGCCCATTTGGGCTCGGATTGCATCGAATTTGTTGTCATTGGGTTCGTCTTCTTGAGATGTTTAATTTGACTATAAGCTTGCTAAAATCGGAGTTCGAATGATCCTGAATTTAATTTTTGAAACTTCCAACTTTGATAGTTGGAATTTGCATCAGGATTTGTATCCAATCAAGATGATTTTGTCTCATCGTCATTGTTTCATTTAACGCAAACATATTTATCTAATATTCATTTAATTAATTATTTAATGTTTAATCAAACTTATTGATAATGTCTACTACACATTTCATGCACATGTTCGATATGAGTTGTGTCATATGCGTATTGGTACTAAATATTCTGTTCTTATAATATATATAGATATATCGTAAATTATTAACTTCAGAAATATTTTGTTCTTATTCACCGATCTTGCTGTCGGTTGGGCGATTCACCCTCCATCTTTGTTGGCTATTAGTGCTTGAATAACATAAATTTACATAAACATGCAATGAATTATACGTATATTTGCATGACCTTGACTGGCAGAACTTTTATTACGTCCTCTGACCGGAAGTAGCTCTACGTTTGGTCAGAGGATTGTTACTCAGTTTTTGCTCGGTATTTGGTCGGTATTGCTAGGTATTGTTTGGTAATAACGAGGAATATCGCTCTGTGAAGATCAATACCGAGTAATACCGAGCAATACCGAGTAATCCCAAAAAATACTGAGTTTTTTAAAAAAAACTCAGTATTTTTTGGGATTACTCTGTATTGCTCGGTATTACTTGGTATTTTGTCTTCACATAATGGTATTTCTCGTTATTGTTGGTATTGCTTGGTATTTGCTCGGTATTTCTCGTTTTGTGCCTGCGATCTTAGTGCATGCCGAACGTAGCTCTACGTACGTTCACCAGACCAAATAAAAGTTCTGACCGGCGGCCCCTCCATTTGGAATTATAGGGTTGACAATGAAATATTCATAAAAATAACGAACTAATATGGAATTATCCTAATTGCACGGATTAATTAAGACCTAAAATACTATTCGTGATCGTTAAGCTTTGTCCTTATTACTCTCTATTGCTTTCGGCTTTCCTACAACTTTGCTTTTGATTGGGTCCAGCGAAATTTTCTTAATTACACAATTGCATGATTAGAAATTAGAACAGTAAGAAAATTAATTGTTGAAAATCTTAGCACCAAAAAAATAAAATAAAATAAAACTTGAAGAAGCTTCGAGCCAAGATAAGAAGCCGAACATGTAGAACTTGTCTTTGAATTTGATACTAATTAGACTTGTATGTGAGTCAAGCTAGCTCAAGCTAGACTTGATAAATGGCTGGTGAGCTCCGTTCTATGAGCTAAAGAGCAAAGTTAGCTTGAGCCAGCCTCACTTTAGCTCTATTCATTTGTTTGTGAGACTCGATAAATGGCTGTGAGCTCCGTTCTATGAGCTAAACAGCAAAATTAGCTTGAGCCAGCCTCACTTTGGCTCTATTCGTTAGTTTGTGAGCCAGCTCGTTTAAAAAAATATTACAGTGAAATATAGTTAACATATATTACAATTCATAAGTTTAAATATAAGACTCTTAAAACAAATAAAAATTATGTTTCATTTTATTATATCATATAGTTCTTTAATCTTTATATTCTAATTTCTTATTTTTTATAATAATTATTTAAATCTTAAACAATTTTTTTCTCTTTCGCTATTTACGATACGGGTCATGAATGGCTAGAACTCGTAAAATTAAGTTTGAAATTGAGGTTGAAGTCATTAATTAATTAAGCACAAGCTCGAATTTGGGATGATTGGAGCTTGGCTTAACTCATTTACACCCATATTAGCTAACTGTGCGGTGGAGAAATCAGAGCTGGCATTTTAGTAGGCTGCTGATTCTTTAAGGTTATGTAATTCCTTTTTTAATGAACGTGTAAGCCTCTACATTAGGTTTTATCAAAAAAAAAAAAAATCAGAGCTGGCATTTTTGCTTCTTAATAGATAAATTCAAGCTATGCGAACGAGCTCAATATGAACCAGCCTGAGGTTTTGTTTAACTTACTAAAGCTTAGGGAGTTGTTTGATTCAATATTGTTTTTAATGTAATATTATTTTATTTATGTTAATGATAATTTATTTTATATTATCTCTTGCATTAAGGCATATTTATATCTTCAGTAATTATATATTTTAAAATAATATTATTTTTCTTATATAATCACATTAAATCAAACATTACAGTTTAAATATAATGTTATCTAAATAATTTTAATATTTAGATAACAATATATATGAATTACGTTGAATCAAAGAAGTCCTGGGTTTTTCACAATTTAAGCACAAAATTTGGAACAGGTTAATAAAAATTTATTCAAATGGATTTGTTTATCATGTAGCCCAGCCCAAAACAAAGGTCCAGTTAATAACTCAAAAATTCAATATGAGATGCAATTTTTTTTTTTTTTTTCCAAAAAAGATAATATATTGAATAATTAAGAAGAATGTTACACAGTCAAAGGAGAACAAAGAAAATGAGAAATACAATAAATAGAGGACTCAGTAAATAGCCGAGGCTCCAGTACCCCGAAACCTCGATCAGACCGTCCAGTAAGGTGAGAAAGCGACCCGCCCAGCAACTCGAGGAGATTCATCAAAGGTTGCCACTGCAAGGTGACGAGAATACGAGCCTCAGCCACATCATAGTCCCATTCCATCGCGATGCTAAACCGAAAGAAACCATAGTAAACAATAGGAAAAAGATATCAATCGAACAAAACAGATCATCTTCTTCTCCGACCCCTCCCACGTAAGCGTCCAGGAGTAGCAACAGAGAAAACAGGTCTATCCCGCACCATATTAAATTCATTACTAGGATCAGATCCCCCAAAAAACTCAGGAGAAGCACCACAATCCGAAAATTCAGAACTCAGACGAGACATTGAGCCAGTCCACATGGTTTCTAACATCAAAACCAGACTTAGCACTCAGTTGATTAACCAAATTAATCGTATCGACCACGTTAACAGGAACATTAATGAAATTTTCAGAAGCAACCGAAAGCTCATACAAAGTTTCGATCCGTCCACAAACCTTATTACAATTTCCATTAACTACAGGAGATTCCGACGCCGGCAAACCCACAGCAGCCAAATCCTCCTCACCCAAAAGAGTGGACGGACCACTCACATGCTCAAGACCAGATATAACAGTAGGCCGATCCTTCACCACATTATTCTCAGTAGGATTAGTTAATGAAACCGGAGAAGCCCCATTCACATTAACAACCCCAGTCTCAGTAACCCCCTCGATCAGGAATGGCATCAACTTCAGAAATAAAAGAGGGTGGCACACCCAGAACAACAACAGTATCATCATCTACATTATTAGCAACAGTAACTCCATCCCGACCCCCCAGAACCAAAGGGGCATCTTTAATAGCCAAATCCAATTCACAGAGAGGGGTGGAATCGGAAGAAATAGGGATTACAGCAGACACAGGAGGATTAGGAACAGGGTCAGCTAGCGAGGGAGACAAATTGACAGCAGGACGCGACTGAGGGAAAAGCTTACTACATTCCGATTTTTTATGCCCCACCGACTTACAGTGCATACAAAAATTTGGCATACCTTCAAACAACACTTTTTGAACATAACCAAATCTCTCCGGGCCAAGCCAAACTGAATCAGGATACGATTTCGAGATGTCGAGCTCAACAAGAATGCGTGCGATAGAAGGACGAGAGCCGACCGCCGTAGCATTGTCCGTCTGAATAGGGCGACCAAAGATCGAACCCAAACCCAAAAGAATACGGGGGGAGAAGAGATGCGGACGCAGACCGGGAAACGAAACCCACAGAGGGACGACCGGCGATTCCTCCGAAAGATCAAGGTGTGGTGACCATTTAATGATTTTCATGAAGCACCCATAAACAAAATAAGAACGATGAGCGAAAATCCTCCCATAGTCAAGATCATTCGAGAGTTTAATCAAAACATTGGCTGGATCCAACACAGTAACAGAGAACTCCCCAGAAAGTTTAAGATTGAAAAAAAATTTGCGGATTGAATCTAAATCAGGCCGCTTAAGGGGAAACTTCCCAACTAAAGCAAATTCAAATGGTTTAGCAAGATGCAAAAACTCTTCTTCCGAAAACCACAAAGCCGGCATCCCACGAATCGTCGAAACCCGAAAATCAGGGAAACCATTCGAATCAGCGACACCAGATAAAACATCTTTGAAAGATTTCGAGTGCTTACCCTCCAAAAAGCCAGGGTCTAAACATTTATTTGCCATGCAAAATACGCCGGAGACGCGTCGGAGAAGATGGCGAGCAGTGGCGGCTAGGGCTTCAAACGGGGGGAAACCCTAGCAGAGGAAAAAGGCGCACGAAAAAACATTTCGCTTAATCTGAGATGCAATTTTTTATGATTGTTCTCATTGCCTAAATAATATATGATTTCCAATTTCTATTGAATACTTTTTTTTTTTACGATTGAAATTAATTCGTTAAGCAGTAGGAAATTTAAAGCTTCGTTTGTGATAATTTTTTTATTGCTTTAAAAAAAAAATAGTATAAAAGTTTTTAGTTCAAAAAATTTATGTACTAAAAAATTATTTTCGAAAATAGTAAGAAAACTGTCTCAAACAAAAACTTAATATCAAAAACAGCCTTAAATTAAGGGATGCATAAAGATTCGAGTTATTTAACATGTATAACTCATCAAGCATATTCATGTACAAGTCATCGTCTCTCAAAATGCAATATAGAAATATTGAAGACTAAAAGTTGATATTAAACTCATAAGTTGGAAGGGATTTTTTTCATCGGGAGCATCTGGGGAACTCTAGGGTGAAAATTAGGGTATCCCAATTTTGTACGCCGCTTTTATTTTTCCACCGTCTAGGGAGGTTTTCCTCCCCTTCGTCCTCCACCTTCCTCCACCTCATGTCCTTGAACGACTCCCTCTCTCTCTCTCCAAGAAATCTCTATTAGGTCCTCCAACTACTCTAGCAATTTTATGGGCAAACAATCTCTCTCCCTCGGAGCCTATTCCGGATGAATTAACTATGTCCTTTGTTCATCCAAGCAAAAAACTATCCTTCACCGTAGAGGTTCTATTCGAAGGTATGCCTCTATGGAATCTCTCCTTACTAGGATACTCCATTGGACAAAGGCCTTATTACAAAAGGCTACTAGCTTCTATGAATAAGTTATGGACGCTCAAGGGTTCTCTATCCCTACTTTCTCTTTTTGAAGGATTTTTTCTTTTAAAATTTACAAACCTAGAAGACTACAACATGGTCTACTTAGGAAGGCCATTTTTCTTGCTAGGGAAGTCGCTCATTTTTTAGAAGTGATTCCCTAAATTTAAGCTGAAGAGAGACTGGTTTGCCTTCATCCCTCTTTGGGTAAAAATCCAGGATGTTCCGCTTGCCTTCTGGACTCTGTCTGGTATCTCTAAAATAGCAAGTTACATTGGTATTCCATTATTTGTGGACTCGACTACCAAATGTACAAAATTAACCCTTGTCAGGGTGTGTATTCAGATTTCCAAAACCTCAACCTTCCATGAGGAAATTTCTTTACTGATTGGTGGTGAGGAGTTGATTTTAAAGGTTGCTTATAACTGAAAATCTTCTCCTTGTGAGTTTTGTGGATCCATCGTGCACCCCTCTAACCTCTGCTCTTCAGATCCTAATCCAATTCCCACTGTGCAAGCCACAGTTAACACGAGAGGCAGGAGCAAAAGTAGATATCCTCGAAATCATTAAAACTAGTTGTTATCATAATCCTCACAACTAAAAACACAACCACACCTCAACATACCAATCTTCTTGCGATTGAACCCATTAAACCTCCTGCAATTTTCTTTCTTATCAATTTATTGTATGATGTACCACATATGAAAAGAGAAATAATCTTCGATTTTTGAGGAATTGGGTTTGTCCGTCTTCTATGATTACTTCTATTAAGAATGCTATTAGGCTAAAGATTTCGAAATGGAAAAAAACTATGATTCGATCAAAGATGCATACCCAATTGTCCTGCAATGAATATTGGTTCTGCTATTCAAGTTTTGCTATTCACGTCTTCTTGACAATGATGAGTGAAGTCAATCGCTTACCTTCAATCCCTTAGAGGGCCAATATGGCAACCAAGGATTTTGTCCTGAAGGTCTTACTCCGACAAAGTATTGCCTCAAATGCGGTCCCCGTGCCAGTCGATCTTAATCTAGATGGCTCTGTGACAACCCGGGCTATCGATTGCAAGCTGCTATGTCTTGGTGTTAAAGAAAGTATGATGGTAAGCTTTTTTATCTCCTGAGTTCAACAATTCTCCCTTCTTCATCTTTCTTAAGTCTGCTCTGATTTTGTTTTTCTATTTTTTTCCTTGTTATTTACATGTACTGTTACAGTTTGCTTTTATATTTTTGTAACGTTTTTTGTCTTATATAAAACGGGCTAAGCCCAAAATTTTCCGAAAAAAATAAAAACCTTCGAGCGTTGACCACATCAAACAAGGAAGGAGCTGTTAGCCTTAAGCTCTCACTGTTATAATACACTTTATTGTATTTACATTTATATCCTCTACAGTTCTATATATAGCCTTATGTAATGTATCTAAATATAATATAATTCATTTGTTTCTAATTTCATCTTCCTCGTCTTCCTTATCTGTCTCTCGGCTTCTTGCTTTCTTTCATGGTATCAGAGCCATTCAATGGGGGATCAGGATTCCGTTACCTCCCACCCTCCCTCGTCTATCAATCTCTCTGGCGATTCAGATCTTACCATCCCGCCATCTCTGAAGTTCCTCATTTCGCATATCAAGAATCTTCTACCTCATCCCCTAACGGTAGAAAACTATGCAATCTGGCGTCTTCAAATTCTTCGGCACTTCATGACCAATAGTTTCGCCGGACATCTCACTGGCACGTCACAACCACCACCGGAAGAAACCTCCCAGGACTACAAACGATGGGCTCTCGTCGACAGCAACTTGATCTCTGCCCTGTTTTCTACCATTTCACCTCCTATCCTCCCCTATGTAATCACCTCCACCTCGGCGCACGACGTATGGACGATTCTTGAAAAGAGCCTACAGCCAACGTGCAGATCGCGCGTGATTCAGCTCAAAAATAAGTTGCATCACATTCAAAAGAAAGATCTCACGATGCAGCAATACCTCTCTCAGATCAAGCAACTCGTCGACACCATCGCTGCATCAGGCTCAAGCGTCGATCCCGAAGATGTGGTCATCTACATTCTCAACGGACTGCCTTCTTCATACAATTCCTTCAAGACTTCTATCCGAACATCTTCCAATCCCGCGGATCTTGATCACCTTTACTCGCTCCTCTGCACTGAGGAGTTGCATATTAATCAAGATATGCTCAAAGACAGCAATTCTGGGTCTACTCTCACTGCCCTTCACACCACCTCTCACAATCAAAATCGGAACAGGAACTATAAACGTCCAACCAAGAACACTACCTACCCGTCCAAACCAACAGCAACGACGACCAACAACAGCGCCAGCAACGGAATCAGACCAACGTGCCAAATATGCGGTAAAACATGACATATTGCCATTAATTGTTGGCATCGCTGCAACTTTAAGTATGCTCCCACCATCACAACTGGATCTCGTGCCATGATCGCTCAACCCACGTCATACCCCTCGCAAGACTGGGTTCTTGATTCAGGTGATTCTTCTCACTTAACTCCTGACGACTCAAATCTATACAATCAAACCCCCTATCAGGGAACAGATGCGGTATCGGTCGCTAACGGATCCACTATACCCATACAAACTTCCGATCAAGGTCTACTCCCTCTGCCGGACACGAATCGTAAGCTCTATTTACGTAATCTCTAACACGTACCCTCTCTTACTCATAATCTCTTATCAGTTTCAAAACTCACTACGGATAACAAAATTTCTATCACTTTTGACGCTAATGGCTTTGTTATCAAGGACATACAGGACCATCAAACGCTTCTTCATGGACGTCTTCGTAATGGGCTTTACTACATTCAGCACTCTCCGAACACGTCGCACCTGGCTCTTCAAACACAAATTTCTTCAGCTCATCTATGGCATACGAGGCTCAGCCATCCTCATAAAGAAATTCTTTCTGCTCTTACTAAATGTTTACCTGATATTACTAATGTTTCCTCTACCTTTCATTGCATTTCTTGTAATAAGGCCAAGAGCCACAAACTTAGTTTCAATTTGAGTAATTCGGTTACTACTGCGCCTTTTGAACTTATTCATTCTGATATCTGGGGTCCGGCTAACGAACCATCTTTAGATGGTCATCGCTACTATGTTTTGTTCATAGACGATTATACTAGATTTACTTAATGCAAAATAAATCGGAAACTTTCACGAAGTTCAAACTCTTTTGCAGCTTAGTACACAATCAACACTTAGCCAAACCAAAAATATTTCGCTCCGACGGTGGCGGCGAATTCACTAGTAATGCATTCAAATCTTATCTTCAAGACAACGGCATCATTCACCAACTTAGCTGTCCTCAGACCCCTGAACAGAATGGCATGGCGGAGCACAAACACCGCCATCTCATTGAGCTAACCCGTACGCTTCTACTTCAATCCAACCTGCCTCAGAAATTTTGAGCCGACGCACTGTCTACAGCCAATTACCTAATAAATCGTCTGCCATCCAAAGCCACGGATCTCTCCAATATCTAACCATAACCAGGCCCGACATTGCTTATGCTACGAATCGCATATGTCAACATATGCAAACACCTAGCTGTCAAGACTATCAAGACTTAAAACGACTACTTCGGTACATCAAAGGGACTGTAGACCTTGGTCTACCGATCACTAGAGGAAAATTGATCTTACAAACCTATGCTGACGCTGACTGGGCAGCGGATCCAGTCGACCGAAAATCCGTCTCCGGCTTCTGCACTTTCCTAAGTCCAAATTTAATCTCCTGGAGTGTCAAGAAACAAGTCACAGTGGCAAAATCCTCCACGGAGGCCGAATATCGGGCTCTTTCGGCGGCAACATCAGAGGTAATTTGGACCAGACGGCTAGCAGAAGATCTTCAGCTCGTACAGCCTTCTCCAACTCAGATTCACTGTGACAACATTTCAGCAATTGCAATTGCGAAGAATCCCATCTTCCACGCCAGAACGAAGCACATTGAGATCGATTTCCAGTTCATACGTCAACACCTAATAGCTGGCAACATTACAATACAACACATTCCCTCTCAAGATCAAGTGGCAGATATTCTCACCAAGTCCTCCTCCACTCGATTCAGAGACCTCAGATCCAAATTAACCATTAGTTCCAACAATGATTAATTTGCGGGGGCGTGTTAGCCTTAAGCTCTCACTGTTATAATACACTTTATTGTATTTACATTTATATCCTCTACAGTTCTATATATAGCCTTCTGTAATGTATCTAAATATAATATAATTCATTTGTTTCTAATTTCATCTTCCTCGTCTTCCTTATCTTTCTCTCGGCTTCTTGCTTTCTTTCAGGAGCCAAGGAGGGATATTTGAATATGCATGCGGCCATTTTTCTTTTTTTGGATTGGACGGAGTTCCCCTCTTTTGGAAGCATATTATTTGTAATTTCATTGATTATTTTCTTTTCCCTTACAATAAGATATATCATACATTATTGTAATAGTATTTTATTAAAATTTATAAATAAATCATTGTCGTCCATAAGCTATAAATGTTACATCTTATGTACTCTTGAGAATCATTTAAGGTAATTATTTTTGTTACTATAAATATTGTGTGAAAAAGCTTGGTAGTTCCTCTACTATTTTATGAACCTTGGTGGTTGATATGTTAGCCTTTTGAAGAGTATTTAATTTTCTGTTCTATCTCTTTTTACTCTCCTCCCCAGGTCGATTCCTCTCAAACTATCCTCAGCCACCCAAAAACTTAGCCTCTATAAACCCTAAGATCTCGCTCACTAAAGAAAAATCACGAAGTACCTACAGATTTCCCGTAAAAAATTTTTCAATGGTAAATCGAGTGTTGAAAAAAATTTCCATCGTTCCGTCGGAAAATATTTCTGCGGCTGTCCAACGGAGAAAACTTGCTGGAATAACAAAAAACATTAAAAAGAAAAAAGAACCCACCGCTGCTGCCCACTCGACATTACTGATCGACCATCTACCCGCGACAGCTACACACCTGCCCGCATGTGGAATTCGAAGAGGGAATCTGCTCTTTTTTCAAATACTCAATCACTTTGTTGTGAAAGAAAATGTATTAGAAAACTTACTCATTTATATTTAAATAGAATAATAAAAAATTAAAAATTTAAATAAATTAAAATAAAATATTAAAATTAATTAATAATTAAAATAAGTTAATAAAATAATAATTAATTAGAATAAGTTAATAAATTAACAATAAATTAATTATTAATTTAATAACTTTTAAATTATTTAAAAATACATTAAAATAAAATATTAGAGTTAATCATTAATTAAATTTTATTATTTTAATTAATAATTAAAATAAATTTCAATTAACGATTAATTATCGTATTTTATTAAATTAATATTCATTTAAAATAAAATATTAAATTTATAATTAATTAGAATAAACTATAAAACTATTAATTAATTAATTAAGGATGCTATATCTCTCCACTAGCATTACAACCCCCACTGCCTTAACTTCTTATTAATATGAAGATATTTCTTTTTATTCTCTGCCAGCTCCCCCACCATTACCGGACTTTTGCCTGTCTTCAGGCCACCACTGGGTTCTTCCCGACCATCACCTGACTTCTGCCCAACCAGCAACTATTGCAGGAATTTGCCGGCCCCCCGCCCGGCCATCGATCGTCACCAATTTTGCTCTCTCCGACCACCTTTGCTGACTACCATCCTTAATAAAGAAATGAGAAAGACTACCATAGAAATGAGAAAAAATTTAAAATTGGAATCGTTATAGTAAACTTGGATTCAAGACATTTGTAGATTGTTAGATTTTTTATAAAATAGTCAAGAGAAGAACAAATGTGATCCTATTACTTCTCCCATTTGCCCATAGGCCCAAAATTCAGGCCCATTGGATCTTATGGCCTGTGTAAGACCTCTGTCAGAATACGTAAAGAGAAGGGATGATGTTCTGTGCAAAAGAAAATTGAAAAACATTCGAAATGTAAAAATATTTTCAAAATCAATGATTTATTTGATTTGAATCTGATTATATAATATTTTTTCAAATAGACTGGTGATTTATGTCGAAATTTTCTACTAATTTAAAGTGTTAATTTTTATTTTTATTTTGGTTTTTTTCTCTATATTTGATTGCATTTGAGATTTTTTTATAGTTCTATTTTATGAGTTGCTATTATATAATTATTTTGTAATTATATTTTTTTTAAATAATCCCAAAACCGCTACTCTAAAAGAATTATAGAAAAAAATGTGCCCCATTTTAAAAAAGTCTAGGCTCCTTATTAGATTTCGCTTCTTAAGAAAAAAGTAAAATAGCTTTCAAAAACTCAAATTCATCCAAAATAGCTTAACAACTAATATGTGGCCGTTAAAAAAAATAATAATATGTGGCCGTATAATAATTTGTTCTTTTTTGAGAAAATTTTGAATAATAATTTAGGCTTTGTTTGGGACGACTTTCTTACTGCTTCTTGAAGCAATTTTATAGTGCAAAGATTTAAATTTTGTACTAAAAATAGGGGTGTCAATTTCGGGTCACGGGTCGGGTTCGGGTCGAACCGAAACTGACCCGGTACTATTCGGGTCAATCTGAACCCGACCCGTTTCTGTAAACGGGTCGGTTTTCCGAACCTGAACCCTACCCGCTTCGGGTCCGGGTCAACCCGACCCGACTCGAATGACCCGATTCGAACAAAAAACTGTTAGTTTTCGGGTCCAAAAACGAGTCAAACTCCTTTTTTCGGGTCAAGAATGGGTCAAAATGGGTCAATCTCGGGTTCCCGGGTCAAAAACAGGTTATCGGATAAAAAACGGGACATTTTCGGATCAATTTCGGATTGACGGGTCAACCCAAACCCAACCCGATTTTTGAAACAGGTCGAATTATTGAACCCGAACCCAACCCGTTTCGGGTTCGGGTCAACCAAAACCCGAAATTTTCGAGTCAGGTCCAATATTGACACCCCTAACTAAAAGCTGTTTTAAGAATCAATAAAAAAATCGTAAGCCTTAGTTGTAGGTATGACTCTCTAAAGTGTTTATTTTAAAATGGTAGTCTCTTCGATCGATCAAGCAGCTTTCTAATTATATAAAAGATCTAAAAAATGAACAATTCTCTACTCTCCAGCTTTCAAATATAATAAAATTGAATATTATCTATATTCATCGCATTTAATAACGAAATGCGAAAATGTTCAAAATGGGATCGTTATAGTAAACTTGGATTCAAGACAATTGCCGATTGTCAGATTTTCTGGGCCCATTTCCCATTGGCCCAAAACTTAGGCCCATTTGTCCCTACGGCCTGTCGAAGACATCAATCAGTTAATAGAAAAGAAAAGGGACTATGTTCCCTGCAAAAGAAAATTGGAAAATGTTATGAAATGTAAAAATATTTTTAAAAACAAAGATATATTTGATTTGAATTTGATTATACCATATTTTTCAAATAGATTGATGATTGTATCTTAAAATTTATTGTATGTGGAAAATTTCTACTGATTTAAAGTGTTTATTTTTTTGGTTTTTTCTTTATATTCGATTTCATTTGAGATTTTTTTATAGTTCTATTTTATGAATTGACATCATATAATTATTTTGCAATTTTTTTTAAATAATCCCAAAACCGCTACCCTCAAAAAATTATAGAAAAAAAATTTGCCCTATTAAAAAAAATTATTTTAAAGAAAAAAATTACAAATAACTTTCAAAAGCTCAACTTCTTCCAAAATAGTTTTACAACTGGTATATGGTATTATAATTTGTTCTTCTTTGAGAAATTTTTTTATAATGATTTATGTATAACTATCACCCTCTAATAGTCTAATGTATTTATTTTGAAATGCCACTGTTCGGCCAACCACCTTTCTAAATATATAAAAGATCAAAAAATATAACAATTCTCTACTCTTTAATTGCTTCTCAACTCTGAAAAGCAAAGTCCCCCTTTTTAATATTAATTAAAGCCAAAGGTCTTAGTAATAGTCTTGCTTGTTCAAACTCTTCTTAGGCCTCTTGGATCATCCAAAACGCTAAATCTAATGATGCGGTCATCTACCATTTCACCTATTCCTATCATGATCCGGCGGACGCCCTACCACTTGGCTACCTCCACTACTCTTTTCTGCTGCATTTATCTTTTCTGTTATTTCAGTACCGTCCTTATTTAATTTACTGTTTTTCTTTACTTAGTAATAGTTGGTATTACGTGTAGTGGCTTTTGGCTATATCTCTGCCTTCCTTTGCAGAGAACGGTAGAATGAATTATATCAAAACTTCCTTGGAAACACTATTCCATTGGATTGTTCTTGTTTGAGTTTTCTTGATTACGTCCTTCCTTTGCTGATGCACCATAGTTTTGGTATCAGAGCTAAGTTATTAGCAGAAATGGCGGAAGGCAGCAGTCACCCCCGACACGACGGAGATCGAAGTCTTGAAGCTCTCTGGGAAACGCACTAACAGACATCAAAGCAGCTGGACGACTTGGTGAACACGTTCACTCGCTTTGCGGAGGAGATGCGAACAGAGTTACGTCAAATCAGGTTAGCTACCAATCCAGTAGCTCGACCTTTCACCCCGGCATATTTACTGGAGCGCAGACCTCACATTCGGTAGGGCCACCTACCGAGAACAATCCCAGTTGTAATGCTGGAATATTCAGATTTTGAGGACGGGGGTATCCCTGGGGAAGAACAATCCGAGTCGGAAGGAGAAATTCTTATTCCGCCATTAGCCCGAGGAAGACGACATCGCCTTCAGCGGAATGAATCTGAGGGATTCCGCATAAAACTTTTTGATGGAAGGTTACACGTGGAAGACTACGTGGATTGGGAAGGAGCAATGGAGAATTTTTTTGACTATATGGAAATCAATCCGGAGAAGCAAGTTAAATATGTAGTTTGGCGGCTAAAAGGGGGAGCTAGCGCGTCGTGGATGCAACTCCTTCAGAATAGGCAGCGGGAAGGCAAAGATCCCATTCGAAATTGGATTCGTATGAAGCAAATCATGAGGCAACACTTTCTACCTTTAGATTTTGAACATTTGTTATATCTTCAATATCAACAATGCCGGCAAGGCCTAAGGACGGTTAGTGAATATACGGAGGAGTTTTACAGATTGAGTGCGCGCAACAATCTGTTGGAGTCGGAGAACCAACTCGTTGCATGCTTCATTGGAGGTTTGAAGGAAAGTCTCCAAGACAAATTGGAACTCTATGTATTGTCTTTATCCCAGGCGGTGAATTTTGCCCTCAAGGCGGAAGCGCAGTTGCAACGTCAGTATCGATCGAATGCTCCTCACCTATCCGTCCCCGACAGTAATGCTGCACATTCACGGGCCAATACGCCACAGCCAAAAATTTAGACTACAGTTACTTCAGGAGTCCCCAATGTCGCCCCCAAAGTGAATGGAGTAGCGAAGCAGAAAGCTCCATTCCGAGGAAATTCATATGCTAAACCCACTACTATCAAGTGTTTTAGATGCTTGCAACTGGGTCATAAATCCAATGATGCCCGACTCGACATCAACTACAACTAGCTGAAGAGGAGGAGGAATTTAGTCTTACAGGATGACATCGAAGAAGAGATTTAAGAGGTCGTGGCTGATGAAGGAGAACCTATCCTGGGTGTGCTACAAAAATTGCTAATGGCTCTGCGGAGACCGGTCGAGACTCAGGGACATAGTCTTTTCCGTACTAAGTGCACCATCAGTGATAAGGTTTGTGATATTGTGATCGATAGTGGTTGTGCAGAGAATATTATCTCTAAGGCGGCCGTCCAAGCTGTGAAAAAGGTAGTTGATTTCCTTGTCTCGGAACTGTGCAAAATTACTTTCACTATTGGAAAAAAATATCTCTGCCAAGTCACGTGCGACGTCCTTGAAATGGACATTTGCCATCTGATTTTAGGGAGACTGTGGCAATACGACGCCGTTGCGGTGCATGATGATAGAGCAAACACCTATACAATTAAATGGAATGGTAAGAAATTAAAACTAATGCCCGCCAGTGCTACACCGACTTCGGTTCCTACATGCCTCACGACGGCATGCCTGATGGCTGGGCGTGAATTCTTGCAATTAGCTGCTAGTGATTGTTCAGTGCTAGCCCTTGTGGCTACAGATGTGGGTGAAGGGGGATCATCCACTCAAAGTCCAGAAGTGCGTTCTTTACTCGATGCCTTCCAAGACATCACGACCGCTGAATTATCTCAGGCTCTACCTCCTATGCGTAGTATTCAGCATCAGATAGAGTTCGTGCCAGGTGCGGTGCTGCCCAACTTACCACACTATCAGATGAGCCCCCAAGAGCATGTGGTGTTGCAAAAGATAGTTCAAGAACTACTAAGAAAGCAGTTCATACAGTCAAGTTTGAGTCCTTGTGCTGTTCCGGCGTTGATTTTTCTGAAGAAGAATGGGCAGTGGCGTACGTGCATTGACAGCCGGGCCATCAACCGCAATACAGTCAAATACAGGTTACCTATCCCACGGATCACTGATCTCTTAGACAAACTTGCGGGTGCTGCGATCTTTTCCAAACTCAACTTGAGAAGTGGATACCACCAAATTCGTATCCAGTCGGGAGACGAGTGAAAGACCGCATTCAAAACTATCGACAGACTGTTTGAGTGGAAAGTCGTGCCTTTTGGGCTTTGCAACGCTCCGTCCATGTTCATGAGACTTATGCACGAGGTTCTGCGGCCCCATTTAGATAAGTTTTGCTTGGTGTATTTTGATGACATTCTCATATTCAGTGGTTATTTTGAGGAGCATATTCGCCACCTCCAAACCATCCTTGAGACTCTCCGAGAGAACCAACTGTATCTTAATTTGGTTAAATGTGAATTTGCTGTCACTAATGTAAATTTCCTAGGCTTTGTGCTTATGCCAGAAAGGATCAAGACTTCTCCTCAAAAAATCTTGGCGATTGTAGATTGGTCGAGGCCACCGTCATTCACTGACGTGCGGAGTTTCGACGTGCTAGCCATTATTATCAGAGGTTTATCAAAGGGTTTAGTAACATCATGGCCCCAATCATGAACTGTTTGAAGGCTACCTCCTTTACCTGGACCGTCGCCTAACAGAAGAGCTTTGAGAAGATTAAATTGGCTCTTAGTTCTGCACCGGTCCTAGCCTTCCCAGATTTTGAAAAACCTTTCCAAGTAGATTATGATGCCTCCGCCATCGGTGTGGGAGCTGCTTTATCTCAAGATGGGAGGCCGATTGAATACTTCTGTGAGAAGCTAAGTTTCGCTCGACAGAAGTGGTCCGCATATGAATAAGAGTTGTACGCCATAGTGCGAGCTCTCAAACAATGGGAATATTACCTGTTGCATAAGGATTTTGTGCTGTGCAACGATAACCATGCGTTACAATACATCAACAATCAAAAAATATAAATCGTATGCATGCAAGGTGGATCGTTTTCTTTCAACGATTTAGTTCTGTAATCAAACACAAAGCGGTACGCATTAATCGTGTGGCTGACGCACTCAGCAGGCGAGCAGCTCTACTCACTCACCTCAATGCCGAAATAACTGGACTGCATGAGTTGAAAGAATTGTATGCCACGGACAGAGAGTTCTCTCAGATTTGGAAATCTTGCATGGAGGGACACCCTCAGCAAGATTATTCTATACAATTGGGCTTCTTATTTAAAGTCAACATTTTATTCATTCCTGACTCTTCGTGGCGCCCTTAATTAATTAAAGAATTGCATTGCGGAGGCTTGGATGCGCATGCGGGACGGGACGGGACCGGACATTGGAGCTGCTTCAATCATGTTTCTTTTAGCCGCACTTGAGGAGGGATGTAACCAGGTTTGTTGAAAAATGCTCTATTTGTCAACGGTACTAAGGTACGACTTAAAACATTGGACTCTACTTGCCATTACCTATTCTTGATGCGATCTAGGAAGATTTAACTTTAGATTTCATGCTGGGTCTACCCGCACAAAGCAAGGATCTGACTCGATTATGGTCGTTGTAGACTGCTTCTCAAAAATGGCGCATTTCGTTCCTTGCTAAAAAACTTTTGACGTTGTCAACATTGCTCATCTTTTTTTTCAAGAAAATTGTTAGATTACATGGTCTACCTCGTAGCCTAACCTCAGACGGCGACATCAAGTTCGTTAGCCACCTCTGGAGAGAACTATGGAAGCGCCTACACACCAAACTGAAATTTAGTTCCAGCGTACCATCCCCAAACCGACGGACAGATGGAGGTCGTCAACCGAACATTAGGCAATATGTTATGTTGTCTCGTTCAAAATAATCCTAAAAGGTGGGAAGATTTACTTAGTCAAGCAGAATTTGCATACAACTCTTTGGCGAACCGTTCTACTAGGCACAGCCCCTTTCAAGTGGTTTACACTAAGCCTCCTAATCAACTGGTAGATGTCGTTGATTTACCTAAAGGTAATAATCCCGCTGCCCATAAAATTATAGCGTAGATTGCTGACACAATCCATACGGTGAAAGATAACCTACAGAAGGTCAACGCTAAGTATAAGCTGGTGGCGGATGCTTATAGGCGCTACAAAAACTTCTGTCCCGGTGAATTGGTGATGTTAAGAATGCGGCGAGAATGATACCCGCAAGGAACGTACTCCAAACTTAGTCCAAGAAAAATTGGACATTTTCCCATTAGCCGCAAAATTAATGATAACGCCTATGTTATTGATCTACCACCAGAAATTCATACTTCTTCCACATTTAACATATCAGATATTTATAGTTAACATCATTCTGATGATATGAATACAATAAAAATCTCGTTGAAGTCGAGCTTCTCCGAACCCAGGGAGAACTGATGCGATCATCTACCATTTCACCTGTTCCTATCGTGATTTGGTAGACGCCCTACCACTTGGCTACCTCCCTAATCTTTTATGTTGCATTTACCTTTTATGTTATTTTAGTACCGTCCTTATTTTATTTACTGTTTTTTCTTTATTTAATAATAGTTGGTATTACGTGTAGTGGCTTTTGGCTATATCTCTGCCTTCCTTTACAGAAAACGGTAGAAAGAATTATATCAAAACTTCCTTGGAAACACTGTTCCATTGGATTGTTCTTGTTTGAGTTTTCTTGATTACTTCCTTCCTTTGCTGTTGCACCATCTAAGTTGTTAAATAATGAAGAAGATGACCATAACTTTCTACAAGGGATGATTAATAATAGGAAGAAGCACAAAATTTTACTTCTTGAGAAAATTATGGATAATAATTGTTTTATAACTATCACCCTTTTAATGTATTTATTTTGAAATGAATGTGTTTGGCCAACCACCTTTTAACTATATAAAAGATCTAAAAAATGAATAATTCTCTACTCTCCTGCTTCTCAACTATGAGCCGCAAGGTCCCTCTTCTTAATATTAAAGACAGAGGCCTTAGTGACAATCTTGCTTGTTCAAACTCCTCTTAGGCCTCTTGGATCATCCAAATTAAATGCTAAATCTAAGTTATTGAATAATGGGAAAGATGACCATGGCTTTCTACATGAGAAGCTTAATAGGAGGAAGAACTAGGGGCGGAACCTCTTTATGGCCAGGGTAATTGTCCCCCCTAAAAAAGTTAAAATACTATGGTCTTTAGGCAATAGCCCCCAATATAATTAAATACATCGTGATATATTATTGCTAGGGAATGATGAACCAAATACAAAGAGAAATAGTAAATCAAAATTTGTTCCGGGAGCGCTGCCCCCGAAAACCCCCGCAGGGGCGCTGCCCCTTGATCCCGCCACCTGACCGGGCATGTCGAACCCCGCCAGGGGGCGCTGCCCCCGAAAACCCCCGACATATATGCGAACAGTTACTTATACGTTTGCCCGCCTCCCTCCGAAAATTATGTTTGGTTCCGCCCTGGGAAGAACCACAAACTCTGGTAATGAATCAAATCAGTGATTTTGTTTTCTCCAAAATGTAATGCTACAGCATCTAACAGTACACCTTTGAGTTTTATATTAAATCTTAGGATGTTATTGGGAAATAAGTTAGTTATGCCATTCACCATTTTCTAGCAGCAAAAAACTCTGGAAAAAATATCAAGGTTGAAGGTATTTCTCCTATACCTAAGGCTTCTCTCCTCAACAACTTTTCTAATTATAGGCTACCAGGCTTAAGCTAATTATGCCTTTCATCATCCATCCTAATCGGACTGATTTTCTTTAAAAATGAATTTTGACGGACAGCATTATATATCCTTTCCAATGAAATTTTAGGTGAATTCAACCAATTAAAATACTTATGAGGGTTATTTCTGTGTAAAACTTGATATCAATGAAGCATTTGACATCATAAATCTCATAACATTGATTCTTTTAGGTTTTGCAATACCCAACCAGAAATGGCCTTTCAACAATCGTAGCTGTGATTTTTTAGCTGATTAAGTATCTCATTAAGTGAAGAATTTTGTATTTTTGAATTTGGGTTTTATATTTGTAGCCCTTAAATTATGTGGCTCCATACATACAGGTTTTTTTCAAGCAATAATAGAACCGACAACTTTGATTTTATAAGAATCAATATCTTATCTATTCCATATATTATACATTATTTAAATTCATCACATTAAATTCATCTGAACGATTGTGTCCAGAGATGCCACCATCCAGAACAGAAATGAAATAAACTATATATAAGAAAATATTGAGTCCTCACTTTGTGGATGGACGCAGGAGAATAGAAAAGCTGAAGCTAATCGACGAAGGATAAAGAGAATGTGTGGCTACAGACAAAATATCATCTAATTCTATCCTCTCCTATCTCTGTAGAGCAGCAGCCATCACCAAATTTGAGTGGAACAAGCCTGTCTTGCTTTTCTCCACATCTTAACCAGCCATTTTCCATCGAGAAAATAAAATATGGCTCAAGTCCTTAATTTTATTGGAATTTTCAATTTGGGATAGCTCAGATTATTCAATGTTTAAAGCTGAAGAAACCATAATAATCACTCGTTATATTTATTAATTACATAAATAACATTTAGTAATACTCTTCACATATGGATAAAAATTAATTGTAAGTCATGCTAAACGATTATAAGTGACTTTTAAAATCATCAAGTTAACTAAAATATGAATTTTTTTTTTTAAGGTCAGCAATTTATTCATTTTTTGTGTATTAAAAGTAAGGTAGTCGGGGTGTCAATTTCGGGTTTCGGGTTGGGTTTGGGTTGGACTTGGAACTGACTTGGGTTCAAATGGATTCACCCGAACCCGAATCATTTTTTCAAACGAATCTCTTTTTCAGATCAGAACCCGACCCACTTCTGACCCGAGTCAACCTGACATGACCCGCCAACTCGGATTAGTGGCAGAAACGGTGGAGAGTGGCTGGCAGACGACACGAGGAGGTGGAGGGCGGAGGACGGAGGGCGGACGGCGACACGCGATTGATCTGGCGGCACGTGGACGGTGGAGGGACGTGACGAGATGCGGAGGAGGGCGAACGACGGACCGAGGAGGGAAAACGATGGATAGAGGAGGGCAGATGATGGACGGAAATGGAGGACGACAGACAGTGGAGGGACACCACGAGATGCCAGCGACGAGGCAAATTGATGCGGCCCATTTTTTTGGGTCAGCCTGGGTCAATTCTGGGTTGACGGTCAACCAGAGCCCGACCCGTCTTTTCCAAACAGGTTGAATCCGGAGCCCAAACCTGACCCGTTTTGAAATTGGGTCGTCTCTAACCCAAAATTTTCGGGTCGGATTCGAGTTAGGATTTCATGTCGTGTCAAATATTGACACCCCTATAAGTAGTCAACTAAAAAAAAATTAGGTACTTATAAATCTAGAGCAAGATTATTTGTAAAAGGGTGAAATAACTTAGTACATATAGGAACGCATATCACCTTGATCTATTGGTTTACAGTTTTAATTATCAATCAAAAGGTCTTGGATTCTAGTCTTGTGTATCATAATTTTCTATTTTCACATAGAAATCAAAATATAAGACTTTTAGATAAAATATTCTAAATAGAATCTAATAGAATAAGAATAATAAGATTATAATATAATCTAATTAGAATTCAATAGAATAGAATATTTTTCAATTTATCCTCCAAAAAAAGATTAGTATTAGAATTAAGCATCTATTTTTATAGTGAAACACCATATATTTGTGCTAATTAAGATTAATCTTTATGTCACGTGACGTTGAATCAAAAGAGATTTATATCAAGTACTTAATATTGCTACATTCCAATTTATTTTTCAACTATGAGACTAAACCCAAATCTAAACCACCTTTAACAATTTTGTTAGGATAAATTTTGAGTTTGAAAATTGATCAAATTTTAGTGAAGATGAGTCTCAAATGGTTAGATTCATTTTGAAAATCCTACTAATCAATTAAAAGTTATATTACACTCATTTCAAAATAAATTTAACAATTTTTTAGACTAATACCACCAAAATATTTGATCAATTTTTTATATTGATATAAATATGTTAATACTATATTGAGCTTTGCATCATCATCATCATATAATTGCTAAGGTATTCATGAACAAAATATTATAGTCATGACTCATCATCTTGAAATATATCAATTCATAAGAAAATATTTTTTTGTTGGGATGTTCTTCTATAAATTATAACAAGCGGAACTTAACAAATATTGACTATATTTTTAATTAGTGTTATATATAAACAAAAAGAGATAATATTACATAATCTAAGGAATATCCAATGACTATTAAACTCATCCTTTTTTTTGGACTTTTGAATTAATTAACACAAATTTTTATAGACATCACATACGTAAATTTCGAACTCAAAAACTTTTTGGTTGATAGTAAAAGCTCCTAACGCATCAAGATGAGTCATGTAAGTGATGCTTATCTAGGGGTGTCAATTATTGACATGACCCGAACCCGTGTTAGGATTCACCCATTTAACAAATGTGTCAACTTTGGGTTTTAATTTTCGACCCGTTTAAAAAACGGGTCGGGTCCGGGTCAACTCGGTAACATGAAATTGACCCAGCTGCCAAGTTCCAACTCGTGTAGTCGTAGCCTTGCCCTAGCCCTCATGTCGAACGGTCAAACGACAGAGTCGTACAAGTCGCCTTGCCTCGTGTAGTCGAAGTCGCACCGGTCGCCTTGCCCTCGCGTGGTCGCATCTGTGTTGCCCACCCCCATTCAGGCTCGGCCCAGTCGCCGGTTTCGCCATCTCGCGTCGAACCTTGGAGCCGCTTTGCTCTTGAAGTCTCGCAGGCACGCCTCGGCACGTTGCAAGCTCTCCCAACTCTTGCAGCCTCGCCCTCGCTTGAACCACGCTTGAATCCTGATCTCCGGATGACGTTCGCAAGTCGGATTCGGGTTGGGAAATCTGACCTGTACGTAAGAACAGGTCGGGTTCGAGTATGCCAGTTTTTGGCCGGGTCAAGTTGGATTTGACCCGAACCCGACCTAGTGATCCGAATTGATACCCCTATACTTATCCATAGGGGTGTCAATTTCGGGTCACGGGTCGGGTTCGGGTCGAACCCGAACTGACCCGGGTGGAAAACGGGTCGACCCTAACCCGACCCGAGTAGAGAAACGGGTCGAAAATCCGAACCCGGACCCGACCCGGCGGGTTGCCGGGTTGACCCGACTCGACCCGCGAGGCAGAGAACCCGACCGCGGCAGCACGCGGCAGTGGGCGAGCGCGACACAGCAGCGGGCGAGCGCGGCAGCGGGCGAGTGCGAGCTCGAGCGCGGCAGCGCAGCACGCATGGCAGCGGGCAGAGGGCGGGGGCAGCGGGCAGAGAGCCGGAATTTTTATTTTTTTTAAATTAAACGGGTTGGCGGGTTGACTCGGCAACCCGCCAGGTCAACCCAAACCCGACCCGTTTTTTAAACGGGTCAATTTCTGGAACCCGAACCCGACCCATTTTGAAATCGGGTAAGGTCCAACCCGGATTTTCCGTGTCGTGTCAAATATTGACCCCCCTACTTATCCAATTTATATCCCGATACCCTCACACAATAACATTTTTCCCACTCCATATATTCATTTTTACAAAATAAAAATGGATTGAAAAAAATGATGGTCATTCATTATCCAACGGCCATACTGGCCTGTTGTTTCTTCACCAACCATTCCTTAGCCTCTGTTATCTCCACTTCATCATAGCCATGCAAGCGGGTGAATGTGTCAGAATTCCAGTAACTCGCGGAGGGGCCAGTAGTATATACATGGAAATAGTATAATATATGAGCGAAGTATTCGGCCCCTCGCACAATGTCTACGGCCGTTCTCAATGGTTGCTACTACCTCTCATCCCTCGCGACCAGCTCCAACCCTCGCAGTACTTCTATATTAGCCTCCTCCTCCTCTCGCTCATATCGTAATCCCATCTCTTCGAACTCCTCTCCTCTCCCATCGGTCTCTTCGACCCCTCGACTCATCCGCAACGCTCCTGTTCTCGCTACCCCTTCCACCCTCACTACAGCCGTGGTAATCTACGTACCATTCTACCTCTCTATCTTAATTTGTCTCTCCCATATCTCTTTAATTTGAGCGGTACTTCTTCATAATAGATATATGTAAAAAAGAAGATTAGAGAGTTAAATACAAGTTTGCATATGTTTGTTGTTGTTAATTTTTTTAGAATATTTAAGTCAATTAAGGCAGATTCATACACACATCGCATATATAAGACTCGAACTCAAAATCTCTTAATTGATAGTCTAAGCTTCCAACCAAAAGGCTAAGGTGAGCTGCGTTTGTTGTTGTTATTATTATTACTTTGTTTATGGAGATGATGTCATTGCAATTAGATATATATGCCTTTTCAAACCTTTTTTAAATGGAAATTTATTGTATGAAAATTTACAAGTTATATAAAAAGAGGTGGATCTTTTTTTAAGGATATGGTGTGCAAATTTAGGCTTCGTTTGGGACGGCTTTTTTATTGTTTTCTAGTACAATTTTTTTTATTTTTGAACTAAAACTCCGTTTTAGAAAGCAATAAAAAAGCCGTCCCAAACGAAGCCTTAATATCTTTTCTATCAGCTGTTGATTTGATGTATTTACAGATCATTTCTTTTTCTTTTGCAATACATGCACTGTTATAATATACGCAGCTAATTTTGATTTGTTGGTTGAAAATTTGGCTACCAAACTAAAGGTTTTAGATTGTGATCTTATGTATGTGAGCTGTGAATTTATCTTAATTGATCTAAATATTCTAAAAAAATGTTATATATGAGCAGCATTTCTCTATGAAAAACAGTCTGCTAAGTGTCCTAAAATGCAATGTACGTGCTAAATCCATAACAGATATGTCAGATAAGGAAAACTCTTTTTTTTTTTTTTGCTTCTTTAGGATTTGTTTGGGATCACTTTCATTTTTTTTTGTAAATATATGTTTGTTTTTTGTGTTTTATAATTATGTTTATCGATCGATCTCTTTAAAAAATTAATTCTAACTATTTTAAAAGCACTCAAAATAATTTTTAGGTGTTTAAGCATTTTTAAAAATACTATCACTATCATCACCGTAGCCTCCTCCAGCCGCCTCGCCGATAATTGACATCACCATCAAATAAATCAAGTTATTTAATATTTATTCAAAATAAAAGTATCATTTTTTTTATACATCAAATAATTTTTATTTCATATCAAAATTTAAATAAAATAAAAAAATAAGAATGGTCCGAAATCTTCTTATACTTTTTTTGCATGCTTTAATGCTGGAAACCACAAGTAGCTTAATTAGGAACCTTACCTCTCCTTACAACTTATTGCCTTCAACTATTTTTTTCGAAAGTCACTGTCCTCCACCCACTAAATTATTAACTCCGTTGGGCTGTCCTCTTTACGTAAATATATATTTTTTATACTTTATTTACAAAAAAAGTGGTATTTATATGATCAGTACACCTGTAAACTATTACTTTTGAGCAAAAAGAAAAATAAAAAAAATAATTATAAAGTTAAGTTGGCTTGGTTCTAGTGAAGTTGCAAGTTGCCTCTAAAAGAGAACGAATATTCTGTTTGCACCTTTAATTATTTAGAAAGCAAAATAAATAATAGGTAGAACTTTCTAAATTTCAAGACAACCACTTGATGAGGTATTGTTTGCTTTTGGCCAACTCAAAATTTATACTAAAATAAGATTTCGGGTTCGTTTGGGACTGCTTTTTTATTGCTTTATAAAATGGAGTTTTAGTACAATTTTTTTTTATTTTTGTACTAAAACTCCGTTTTATAAAGCAATAAAAAAGCCGTCCCAAACGAAGCCTTCATTTGGCTTATCACTTTTTTAAAGCAATTTTTAATATAAAATTTTAAATTTTAAATTTTTATACAAAAAAATTTATTTTAGAAAGTAATAAGAAAGCTATCCAAGGCTTTGTTTGGGATATAACAATTTTTTAGCAAAAAAATTATTAATTTGAAATTTATATAAAAAAGACTGTTTTAGAAAACATTAAGAAAATTGTCCCAAATAAAACTTAAAATTTCATTTGAGATGATTTTTTTACTGATTTTTGAGGCACTTATTTAGTACAAAAATTTTTTGGTCTAAAATTTTTGGTATTAAAAAACTATTTTAAAAATTAATAAAAAATCCATCTCAAATGAAGTCTAAGACATTATTTGGGGCGGCGTTCTTACTGTTTCTTAAAATAATTTTTAGTATAAAAATTAAAATTATACTAAAAAATTATTTTAAAATATAATAAGAAAGTCATCCCAAATCAATCCAAAATCTCATCCCTTAATCCTTGTAACTATCTTAGGGAGTAATCATGCCAAGTCTTCTGAATATTTAATTTTAAAAATTTGGATGAAGCCTTTAATAATATGCTTTCTTTCATAGTATCCGAAAACATTTTATATCCATATAAAAACTTATGCTCTCCCAATCAACCTTCAAATCTTCCCAATTGCGTTCAGATTCATTTCCAACTGGAGTAGTGCTAGACTGGGCCGGGCGGGCCACTTCACAGTTGACCCGTCCTCCCCATCTCCTTATATAAAAACGCAGTAATGTAATTCACGCGCGCCAAGTCCTCTGTCTCCCCTTTTTTCAATCTTCGCCGGAGTGTTACTTATCTATTCTAAGCCAACCGCAACTACAGCGGCAAACCGCCTACAGCAGTTTCAGCAACTGAAGCCCACTACTTCTTCTGCAGTTTTTGCATCTCCACGATTCAAAAACTGCTCCTTTCCACTCTATAAATACACATATAGATCTATAGGACTGAAAGATCTATCGAAATCCAGAAATAGAGTGTATTATATACTTTTTCATTTCTTTCTATTTTATTCTCTTTACTGTTCTATTTCTGTAATCTAATCTCCTATCTGCAGAGCTTGGTATTTCATCCTTCTGATTATGTTTGTATGCTCTATTTCATTAATGATTGCAGGAAATGGCGTCCGTTGATCGATTGAAATCCGGTTTTGAGCAGTTTAAGAAGGAAGTTTACGAGTGCGTTCATAAATTCCCTCTCTCAATTTTATTTTTCAGGCTTTAATGATTTATAAGGGACCAAAAAGAAAGGAAATTATGTGATTCGTTTCTTTCTTAGATCTCTATTATCTTTTTTTTTTACTTTTGGGAATAGTAACAGAATTAAGCTTTGAATCTTATCTATTGGCAGTGCTAAAGAAATTGTATATTCTCGGGATGTAAATTACTTTGGTTTTTGCTAAGCAATATTATTTTCTTAGACGTAAGAGATTTGTTTGGTTTAATTTTGATGGCAGGAAGAAGCCCGAGGTGTTTAACCAGCTTGCCGAGGGCCAGAGTCCAAAGGTAAAGCTTTCTAATTTCAATAATATAATTCTGGACATAGACAAAATTTGAAATAAACAAAATTTCGCTGTGGAATTCCAGGCTTTCCCTTCAAGAACTTTCAAACTCTATCTATTATATAACATTTCCATTCTTTTTTCTGTTAAACTAAGCAACTTTATGTTTCTACAAACGTCCTACTCTCTCTCTCTCTCTCTCTCTCTCTCTCTCTCTCTCTCTCTCTCTAAATATATTATATATAAAATTAACAAATTTATTAAGATTAATATTATACATATTTTTATTTATAAATTTATGATTTTAGTTGTTCAAAATCAAATCCTTCTTTCTTGTGCAGTTTCTAATATTTGCGTGTTCGGATTCACGAGTGTGTCCATCTGTATTGTTCAACTTTCAACCTGGGGAGGCTTTTACCATCCGCAACATCGCTAACATGGTACCACCCTATGACAAGGTATATTTACTTAACCATTTCATCCTTCCTTCTGCATACCATTTCCCTTCAATTATTTGTGATTTATAATACTTCAGTGCACTTATTATTATTAATTTTTTCCCCTCCAGACAAGATATTCTGGTATTGGTGCTGCTGTTGAGTACCCCGTTGTTCACCTCAAGGTATTTCTCAATATGTATATATATAAATTCAATGAGCTTATCACAATTAGCCATAATGAATGATGTTTTGTGTTTGACTTTGTCTAATTAAAAATTATTAGTCATCTAAATATTATCACTTACAAAAAGTCCTTTTTTTATGAGTGGATGAGGTTATCGATAAGCAATTCTATGATATTGTATTTGTTATAACTTGTCTTCAACTTATCTCAAGCTTATAAAGTGTATAGTAAAATTGGTAAAGATTTTGTTTGTGATAGTTTTCTTATTTCTTTTTAAATAGTTTTTAGTATAAATTTTTTTTGTACTGAAAAGTTATTTTAGAAAATAATAAAAAAGTTGTATCAAGCAAAGCCTAAATTTTATTTGTATTAAAAAAAAAGGAAGAATATATGGTCGAATTGTTGATATCTTAAATATTCCTTATATGTATTAACGATAGGTTAAATTTCATGTATGACAGGTAGAGAATATTATTGTTATTGGACACAGTCGTTGTGGAGGAATCAAAGCACTCCTCTCTATTAAAGACAATGCTTCTCTCGGCACGTAAGTTTTACATATATATTGCCACATAGCTATAATATTATTTAATACTAGTATTTAGTTTTAGTGGCTCTTTTGACATTTATACATAAAATTTAGCATCTTTTAGTCCAGTAGCTTGTAGAAGTTTTGAAGTATTATTTTCTTGGAGATACGGCGATAAGGCCACATTTACTTAACAATTAAGTCAACTTTTTCTGAAATTTCCATAATTATAAATGTTTCTCAAATATTTCAACTCAATAATTCAATGAAAAATCTATGAGAAACATTTTGAAGATTGTAAGAAGTGAAATCAAAGATAAATTTCAAAATCAAAATGCTTCAATTATCACCTTTGTTTAGCTTACTCAGTTAAGCGATACAAATCATAGTTGCTAGAAAGCTGTCCCAAACAGTCCCTCTATCCCAAACTACGTCATTCCTCTTCTAAGAGAAAATATTAGAGATTTTTTCTCACCAACATAACTCACAAGAATTTTTTTTATCAACTACTCAGTTGTATATTTCTTCAAATAATATCTTTAAGAAAAATTCAAATGGAATAAATATGTCATATTATTAATCCGGTAAATAACTTTCATGTACAGTGACTTTATAGAGGATTGGGTCAAAATCTGCACTCCGGCAAAAGAAGCAGTGAATCAAGCTCACAGTGATCTCTCCTTTGAAGAACAATGCTCAAAGTTGGAGAAGGTAATTATTAAATTTATTTTTGTCCTCTCGCTGTACCATTATCTTGATATAAATTAAGAAAGTCATTATTCAACAGGGTGATATCATTGTAAAAATTAATACATAAGGGCGTTATTAGCTATAAGAGTGGCATTAAAGTAAATTCATACTCTTAAGAATGATACACCAATAAAAATACTACTTTTGGCAAAACAACAATATCAAATAAATAATAAGACTTCTAATTTAGGAGTTAAACGATAATATATTTCAAATAATAATAAATCAAACAGCATTATATGACACAACTTTTGAATTGTTTTGATAATGCATATTTTCTTTTTCTAATTCTCAATTTCACTGGCCTTTAAATACTTGCAGGAAGCTGTGAAAGTTTCTCTTGAGAATTTGAAGACTTACCCTTATGTTAAGGAAGGCCTCGAGAAGAAGACCCTCGCTTTGTACGGAGGGTACTACGATTTTGTCAACGGTGCTTTTGAGACATGGGAGGCTTAAAACTATTGTTATATATGTTGTTAATTTACTTACTTCAAAGCTTCATGTATCATTAATATTCATGAAGACTTTTAATGTTTTTGTTTATTTTGAGTTTGTGTGAGTGTTTGTCATCTCAATCAATTATGTTGTTGTAGTCACCTGCCTCATAGCTAAGTGTTAGAAGAGCATTAGCTCTATCACAAGCCATCGTTGGAGTGTTGACATGGTGTTTATGTATGTGTAAGGTCATTGTAATTTTAACCTTGTATTTAAATTTTCTTTTGTGTTATTAATGTTACAAGAATGATGATTTTAACTATGGATATGCAGAAAATTTTCTTATATACTAATAGTGCACATCTCAGTTTCATTGTGTACTTGAATTGATGCTCATTAGCTCAATAGATGATTAGACGATCATATGTGTTTAGCAATATATGCCAAATACATTTAGGCAAGATCTGGCATGCCACATCGATCTATAAATGATAAACGCTTGGATCACTTAATTGCAACTCAAACAATTGTTACCAACTCAGCATTTATAATTATAATGTTATGATGATGAATGAATTTTCCCAAAAAAAAAAAAAGTTATGAATAAATCTTTATAGTTTGGTGGCTCATGATTAATAATAATAAGGGTTCATTTGGGATAGTCTTTTTATTGTTTTATAAATCAGCTTTCTCAACAACTATTTTAAGAAATAGTAAGAAAGATGTTTCAAAAAATACCATTAAAATTAACCATATGCAATAAGCGAAAAACCTTAACAACTAAACAGCCTATTAAAAACTCATAAATAAGAGTACTACAAAGTTTATTTAGCAAATATGTCATAAAAATGTCCTTCAAAACTTAACAACCATGATGCAAGCCCCCCTTTTTAATGATATTATTAATACAAATAAGAATATTTAATAGTTTAAATATTTAACTATCCATCATATTATAAACTATAAATTATAAGAACAACTCATGTCATGATGAAGTCATATGACGCTTCTACAAATTGTATTACTTGATAAAAAATACATAAGCTTCAAAATAAGTAAAGTCAAATTAATACAAGTGTTAAATAACCATTTAATTTTTTTCAAAAAAAAAAAAAAAACTTTCAGTAAAATTATGGAAAAAGATATTCTCATGATATTTTGACCCAATTTTAGCCTAAAAAATTTAATGCATAGTGCTTTATCATGTGAAGTTAAATAATTTAAAGCCTAAACTTAATTTCTAATGCGAAAAGTTTTAGTTCAAAATATATTTATACTAAAAAGTCGACTTAGAAAACAGTAAGAAAATTGTCCCAAACAAAGCCTAAGAGCCAAATAAAATACTCATTAATGATGATTTAATTACTTATTTGATTATTTATTTTATATTTTTCATATATCTTATATAGTTTAAAAATAATATATATTATTTGAGATTTATTTATGATAAAAATATCAAATAAATAGCAATATAGCAATATATATATATATATATATATATATATATATATATATATATATATATATATATATATATATATATATATATATATATATATATATATATCATCAAATAGCTAAATAATACTCAATGAATTGTCCAAATCTTAGTTAAAATCTATACATACAATTGATATGTCATCAAAAAATTATTTTGATCGGACATGAATCTCGAGACAAAAATCAAGTTGGAAACTTCAAAAATTAAATCTGGGATCATCTGGACTCTGATTTTAGCAAACTTATAGCTGAACTGAGCGTCTCAGAAATATGAACCCAGCGACACCAAATTCAACACAATCCGAGCCCAAATTGGTCCAAATCAAAGACTTAAAGAACATTCGGAAGGTTCAGTCCATAATTTGAATTACCAAACAGTTTCTAAATATGACATGCTTATAGTCAAATCAAGTGGCTTGACGAGACAAGTCCAACGAGCCCAAGATCACCGAATTTCGATATCATTAAGAGCTTCAAATGTCTGACGAATGGTCCACAATCAAGGGATTCAATATCAGCCGTCCATCCAATCCACTCCAAATTTCCTCTTGATCCTCCCCCTATTTACGGGTCATGTCATCCTCAAAAAACTATAAATAGCCCCTCATTTCTTTTGAGAGGGGACCCAAGCAAGAAGAAGAAGAGAAGAGTATGAGGGAGGAAACTCCTCCTCGACCACCACCGAGATTCACTCAGACTTCCACGGGATGTCGGAATTCTGCCCGACTTCCACGAGACACCGGAATTCTTCCCGACTTCCATGGGACTCTAGAATTCTGTCGAACTTCAATGGGACGCAGGATTCTTCCCGACTTACACGGGATGCCGGAATTCTACAGATCTCCAAGTTACTTTGGAGTTTTGCCCTAATACCATCTAACGTCGGAGTTCTCCCTAGTCAACGACTAACGTCATACTTCTAACTCCGTTTGTAGCCAGATTTTTACCCGACGTCAGATTTCTGCCCGTTGTCGGATTTTCACCGGACATCTATCCGATGTTGAATTTATATCCACTGTTGGATTTCTACCAGACGCCTTCCTTCTGACCTCCGTCGTCAAACAACGGCCCTTTCGACCTCCTGTTGACCCATACATTTAAAACCATGCGAAAAGAGGCGAAAACGATGCTTTAAGCAATGTGTGCATTGACGAAATGCATCACTTAAGGGGTCAAATGACCTCCGAATGCCAAACGGATGGTATTGTTGCGATCATGACACTGAATTCTACTTGGTCGAGGTCCCCCTCGTAATTGAATCGGACGAAATCAGTCAGAAGTGACGACTGACACCCGAAGTTAAAGTGCAAGGCTGATCAAACGATGTCAGATCGACAAACAGACTTCGTCGTTGCATCCGGAACATTGCCAACCTCTAAAAATTATATTTTTTATATTCAATTTGGATCATCCGGGGTGGTGGCACGAATCTCAAGGCAAAACATGCATACTAGGGAAAGAGGTCTCGAGGTTGCCCAAACGAAGTCTGATCGCAAAACAGACTGCGTCATTGCGACCGAGACATCAGCAATACCTCAAATACACTATCAATTCATTTAATTTTGATATTTAATGAATTCAACACATATTTTGAGACGAATGCACCTTAATCGATATCTTTTTGGGGGCAATTATCAAACTTTCACCATTATGATTTGTTCATAAACTTAATAATAATATTTTATTATTTAATATTATTATTAAATCTAATAAAATAAGAAGTTAAATTAA
The DNA here is from genome assembly GCA_022539455.1 of Dendrobium nobile. Taxonomy (NCBI): domain Eukaryota; kingdom Viridiplantae; phylum Streptophyta; class Magnoliopsida; order Asparagales; family Orchidaceae; genus Dendrobium; species Dendrobium nobile. The sequence goes on along the minus strand of CM039722.1, from coordinate 51,713,278 downwards.
ATCTCAAATCTAATTTAATGTTACCTCGACTCTGTCAAAATTCTGTGCTAAATCATTGCAAATATCCTGAAATCCCGTAAAATCTGCTGATGTCGATTGTTAGTATAGCCTGCCCATTAAAGTGAAAGAAAATGAGAGTTTTGCTATATTAAAGCACAAACAAGAAAGTACATTTCTTGACACGTGTAAAGGCAAAAGCTAAATATGACCCTATGGTCTAAGTCTATAAATAGAGAGCTGTACATCCCTGTAACATATTCAGAATTCAATAAACAATTTTATTTCTCTTTCTCTGAGTCTCGTTGCCTTTCTCTGCTGCTTTACCGCTTTTTGCAGTTCATCATGGTATCAGAAGATTAGGTAAGAAATCTGAATCTCCTCTTTCGATTTCGTCTTTCTTCTCCTACCTCTGTTCTTTCTTCGTCACTCTTTCATTCATGGAAACATCTTCAACATCCCAATCCGCCACTCAATCAAACCCGCAAATCACCGCTCCCATTATACCCCCTCAACTCAAATTTCTTATAAGCAACATCAACAACCTTGTCCCAACCCTTCTCACCTCCGATAATTACCCAATATGGCAGACCCAAGTTGAAAAGATCTTAACAGCAAACAGCTTCAAAGGATTTCTTGATGGATCCACTTCTTGTCCACAAATTCCATTACCTCTGTCGGCTCAACCGATTCTTTTAAGCAAGATTCCTGGACCCTAATAGATCAACATCTATCCACTGCACTCTTCTCCACCATTACTCCTTCAATCCTCTCATGCGTTCTGACCGCATCTAGCTGCCATGAAATCTGGACAACCTTGGCTCATCGTCTTCAATCAACCACTCGTTCTCGCCTCATCCAGCTCAAAAATGAGCTTCACCATATGTCCAAATGTGAGAGCTCGTTCCTTCGATTTGCTGTCTGAATCTGTTTTTCTCCCAGTATCAGCGGGACGATATTGAGATCGTCCAGGCCGATAAGTGCATTGAAAACGGCTGATTTCTGGAGTATTTTCTGGAATGATTTCTGGACTAGATCGTCCAGGCCGATTTTGGATCGTCCTGGGACGATCAGATACGACAAGAATCCCGAGAGCAAAATCGAAATTATCGGCCTGAGGAATCGTCCGGGCCGATTTGATTTTGTTCTGATCGGCCAGGACGATGTGGCGATCGGCCGGGCCGATCAGACTAATGATATAAGGAAATCAGCTCGTATTGAGGAGAGAGAAAATCATTTTATAAAAACGAAAATATCTGAGGAGAGAGAAAGAGAAGGAAAGCGAAGGAAAAGTTCATTTTCGGAGGCTGCGGAGCGCTTTTCGTCCGTCGCCGCTGTTGAGCAATTTGTTTATCTCGCTGTAAGGACTCCGAATCCTATTTCTGTTTTCAGATATATTGATTTTTGATCGAGTTGTGCACTGTTTTGTGTTTTCGTAGTCGAATTTTGGACCCGGTTTTGTATTGACGAAACTTTCACCGCATAACTTTTGATATGTTATTGATATAAGTTTTCTACACGTTTTGAGTATTTTCTGTAACGATTTTACCGGTTATTTTGGGTTCTGTGCGATTTTGATCGAATAGAAAAATATCAGGATGTTTATTAATGTGGCTTCAGTAAAATAATAGTCTTATATTATTGTTGTGCACGTTCTGTGATAATTTAGTAAATTTTTGTTTTATTGGTGATTTTTGTGTAAATTCCGTATATTGCCGTTATGCCGCTGGATTTTCGTACGATTTCTGATTCTCCTGAAATTGATAATTTGAATGCATATGAATGTGACTATCTGATTATTGATGCTAAAAGACAAGTGGGAACCTGGTTGAACGTTGGTTGGAGATTGACTTGACCTGTACATGATGGTGGGCCGACGGGCTTTCCTTTAAACCATTGATTATCGATATAACGATTGGGAGTCATAAGGAGTTCTTATAGATATGCCGACGGGCAATAGAGTGACGACTCTTTTTTATTAAAACTAACGTATGGATATCTACAACAGCAATATGGATTCTACAACAGCACTATGGATTTCTACAACAGCACTATTGATAATAGCCAGTGTTTGTGCTTGTCCAGTAAGACCATTGTATGAAATTGCACTGATTGGACTTCCTGATATGCATTGACCTATTGATTTCTGATTGATTTATTGATTGACGGGTTTGACGGATTTATTGTATTGAATTGACTTATTACTGATTGAATTTTCTTGACGGATTTATGGATTTACGGATTTATCGTTACTGTACGGTTTCATTGATTGGTCGCTGAGCATTGATACTATTGAGCATTGATATGGATATGGATGGATGTTGTATTAATTCATGGATACCGACACCGCTATGGATATGGATGGATGTTGTATTGATTCATGGATACCGACACCGCTATGGATATAGATGTTGTATTGAATTGTGGATATAGATACCGACATTATTGATTCATCGATATTATGGATTTATTGATTCACGGACATGATTGATACTACTGACACGGATACTGATATAGATTCACTGATACATTGATTCATAGTACCGATCATTGAGTGATTGATTGATTGGATTGATTGTTTATTGATTTATCGATTTGATTGTTGTATAAGATTTTATTGCATTGATTGATTTCAATTGTATTTGCCGATTGTATTGATCCTGCTCTTTCACTATATTGATTTGATCGTTTATTGGGATTTTGAGTTGATGGATATTATTGACCGGAAGTAATTGCTTTACTGAATTGATTGACGTGATTTCACTGTTGTAGCATCGTTCGTGGTCGTCAATGGATTGTCCTCTTTATGGATATTGATACGCTGCCGTAATGACAGGAAGTAAGTGAGATTGGAATGATAGATTGATTTGCAAGTGTATGTGCTGACATGATTCCATTCTATTGATTTGACTAATGTTATAGACTGATACGATAGATCAGATGGCTAGGCGACCGTATTGATGTAATTGATGTTATCGATTGCTATGATAGAGATTGTAGAGATTTGACTGATGCATTGATTTCTTGAGCTTTATGGATTCTCTACTGTTCACTGATTTTATCGACTTCTGTTCCGTATTGATTTCTGTATCTGCATTGACTCATTGATCATGTGCGACTGATTGATTTGACTTGATTTGATCGACCTGCATATTGTTTCCAGTGTCGTGCTTTGATTTCAGTTGTAGGCTTTGGTGACCTGCTGGGCTATTTAAGCTCATTATATGTGGTTAATATTTCAGGTGCAGAGCCTCCCGCGTGAAGCTTCTTCGATCGCTGTAGCTTTGTTTGTTTTTGTAGCCATTGGTAGGCTTTTGTTTTGTAGCCGTATGGCTATTGTACATATTCTTTTGGACTCTCTTTGGACTGTGTATATGTTGATATGTGGATTATAGTAGATGTTGTATTTCTTTCCTGTAATGCAATTATCTCTGGATGACTGTATTGATCTGAGCGAAAAGAAAAAAAATAATATGGAAAAAGAATGTCAGATGAATCCTTTCACTATTGATATCTGGGACGTCACACCAAAGGAGACAAACTCATGTCTCACTATCTTCTTGAGGTGAAAGCAAAAGTTGACGCTATTACGGCCGCTGGCAGCACGATCGACCCCGAAGATGTTAGCCTATATATGCTGAACGGACTCCGTCCTCTTACCAGTCCTTCAAGACGGCTATCCGAACAAACCTTCAGCCACTGAATCTTGATGACTTTTACAGCCTTCTTTGTAGTGAAGAACAAAACATCTTACAAGATGCTTCCCAAGACCTTCAGGCCTTAAGCCTCACAGATAAAACCCTAGTTCTCACTGTATCTCGTGGATGAGGACGTGGCTGTTCAAACCCAAATAGAGGCACTCGTGGCCGCTGGTCACCGCAACAACCAGGCCGCGGTGATCGCTCATCGAACCGCAACGTCACATGCCAAATCTGCAACAAATATGGTCATTCGGCCATACGTTGCTGGTACCGCACGGATCCAGCTTATACCGAATCAACCCAAACGCCAGCCCTGTTCAGTCCATCAGAAAATCCAAGACAGAATGACTGGTTCTTGGACAGTGGTGCTTCAGTACATCTCACGGCTAATGCAACTACCCTCAACAACTCAGAACCATACACTGGTTCCTCACAAGTCACCCTGGGCAACGGTAGGCAGCTCCCAATCCAAAACACAGGTAATGGGATACTACCTACACCGTCAGGTACCCTATTTCTTCACAAGATTCATCATGTACCAAATCTTGCATTCAATTTAATTTCAGTTCACAAATTAGCATGTGACAATAACTGCATTATTTCCTTTTCTCCTTATGATTACCAAATCAAGGATTTGACGACCAAGCGTCTTCTTCTTCAAGGCACATGCCATAACGGTCTCTACAGCATACCGCACAATAGTTCTACATCCAAACTTGCACTTCTCTCTATACAAGCCATCCCTGATCTATGGCATCATCGACTCGGTCATCCCGCCTTCTCCACAGTTCGCAGTTTAGCTCAATCTCAACCCAGCATATGTACCGATTCCTTTAATAATTTTTGCAATACCTGTAACATTGCCAAGAGCAAGCGTCTTTCTTTTTTACCCTCTACAACTACTACCTCCGCGCCATTCGAACTTGTACATTCTGATGTATGGGGTCCGTCCCCTCACACTTCTATGCAAGGACATCGTTACTTTGTGATGTTTATTGAAGACTTTACTAAATACACTTGGGCTTATCCTACAACCAATAAATCTGAAGTAACGAGCATTTTTATTAACTTTCACAAGTTTATTACCCGTCAATTTAATCTACACATTCGCACAATTCGAACTGACGGTGGAGGTGAATACCTCAATAATATCTTCAAATCCTATTGTACTTAACAAGGAATTCGCCACCAATACACTTGTCCGCACACACCTGCACAAAATGGCGTCGCAGAACAGAAAAATAGACATCTTCTTGAAACTGTTCGCAGTCTTCTTTTTCACTCCCACGCTCCGGCTTCTCTATGGACGGATGCTCTACACACGGCCACTCACTTAATCAATCGGCTGCCAACTGTCACCCTACATAACAGCACACCTTACCACTCTCTCTTCAAGAAACAACCAACGTATACTCATCTCCGTATATTTGGTTGTTTATGTTACCCGTGGTTAAAGCCTTATTCTCAATCCAAACTATCACCATTGTCTACTCCCTGTGTATTTATCGGCTATGCTCAAGACCAAAAAGGATATTTTGTCTTGATTTATCTACCAATCGCATCTACGTTTCTCGTCACGTCGTATTTAACGAGCGTATTTTTCCTTATGCCAAGCCGCCTGACACAGCTTCTACACATCACACACAGCACCCTTTATCTCACTCCCCCCCCCCCCCAACTTCTTGTCCCTACAACCATGGGCGCCACAGCCTTACATCACCACAATCGACAACAGCCCATATTACCTGAACCTCCCACCGATACTCCTCAACCCAGACAGACACATTCCCTCAGCTCTCCTTCTGGCTCGACAGTTCCTGATCCTCCAGCCACCCATCAACAACCTTCAGTTACTATTCCCAATGCTCCTAACAGACCCTTGCATCCCATGGTTACTAGGCTAAAATCAGGAAATCTAAAGCCTAAGCAAATTCTTGACCTTACCCATCAAGCCACCACCTTTGATCCTACCACGTACGCACAGGCTTCCAAATTCGAACATTGGAGAACGGCCATGTCTCAAGAATTTCAGGCTCTACAATCGCAAGGTACTTGGGAGCTCGTACCCGCAAATCCAAATTACAAACCACTCGGCTGCAAGTGGACATACCGCACCAAATATAACTCTGATGGAACCATTGCTCGATACAAAGCCCGTCTCATTGCATTAGGATATAATCAAGAATTTGGATTAAATTACACTGAAACATTTAGCCCTGTAGCAAAAATGTCAACACTACGTGTTCTATTACTTCTTGCTTTAAATCATAACTGGAATATTTGCCAATTAGATGTGTCAAACGCCTTTTTACACGGTATGCTTACTGACATTGTTTACATGAAGCAACCACCAGGCTACCTCGACACAAACCATCCCACTCAGATTTGCAAACTCAACAAAGCGCTATACGGCCTAAAACAGGCACCGCGTGTGAGACCTCGTTCCTTTGCTGTAGCTGCTGGGAAAAGTAATTTTTCCCCAGGATCGGCCGGGCCGATGGTGAGATCGTCCAGGCCGATCTGCACTGTTCAAAATGTCGGCCTGAGAACAGTTCTGGGAGTCGTCCAGGACGATTGATTTTGGTCTGATCGTCCCGGGACGATTTGGCGATCGGCCGGGCCGATCAGACTAAGGATATATGAAAATGAGCTCGTTTTGAGGAGAGAGAAAACATTTTATAAAAATCAGATATTTTGAGGAGAGAGAAAGAGCGGAAAAGCAAAGGAAGAAGTCCGATTTCGGAGCCCGCGGAGCGATTTTTCGTCGTTCGTTGCTGTTGGATATTGTGTTTGTCTCGCTGTAAGGACTCCGAACCCTACTTCTGTTTTCGAAGATTTTGAGGTTTTGCGAAATGGTGCTCAGATTTGTGTTTTTGTAAGTGATTTTCGTACCCAGTTTGGTACTGACGAAGATTTCACCGCATAACTTTTGGTATGTTGTAGAGATGATTATTCTGCACATTTTAAGTATTTTCTGGAAGATTTCATCCGGTCCGTTTTGATTCTGCGGAGTTTTATTTTGACTGTAATTTATTATGATGTCTGAATTTGTTTGAGCAGTAGAAGAATAGTCTTATATTGTTGCTGTGCACGTTCTGTATTAATTTGGTGGATTGTAGTTTCTGGAGATTTTTGTGTAAATTCTGTAGACTGCCGTTACTCTGCCCGTTTTTCGTACGATTTCTGATTTCCCCGAGATTGATAGATTGAATTGATACGTGCATGACTATTGATATGATTGTTCTAGATTTCTTTAATATTGCTTATTGCATCGATTATTCATTGAATTGATTGTGTTACTGAAAGACAAGTGGGAACCTGGTTGAACGTTGGTGAAGATAGACTTGACCTGTACAGGATGGTGGGCCGACGGGCTTTCCTTTAAACCATTGATCATTGATATAACGATTGGGAGTTATAAGGAGTTTTATATGCCGACGGGCGGCCGACGGGCAAAAAGAGTGACGACTCTTATTGATAGACCAACGTACGGATATCTACAACAGCAATACGGATTCTACAACAGCACTATTGATAATAGCCAGTTAACCTGGTTGATCATGACTAGTGTTTGTGCTTGTCGAGTAAGACCATTGTATGACATTGTATGATCTTGCATCGTATAGACTTCCTGATTGCATTGATTTATTGATTTCCGATTGATTTACCGATATTGACGTGGATTTATAGATTTATTGATATTGTATGGATTTCATCGACAGATCTATTGATTGCATTGATTCATCGCTATCGATTGTATCGACTTGATTTATGGATTATCGATCATGGACTATGGACTATGGATTATGGATATGGATTGCATTGATTCATAGACACCGGCACCGACATTGATATGAATTCTGTGTATTGATTCATAGATATTGATATCGACATTGATATAGATTGTATTGATTGATAGTTATCGACATTGACATCGATATGGATATGATATGGACATATGGATACTATTGATACGACAGATTCTGAGATACTATTGATGCATTGATATAATGGTTCGTCGTGCCGATTATCGATTGATTGACTGGATTGATTATTGCCGTATGGATTTGATTTATCGTAGAATAGATTCCTTTTTGGAGCTGATTGTATTGATTTCTATTGACCTGATGATTTCATTGTATTGATTTGATTTAATTTCAATTGATCTTTCGCCGTATTGATTTGATTGTTTATTAGGAGTTGAGCTTATTGACATAACTGACTGGAAAGTGCTTTATTGATTGAGATGATTTCCTTATTGTAGCGTCACGCGTCGTCATTATGGAATGGTTCTCACGAATGTATTGATATTGAACATCGTATATTGACATCGAGTAAATTGTATTGAATAATTGACTAATTGATTTGTAAGAGTACGTTCTGACACGAGTCACTTATTGATTGATTTGATGTTATAGATTGCTATTGACTGAAATAGATGTTCAATTGATAAGATGAATATGATAGATACAATAGATTGACTAGACGACACGACTGATTGAACTGATAATATTGATTGATAGAAACTGCTACGATGAATAGATATTGACTGAAAGCACTTATTGATTTGATAGCTGTGACGTATTGATCTATTGATTCTTTTGCCGCCGTATTGACTATTGAGTATTGATTGATTCGATTTGATTTGATTTCCGTACCTGCATAGATTCATTGATCATAGCTGACTTGACTCGATTGACCTGCATATTGTTTCGATCGTGCTTTGATTTCAGTTGTAGGCTTTGGTGACCTGCTGGGCTAGTAAGCTCATTATATGTGGTTAATAATTTCAGGTGCAGGGCCTCCAGCTTGAAGATCTTTCTGCCGAGTTCTGTAGCTTTTAGTTCTGTAGCTCTTTGTTTTGTAGCCTTGGTAGGCTTTCTTTTGTAGCCGGTGCGGCTATTGTATATGACCTTTTGGACGCTTTTTTGTCTGTACTCTGTTGTACTATATGTGAATTATAGTATCCGCTGCTGTTTCTTTTCTGTAATGTAATTATCTCTGGCTCTGGATATAGATAAGTATGCATGGATTGATATGAACAACAGATAAGGAATTGATAGAAAGAAAGGAAGAACAAAAAGAAAGAGAGGCAATAGAACGATCAGACGAATCCTTTCGCTACACGGATCTTGGGGTCGTCACACCGCGATAGTGGTTCGAAAGTCTCACCGGCTTCTTACATGAACAAGGATTCACCACTAGTAATTCAGATCCATCTCTCTTGATATATTGCAAAAATGGTCATAACATTTATTTTTTAGTCTACGTAGACGATATCATCTTGATAGGAAATCACCAAGCTACGATAGACAGACTGCTTCATGCTCTACAAAATAGATTCCACATGAGGAATCTCGGCAGACTCACACAGTTCCTAGGCATCTCAGCCGATCAAACTGAGACAGGCATCCATTTACACCAACAACGGTATGCAGAAACCATCCTCCAACGAGCTGGTATGCTCAACAGCAAGCCGGTTCTAACTCCAACCCAACTCAAGATCAGCAACTCAACAACCTCCACACCATTCTCCAACCCCAAACTATACCGTCAGATCGTCCGAGCACTCCAATACCTCACCCTCACTCGCCCCGATCTCACGTACGCCGTCAATAAAGCATGCCAACACATGCATCAATCGACAGATCTCCACTTTGAGTCACTCAAACGCATTCTCCGGTACATACGTGGATCCCTCAACTATGGAATTTCCTTGACTCCGACCGACTCCTTCACTCTTCGAGCTTACACCGACGCTGACTGGGCTGGAGACCAATCCGACCGGAAGTCTACCACAGGCTACTGTATATTCATCGGCTCCTCTTTGATCTCTTGGAGTGCAAAGAAGCAGACGACTGTTGCCCGATCATCAGTAGAGGTAGAATACCGTGCTGTAGCCTCTACCGCAATAGAAATCATTTGGCTCCGTAGACTCCTTCACGAGCTTGATTGCACGCAACATCAACCTACCACTCTATACTGTGACAACACGTCGGCCATCGTCCTTGCCAACAACCCAGTCTATCATGCCCGGACGAAACATATAGACATCGATTGTCACTTTATTAGAGAATGTACCAAAAATAAAATAATTCAGCTCCATCATATTGCCTCAAAGGATCAGTTGGCTGATCTATTTACCAAAGCTTTAACAATCTCCAAATTCCAATTCCTTCTTCCCAAACTGATCGACAACCCCTTGTCATCAGTTTGCAGGGGCATGTTAAAGCACAAACAAGAAAGCATATTTCTTGACATGTGTAAAGGCAAAAGCTAAATATGACCCTATGGTCTAATTCTATAAATAGAGAGCTGTACATCCCTATAACATATTCAGAATTCAATAAACAATTCTATTTCTCTTTCTCTGAGTCTCGTTGCCTTTCTCTGTTGCTTTACCGCTTTTTGCAGCTCATCATGCTGTAGCCGGATTCAGTCATCCCTCCCTCTCGTCCTAACAGTAGCTGTAGAAGCCACTTCAGCCAACTTCAACCTTGCGAGCAAGATCCAGTCCACGAGCCTCACTTGCCTCTTGCATAGAGAGCTAGCCGAACTCCCTTACTCTAACGAAGCCTTGGTAATCCTCTCTCCATATATCTCTCGATCTCTGTATGAGATTTGGCTTTGCTCTGGTGCAATCCCATACGCAGGCACCTTTTTTTGTGGTGGAAAGCTTCTTGGAAAGCTGGGAGGCTAATCAATCTTATGGGTTTGGGAAGATGAGCTTGCGGTTCATGTCTCTATAAAAGATCGAAAAGCGTTGAAGCGATCAATTGTGGTTTCATGGCTGAAGCAAGAGGCGTTCTAATTAAAGAGCCAAAGTGACTGCAGAAATTTAGATTCTCTAAATGGGATTATGGCAAAAGATCAAGATTCATATGGAGATGAGGTTAAATGACACCGAAGGTGAGAAAACCTTATATCATAACTAAGAAATGTGAGAGGTGGACAAAAGATGAGCACAAGAAGTTTCTTGAAGCTGCACAACTCCATGGCAGAGCTTGGCGTTGCATTGAAGAGCATATTGGAACCAAAATTGCATTACACAAGTTCGTCTCTAAGCTTTAGATGGAGTTTCCAACGTGAGATCCTGGTTTCAATACTTAGGTGATGGATTTTCCATCCACAGCCCTCCTCATGTAGAGAACTTATGTTATATGACAAATAACACATGTACCAAGAAACAGGTTGTTAAGATGAAAAGTGATCCTCAAATTTCTCAACTTTGAGATGGGCAATCCTACCTTCAAAACCTTTCTAAGGAGATTCTTGAAGGTCAACCATGATGAGGGTGAAAATCTAAGCCTGCTGCTAGAATTTATGGGATGCTATCTTGGAGAGTTGAGCTTATTTAGGTTTCGTTTGGGACGGCTTGCTCACTGCTTCTTCTTAAAGCAGCTTTCTAGTACAAAAATTAAAGTTTTTGTACTAGAAAGTTGCTATAAGAAGCAGTAAAAAAGTTGCCCCAAATGAAGCCTAAGTTATAAATGTGTTCAGTTCCTACCATCAATTGTAGCTACTTCAACTATTTTCTTGCAACATTCACCATCAACCAGGAAAATCATCCTTGGAGCAAAAAAGACAGCATTGTACTGACTATAAAGTGTCAGATTTGAAGGAATGCATCCATTTAATCCATAATTTGTAGTTGAACAGAAGAGGATCCAATATTGTGGCAGTTAAAAAAAAATAATACAGGCAGCATAGATTCAAGTTTGTGTCTTCAATAGTTCCTCCAGCTGTTATACCTGGATCATTTCTAGAGGATTATGGAGTAGAGGTTTTATGAAGATATTTTCTTGACATGTCCCAAACTAAACAAACTAAATTTCAGGAAGTTGGAAGTTTTGTAAGCTTAGATGTTTTTTTTTTAAAAGAAGAAGAGATAGAGAGAAGAAAAAACAAGCAAAAAAAAAGAAAGAAAGAAAGAACAAAGGAAAAGACTTTCCAAAAATAAAAAAGAGTGAAACAAAAAATAATTTTGTACATTTTGTTTTTCTCATTGCCGTCGTCAACGTCGCCGAAGGTATAATCCCTCCAAACTCAAAACCTCGAGAACACATTTTCAGAGTTTGTGGCGCACCGGAAAACCGCACATACACGCCTTTAATGCGCGTGGTGGGATGGGACCCCGATGCGGCGCCTACGATGAAGCGAGTAATCACCTTAAGCTCCATTTCGGTGTTAGCAGCGCACCGGAAAATCGCCATACACGTCTTTATTGCACGTGATGGGATCAGAACCTAGTGCAGCGCCTACGGCGAGACCGGACTATTTTTAAGTACCCTCGAGCGGGGGGAAAATAAACTGTATTTTTAAATATATGCATTCGAAGAGCCCATACACGCCTTTGTTGTGCGTAATGGGAATGAAGAACACGACCGCGGTGTCTAAGGGAACCTACCATACACACATTTATTGTGCGTGGTGGGAAGGCTAGTCTCCCAAAATTTCCCCTAAACCGGGAGATAGACGCCGGAAGGCTGCCGAAATTTTGTCTAAAAAAAATAAGGACTACAAAATTTTTTGGACAGTAGGGGACTCATTAATTGACAACGGGGAACAAAAAAATGTATGACTAAAACTTAAACCCAAATAAATGAGCTCAAACTTAAATTTGATTCAAACACTAATTTTTGAATAGCAATGAGCTCATCTTGGGCTCAAATGAACTTTAATCAAATGACATTGAACCTATGATGAACTTGAGCATAAATGAAATAATCAATGAATGATTTGAATTTAAATGATCTAAGTGCAAAGCACTTTTAACTTAAATAGATGATGAAGAATAGAACTTAATGCTAAAGTTAGAATCTCCAACTCATAAAATGATGAATTTTGGGCATACAAAGCAAAAAGCTTATGTTGAAATGAAGCTTTAATGTTAATTGAAATGATGCATGGTTTGATCCTAAGCGAGAACATGAATAAACATCGCAAGTCGTATAGGGATCAATCACAAAGTTTGTATTAAAAATGCAAGCATCCTACAAGCTAATGCAAGAAAGAGTTGAACAAGATATCATGCAATACTCTTGATGCAGGGAATCTACAAAATGACAGTTCATTCATAACACAAGGAGGTTTATAATAAGTGCGACAAGTTGCATATGAATGAACTTCAACTTTTAATTCAAGCAAAGGACTCATGGTGGAATACTTTCAGATATAGGCAACGTACAAGCAAACATGTTGGACTCCTTTACAAACAATGAAAATCAATGTGTAATGAGCACCAATGAACAAGACACAACATAAGTGGCAAATAAGTTCCCAATGCTCTACGAAGGAGGAATTCTCTATAAGTATATTTGACACGACTGTGAAATAGAAGATATGTGACAAATGTGCTGACATTCCAATCAATATGTTTACAATAAAATAATAATAATAATAAATGAAGTTTTCTAATAAAGGTTGAGAAGCTCTAATGCCAATCGAAATGCATCATGTCCACAAACTGAGCAAGAGGGTTATGAAGAAGATGATTCCTTTGCCATCAATGTCCACAAACTGAGCAGATATGCTAACTTGTATGTAAACAACAGTGAAAATTGTCATCCTACACATGTATATGCAAGGAGATTGTGGAAAATATAACTCTCTCACAAGTGATATTTAGCCCGTAACAAGAGGCACATACAGAAGCATGTGACATGTGTCAGAGCATTCACACAATGGTGAGCAAATATGTCTATTACTTATGGATAGGGGGAGTCGACATTTAGTGAATATAACAACACTGTGTAATCTTGCAAGAAGATATATCAAGCCTTGCAACCAGTTATAATAAACATGTTGAAGAAGTAATGGATCATCCGCTAACATAGATATACCCACAACAAATATCTCCAAGTTTTCGTAAAAGACCAGTTGTACACACATGATATCCTCAAAGAGGATATAAGAAGCCCGCAACAAGCGCTAAGATACTTATACAGCTCATAATAAGGCAATGTTAAGTAAATGTACCGGTCTCTTACAAATAGGGGGAATTCAACATGTGATGAATTGAAAGACATGACGTCTTTGAATAGTTCGAAGATAATATAGCTCTCATGCAATTAATATGGTTCAGCCGCAAACAAACACACCAGTCCTTAACTAGTAAAAGCAAAGAATACATAGCAAATACAAATTTTCAAAAACCTATTTTGTATTCAACATTCTGTCTGTGGGCAAATATGAAAGAATCACAATAGATATAAGCAACTATAATTAAAAGTAAGAGATTTAGTACACTATAATCCATTTGCAAAAAGGCAACAAATCGTGCACGACAGTCCACCTGTATATAACGAGCAGATAACTAGTACAACACCACACCACCGGATCTACAACATCCATACAAGCGGACATAAGACGCATACGAGCTTCCAAAATATATCCTCACACTCAGATGATCAATGATAAACATTCAAAAATACCTTGGCACATGCACTATAATATGTATGCACATATATACACTAAAATGGGGTATACAATCAAACAACCGCATGGGCCCCGACAAGCGTGTTTTGGATACACACGTGACGTCTAGAGATGCTGCGTGGGTCAAAAAATTTGATCATGATCCTTCTAAGTATGTAAAAATGAATCGATAGGGTTTAATTATAAAATGCCACCAAACATCCTTATGAGCCCCGACGAACGTGTTATTGGTACACACGTGACGTCTAGGAATGCTGCACGGGTTAATAAGTGAATTCAAGTTCGAACCTGATCTTTCTATGCATATCAATAGGCGTCAACAAGGTTCAAACCATCAAATAAATATACGATTGTTGTGACCAATATATTTATTTTAATACATTTATATTAAGCCTTCAAGATCTATAATCAACAGAATTCAATAACAAAACCATCAAGCCTATGAAAAACCTAATCCTCGGTCAATAGCTCATCCGAGTCGATAAGGTTCAATCAACAAATGGAAATGACCTCAAACACCATGATGATGGCCGCGTTGAATATAAATCTCAACTTGAGGGGTTAATTTCAAATATTTCAAATACCACTCAAATGCTCAAAAATTCCAAACTTTCAAAAATCATTCAAACCCAAATATTTAAAATTGAAATCAACCATCATAAATATTTAAAGCAAAATATATTCATCCTCCGTAATAGTTTATTATGATATATTCTCAAATAATCTTCTGCTAGTAAGGATGTGGTACGTGTCCTATGACCGACTGTTTTGTTATCAAATGGCACCACAGGATAAACAGTTATGACCCGGGGTCCTCTAAACCGAGTGATTTTGCCACCAAATGGCACCACGAAATACCGGTTATGGCCAGAGCCAATACGCTCCTTAGTGACATCAAATTCTTGAGATATGAATCAATAGGATATGATCGATATTGCATAAAGCCCTCTGTTAGCTAAGGTGGATTCAAATTTATCCCCTTAGGCAAATATCCAACCAAGGTCTACAAGGTCCCCTTGGACGAAGCAACCCATGGCTGCCTACAATGATCCTTCTGTCAGGTTAGGTTAACTACCTCCTCTGACTAAGTAGACTAGGGACCACGATAGCTCGGGACGACGGAACCATTGAATCTTGATCGGGTCTATCATCCATTCCCCCACCATCCTCTTTAAGTGCAAGATGGTGAAATTTTAAATTTTAAATATCAAACCTCTCAATCATCCTAAGCCCATTGCTGGTACTATATACCAGATACTAGGTATCTACGGATGCGACATATCTGATTGATGACTAGCCTTAATCAAAAGTTCTCTCTCATTATCGGGAGAGGTAATTAATTATAGGGGCTTGCGCCTATAGGAAATCAGAACTCATATCATAAAGTCCTCGCAAAATGAGGGCGAAATCTCTAGGTAGTTTCTTATCTACAAATCCATTTGCCTTCGAATATTTACCCCAGAATTTAATCCATTAAAACTCCCTCGAAGAAGAAAAAACACAGGGGGCGGAGGCCGGGGTCGAATTTTTGGAGTCCACAACTCTGTCGCCCGCTGACTACGGTCCTTGCAACTTACGTCGCCCATCAACTACAGTCCTTCCGACCAAACGAACACGTCAATAGTGACTCTTTGTATTCTTATCATGTACTTCATATAATGTACATCAAGCTAAGGCCTTCCCCCAAAGGAAGGGCTTCATTTGTAATTGACTACAAATAATAGTGGATTCATTCAAACTGGGCTAGGCCCCGTTGTTTTGCCCCTTTTCAATGGTTTATCACATGAAAATTTTGGTGTCTCATATGAATGTTACAGCCTCTCTCATATTTGTGTGCGTGCCGGATCTTCGTACAAAATTAAGACGTTAAATTTTATATTTATCTACCATCACAAATATTCCAAGACGCAACAACAATTATATGTAGTAATTAGTCTATATATTTTAAATCATTAACATGATAAAAATCTAATTAGTTTGGAAGAATTACGATTCGACCATTATAAAATAAAATATTTATGCGTTTGAACAAGATTTTTAAAAATTAAAAAAAAATGAACATACACAAAATAATAAGATAGTTTTATAATTTGTGCAACAGCATAGTTTTAAAATTTTTAATTTTTTATACTAAAAAAATTATTTTAAAAAATAATAATAAAGTCATCCCTAAATCTCATTCCTTAATCCTTGCAACTTTCTGAGGGAGTAATCATGCCAAGTCTTCTCAATATTTAATTTTGAAAATTTGGATGAAGCCTTTAATAATATGCTTTCTTTTATAGTATCCGAAAATAATTTATATCCATATAAAAACTTACGCCCTCCCATCTCCTTATATAAAAACGCAGTAATGTAATTCACGCGCGCCAAGTCCTCTGTCTCCCCTTTTTTCAATCTTCGCCGGAGTGTTACTTATCTATTCTAAGCCAACCGCAACTACAGCGGCAAACCGCCTACAGCAGTTTCAGCAACTGAAGCCCACTACTTCTTCTGCAGTTTTTGCATCTCCACGATTCAAAAACTGCTCCTTTCCACTCTATAAATACACATATAGATCTATAGGACTGAAAGATCTATCGAAATCCAGAAATAGAGTGTATTATATACTTTTTCATTTCTTTCTATTTTATTCTCTTTACTGTTCTATTTCTGTAATCTAATCTCCTATCTGCTGAGCTTGGTATTTCATCCTTCTGATTATGTTTGTATGCTCTATTTCATTAATAATTGCAGGAAATGGCGTCCGTTGATCGATTGAAATCCGGTTTTGAGCAGTTTAAGAAGGAAGTTTACGAGTGCGTTCATAAATTCCCTCTCTCAATTTTATTTTCAGGCTTTAATGATTTATAAGGGACCAAAAAGAAAAAAAATTATGTGATTCATAATTTCTTTTCTTTCTTACATCTCTATTATCTTTTTTTACTTTTGGGAATAGTAACAGAATTAAGCTTTGAATCTTATCTATTGGCAGTGCTAAAGAAATTGTATATTCTCAGGATGTGAATTACTTTGGTTTTTGCTAAGCAATATTATTTTCTTAGACGTAAGAGATTTGTTTGGTTTAATTTTGATGGCAGGAAGAAGCCCGAGGTGTTTAACCAGCTTGCCGAGGGCCAGAGTCCAAAGGTAAAGCTTTCCAATTTCAATAATATAATTCTGGACATAGACAAAATTAGAAATAAACAAAATTTAGCTATGGAATTCCAGGCTTTCCCTTCAAGAACTTTCAAACTCTATCTATTATATAACATTTCCATTCTTTTTTCTGTTAAACTAAGCAACTTTATGTTTCTACAAACGTCCTACTCTCTCTCTCTCTCTATTTAGCATGATTAGAAACGTTTTAAATTTTGTGTTATTGAAGAAAATAGGAAACGGTTATTTGATTATTTCCAAAAAGACCTGAAACAGAATCAAACTTCTCCTTCGCAAAAGGACAGAGGCCTATTAAGGATAAATTAAATTTTTTTCCAACTTGAACTTGCACAGAAATAGCAGCAGTCGAGCATTGACTGTAAGATTATACATATTTTAGTGTATAAATTTCTGATTTTAGTTGTTCAAAATCAAATCCTCCTATGTGCAGTTTCTAGTATTTGCGTGTTCGGATTCACGCGTGTGCCCATCTGTGTTGTTCAACTTTCAACCTGGGGAGGCTTTTACCATCCGCAACATCGCTAACATGGTCCCACCCTATGACAAGGTATATTTACTACTTACCATTACATCCTTCCTTCTATGAGAGATTATTAGGTGCGGAGTGCGGACATGAGAACTGTCCTCACAAGCACTATACCCAGCTAGGTACCGACATTCAGTACCGCTGGGTATCGCTAGGTACCCAGTATTTATGCAGACTGTGCACACTCCGCATCTAATAATTTTTCTCCTTCTACATCACCATGAAGTCATCTCTATAATCCTAAAAAAAAAAAAAATCTAAGTTATAGCTTTTATCAGCACAGCATTTCCCTTCAATTATTTGTGATTTATAAGACTTCTCAGTGCACTTATCATGATTATTTTTTTCTCTCAGACAAGATATTCTGGTATTGGTGCTGCTGTTGAGTACCCTATTGTTCACCTCAAGGTATTTCTCAATGAGCTTATCACAATTAGTCGTAATGAATGATGTTTTGTGTTTGACTTTGTCCAATTAAAAACTAATAGTCATCTAAATATTATCACTTTCAAATACTCTTTTTTTTATGAGTGGATGACGTTAGAACTTGTCATCAACTTATCTCAAGCTTATAAAGTGTATAGTGAAATTGGTTAAGATTTTATTTGTGATAGTTTTTTATTGTTTTTTAAATAGCTTTTAGTTTAAAAACTTTTTGTACAAAAATATTATTTTAGAAAATAATAAGAAAGCTGTACCAAATGAATCCGAAATCTGATTTGTATTTAGAAAAGAAGAAGACATGGTTGCATGGTTGAAATCTTAATTCCTTATATGTATTAACAATAGGTTAAATTTCATGCATGACAGGTAGAGAATGTTATTGTTATTGGACACAGCCGTTGTGGAGGGATCAAAGCGCTCCTCTCTACTAAAGACAATGCTTCTCTCGGCACGTAAGTTTTACATATATATTGCCACATAGCTATATTGTTATTTTATATGTAGTATCTAGTTCTAGTAGTTATTTTGACATTTATAGATAGAATTATGCATCATTTAGCCCCGTTGCTTATAGAAGTTTTGGAGTTTTATTTTCTTGGAAATATGAAGATAATGCTACATTTATGTAACAATTAAGTCAAATTTTTCTTAAGTTTCCATAATTATAAATGTTTCTCAACTATTTCAACTCAATAAATCGAACAAAAATCTATGAGAAATATTCTAAGAAGTGGAATGAAAGATAAAATTCAAAATCAAAATGCTTCAATCATTACCTTTGTTTAGCTTATTCAGTTAAGCAATACAAATCATAGTTGCTGTCCCAAACTACATCATATCTCTTCTAAGAAAAAATAGTAGAGATTTTTCTCACCAACATAACTCAGAAGATTTTTTTTATCAACTACTCAATTGTATATTTGCTTCAATTAATATCTTTAAGCAAAACTCTAATGGTATAAACATGTCCTATATTAATTCGGTAAATAATTTTCATGCGCAGTGACTTTATAGAGGATTGGGTCAAAATCTGCACTCCGGCAAAAGAAGCAGTGAATCAAGCTCACGGTGATCTCTCCTTTGAAGAACAATGCTCAAAGTTGGAGAAGGTAATTATTAAATTTATTTTTGTCCTCTAGCTGTACCCTTATCCTGATATAAATTAAGAAATTCATTATTCAACAGTGTGATATCATTGTAAAAATTAATAGAAAATTTTTGGCATTAAAGTAAATTCATATTCTTAAGAATGATACACCAATAAAAATACTATTTTTGGCAAAACAATATCAAATAAATAATAAGAATTATAATATTGGGAGTTTAAGTGAAAATCTATTTCAAATAACTATAAATCAAACATTATTATATGATATAACTTTTGAATTATTTTGACAATGCATACCTTCTTTTTCTAATTCTCAATTTTATTGGCCTTTAAATACTTGCAGGAAGCTGTGAAAGTTTCTCTTGAGAATCTGAAGACTTACCCTTATGTTAAGGAAGGCCTGGAGAAGAAGACTTTGGCTTTGTACGGAGGGTACTACGATTTTGTCAATGGTTCTTTTGAGACATGGGAGGCTTAAAACCATTGTTATATATGTTGTTAATTTACTCACTTCAAAGCTTCATGTACCTTATAATATTCATGAAGACTTTTAATGTTTTTGTGTATTTTGAGTTTTTGTGTGTGTGTTTTGTCGTCTCAATTAATTATGTTGTTGTAGTCACCCACCTCGTAGCTAAGTGTTAGAAGAGCTTTAGTGCTATCACGAGCAATCGTTGGTGCGCTGACCTGGTGTTTATGTATTTGTAAGGTCATTGTAATTTTAATCTTGTATTTTCGTATCCTTTTGTGTTATTAATGTTACAAGAATGATGATTCTAACTATGGATTGGTAGAAAAGTTTCTTATATACTAATAGTGCACATCTCAGTTTCATTGTGTACTTGAATTGATGCTCATTAACTCAGTAGATGATTAGATGATCATATGAGTTTAGCAAAGTATGCCATTTACTTCTAGACAAGATCTGACATGCCACATCGATCTATAAACGATAAACACTTGTATCACTCGAATTATAACTCAAACAATTGTTACTAACTAAGCAGTTATAATTATAATGATATGATGATAAATGAATTTTTTTCACAAAAAAAAATGTTATGAATGAATCTTTATAGTTTGGTGGCTCGTGATTAATAATAAGAAGGTTTAATAAGGTTTCGTTTGGGACAGTCTTCTCATTGCTTTATAAATCAGCATTCTAAAAAACTACTTTAAGAAATAGTAAGAAATATGTTCCAAAAAAACGCCAGTAAAGTTAACCATACGCAATAAGCAAAAAACCTTACCAATTAAGCAGCCTATTAAAAACTCTTACATAAGAGTACTACAGAGTTTATTAAGCAAATATGTCTACAAGTCATAAAAAAGTCCTTCAAAACTTAACAACTATGATGCAAGCCCCCCTTTTTAATGATATTTTTAATGCAAATAAGAATATTTAGTAGTTCAAATATTTAACTATCCATCATATTATAAACTATAAATTATAAAAAATACTCATGTCATGATGAAGCCATATGACACTTCTACAAATTGTATTACTTGATAAACAATGCATAAGCTTCAAATTAAGTAAAGTCAAATTAATACAAGTGTTAAATAACCATTTAAATTTTTCAAAAAAAAAAATCCTTCAGTAAAATTATGAAAAAAAGATAATCTCAAGATATTTTGACCCATTTTTAGTACAAATAATTTAATGCATAGTGTTTTATCATACTAAGTTAAATTAATACTTCTTTCGATTCAATTTTAGTCTTAATAATTTAAATGCAAAACTTAATTTCTAATACAAAATTTTTTAGTTCAAAAAATATTTATACTAAAAAGTCACTTTAAAAAACAGTAAAAAAGCTATCCAAAACAAAGCCTAAGAACCAAATAAAATACTCATTAATGATGATTTAGTTACTTACTTGATGATTTATTTTATATTTTTCATATATCTTATATACTTTAAAAATAATATACATTATTTATTTATTAATATTTAAATTTCATCAAACAACTAAATATTACTCAGAATTGTCCAAATCTTAGTTAAAATCTATAAATAAAATTATACGTAGTAATTAGTCTATATATTTAAATCTTTAACATGATAAACTATACTAGTAGTTTGGAAGGATTACGATTCGATTATTATTAAAAAATATATTTATAAGTTTGAAAAAGATTTTAACAATAATTTAAAAAAAAAAAAGAATGAACGTACACAAAAGAATTAGATAGTTTTATAATTTGTGCAACAGCTTAGTTTTAAAATATCCCATTAATCTGAAAAAAGCAGAAGAAAATAAAAAACAGATAGCATAAGTGATGATATCATATGTGTCGTGCTACAACTTGATATGCTTTTCGGTCAATTATATCTTTTTTTTATTATTAACTTTTAAGTCAATTAAGACAGATGTGCATACATATGCCATATATAAGCTTCAAATCTAAAATATTTTGGTCGATAGTCAAAGCTCTCAACTAACAATAGAAGATAAGTTGCGTAACAGCTATATCACAATAATTGCAAATATTAGCTAACTCTATAGTGAATTTTATATTGACTTAAATTTTTGAACCATTTCATTTAAATCAAATGGCTTCCCCGTATGTCTTCGGTTTATTTCAAAGACATCGTCTACCTCGGCACATTTGATCGCAAGGAGATGGAAATGATAGATATGAACGTACGCGCAAGTGACGCGATGATTCAAGATACACGAATGGTTAGAAATATGTCATGATTCAAGATACATGAATAGTAAAAAAATTCAACGCTGTAGATTTATTTATTGTTTTGAAACTTACGATCAAGATGATCTATCAGGAGATATATATATATATATATATATATATATATATATATATATATATATATATATATATATATATATTAAATTATTTTCCAACTTGAACTTGCACAAAAATAACGTACAGCAGTCGAACATTGACTGTAAGATCATTAAATTAAATATATTATATATAAATTAAAAAAATATTTTCATTAAAAAATTGCACAAAAACAGCCTCTGTTATCCCCATTTCACCATATATAGCCATGCAAGAGGGTGAAAGTGTCAGAATTTGAGTAAGGTGCGGAGGGACCAATAGATATAAAGAAATATATAGTATAATATAGGAGCGAAGTATTTGGCCCCTCGCACAATGTCTACGGCCGTTCTCAATGGTTGTTGCTACCTGTCATCCCTCACGACCAGCTCAATCCCTCGCAGTACTTCTATATTAGCCTCCTCCTCTCGCTCTTATAGTAATCCCATCTCTTTTGAATTATTTCAATTTCACTGGCCTTTAAATATTTGCAGGAAGCTGTGAAAGTTTGGAAGACTTACCCTTCTGTTAAGGAAGGCTTAGAGTTTGGCCGCTGTTCAAATATTTCCCTTGCGACTTCCGACCTCCAAATCCCTTGCGACCTCCGAATCGCTAACCCTAACTTAGCTCAATTTTTTCTGATATGGCGACAAGGGTGCTCTCTCAGAAGGAGCAAGACATCCATATGATGTTGGCTGCCCATGTGCACCTCGGAACCAAGAATTGTCACTTCCAGATGGAAAGATATGTTTTTAAGCGTCGGACTGACGGGATATACATTATTAATATTGGAAAAACTTGGGAGAAGATGCAACTTGCAGCTAGAGTAATTGTTGCCATAGAAAATCCTCAAGACATAATTGTCCAGTCTGCTAGGCCGTATGGTCAAAGGGCTGTCTTGAAGTTTGCCCAATACACTGGAGCTCACCCTATTGCTGGGAGGCATACCCCTGGAACTTTCACTAACCAGCTTCAAACATCCTTTAGTGAACCTCGTCTGCTTATTCTTGCTGATCCAAGGACTGATCACCAGCCAATAAGGGAATCTGCATTGGGAAATATTCCAACGATTGCCTTTTGTGATACTGATTCACAATTGCGATTTATTGATATTGGAATTCCTGGTAACAACAAGGGGAAGCACAGTATAGGTTGTCTCTTCTGGTTGTTGGCAAGGATGGTCCTCCAGATGCGTGGTACTATAGCTCCAGGACACAAGTGGAATGTTATGGTTGATCTCTTCTTTCACAGAGATCCTGAGGAAGCTAAGGAGCAACAAGAAGAAGGGGAGGCCTCTGTTGCCCCTAATTATGGTGCTGTAATTGAATATGGTGGTATCATGCCTTCTGAACAATGGCCTAGTGATTTTGCAAATGTTGCTCTTGATGTGGAAGCAATGCCTAGCTTGGTTGCACCAACTACTGGGGTTGAGTGGACTTCTTTTCAAGCTGATTGGGATGCTGCTGCGGCTCCAGTTGCAGAAAGTGAGTTGCCTCCTGCTGGTGTTCCTACCCTTGGTTGGGATCCCGCTTCAGCTCCTAATGCCACTGGCTCGGATTAGTTGAAAAGATCTTTGTGGGTTAATCAGAATTTTGTGGAACATGCTTGAGTAAATGTTGATGTTTTAGGAAGGCCTTGAGAAGAAGACCTTGACTTTGTACGGAGGGTACTATGATTTTTTCAATGGCATTTTGAGACATGGTAGGCTTAAAACCATTGTTATGTTGTTAATTTACTCACTTCAAAGCTTCATGCATTATATAATATTCATGAAGAATTTCAATGATTTTGTGTATTTTGAGTTTGTGAGAAGGTTTTGTCATTTCAATCAATTATGTTGTTGTAGTCAATCGCCTCATAGCAAGTGTTAGAAGAGCATTAGCTCTATCACAAACAACCGTTGGAGTGCTCACATGGTGTTTATGTATGTGTAAGTCTATTGTAATTTTAATCATGAATTTCCAAATCCTTTTGTGTTATTAATGTTTATGTATGTGTAAGACATCTCACAAGTAGTAGATGATCATATGAGTTTAGAAATGTATGCCAATTACTTCTAAACAAGAACTGACATGCCACTACACGATAAACACTTGGATCGCTCAAATTACAACTCAAGCAATTGTTACCAACCACTACAAGAAAATCATCCATTACCGGCGGAATTTCCGGCGGCTTTTCGGTGGTCAATTTTCTGACGGCTTTCTGACGGTTTTCTACAGTTATAGTTATAATATTAAGATGATAAATGAATTTTCTCCATACAAAAAAAAAAAGTTATTGAATGAATCTTTATAGTTCGGTGGCTTATGATTAATAATAATAAGGCTTCGTTTGGAATAATTTTTTTATTGTTTTATAAATCAGCTTTCTAAAAAATACCAGTAAAATTAAGCATAGTTGTTGTGTCCTGGAATATTCGCGGCGGTAGAGAAATATATAGTTTAACGTCTTAGCATTGTACGAAGATCCAGCACACAATCAGATAAGTGAGAGGATGTAGCATTCATAAGTGACACCAGAGTTTTTACGTGGAAAACCCCTGAAAAAGGGGGAAAAACCACGGGGCCTGGCCCGGTTTGAATGAATCCACTAGTATTTGTAGTCGATTACAAATGAGGCCCTTCCTTAGGAGAAGGCCTTGGATTGATGTAGCAAATGCACATCATATAGATTGCATTACATGGTAAGAGTTATATATACAGGTTTGTTTGGCCTGAAGGACCGTAGTCGGCCAGAGACCGTAGTCGGTCGGAGACCGTAGTCGGCAGGAGACCGTAGTCGGCCGGAGACCGTAGTCGGCAGGAGACCGTAGTCGGCCGGAGACCGTAGTCGGCCGGAGACCGTAGTCGGCCGGAGACCGTAGTCGGAAGGAGACCGTAGTCGGCCGGAGACCGTAGTCGGCCGGAGACCGTAGTCGGCCGGAGACCGTAGTCGGCCGGAGACCGTAGTCGGCCGGAGACCGTAGTCGGCCGGAGACCGTAGTCGGCCGGAGACCGTAGTCGGAAGGAGACCGTAGTCGGCTGGAGACCGTAGTCGGCCGGAGACCGTAGTCGGCCGGAGACCGTAGTCGGCCGGAGACCGTAGTCGGCCGGAGACCGTAGTCGGCAGGAGACCGTAGTCGACCGGCGACCGTAGTCGGCCGGAGACCGTAGTTGTCAGGAGACCGTAGTCGGCCGACGACCGTAGTCGGCAGGAGACCGTAGTCAGAAAGACCGTTGTCTGGTGATGGAGGTCGGAAGGACCGTAGTAGGCGACAGTGGTCAGAAGGACCATAGGCAGTAGGAGATAAGGAGTCAGGTGTTAGTCCCAGTGTCATTTCGAAGAACGGATGTTGATGGTTTGGCCTTGAGTAGGACGTCGGGTCTTAAGAAGGACGTCAGGTCTTCAGCAGGACGTCGGGACTTAACGTCGGGCCTTGAACAAGACGTCGAGTCTTTGGCAGGAAGTAGGGACTGAGTGTCAGGCCTTGAACAAGACGTCGGGTCTTTGGCAGGATGTAGGGACTGAGTGTCGGGCCTTGAACAAGACGTCGGGTCTTTGGCAGGACGTCGGGGATGAACGTCGGGCCTTAAGGTGGTGGTCCGGCGAGGTTTTGTGGTGGTTCGGCGAGGTTCCTGCGGTGGTCCAGCAGTGGTCCGACGAGATTCCTGCGGTGGTCCGACGAGGTTCTGCGGTGGTCCGGCGGTGGTTCGGCGGCTGTCGAGGAGGAACTCCTTCCTTCTCTTCTCTTCTTCTCTCTCTTGCTTGGATCCCCCTCTTATGAGAAATGAGGGCTCTATTTATAGATTTTCTGGAGTGGCATGGCCCGTAAAAAGGCATGAGATCAAGGGCGAATAGGGAGTGGTCCAATGGACGGCCGATATTGAATCCTACGATCATGCACCGTTCATTAGACATTTGAAGGCCTTAGTGATGTCGGAATTCTGTGATCTTGGGCTCGTTGGATTCGTCTCGTCGAGCCCTTCGATTCGAGTATAAGCTCGTCAAAATCAGAGTCCGCTTGGTAACTCAAATTGCAGTTTGAACCTTCCAACAGCGCTTTGAGCCCTTGATTCGGATTCATTTGGGCTCGGATTGGGTTGATCTTGGTGTCGTTGGGTTTGTATTTCCGAGACGCTCAGTTTGACTGTAAGCTCGCTGAAATCGGAGTTCATTTGCTCTCGAATTTAATTTTTGAAGTTTCCAACTAGTTTTTGCCTCGAGATTCGTGCCCGATCAAGCTAATTTTGTGATGACGTATCAATAGTAATAAGCAAAAAACCTTACCAACTAAGCGGCCTATTAAAAACTCTTACATAAGAGTACTGCAGAGTTTATTAAGCAAATATGTCTACAAGTCATAAAAATGTCCTTCAAAGCTCAAAAACTATGATGCAAGCCCCATAATGATATTATTAATGCAAATAAGAATATTTAAATAGTTCTAATATTTAATTATCCATCATATTATAAACTATAAATTATAAAAACTACTCGCGTCATGATGAAGTCATATGACGCTTCTACAAATTGTATTACTTGATAAACAATACATAAGCTTCAAATTAAGTAAAGTCGAATTAATACAAGTGTTAAATAACCATTTAAATTTTTCAAAAAAAAAAACCTTTATAATTATGAAAAAAGATAATCTCAAGATATTTTTACTCATTTTTAGTATAAATAATTTAATGCATTGTGTTTTATCATGTGAAGTTAAATTAATACTTCTTTCGATCCAATTTTAGTCTTAATAATTTAAATTCAAAACTTAATTTCTAATACAAAATTTTTTAGTTCAAAAAATATTTATACTAAAAAGTCACTTTAGAAAACAGTAAAAAAGCTATCCAAAACAAAGCCTAAGAACCAAATAAAATACTCATTAATAATGATTTAGTTACTTATTTGATGATTTATTTTATATTTTTCATATATCTTATATACTTTAAAAATAATATATTATTTATTTATTTATATTTAAATTTCATCAAACAACTAAATAATACTCAGAATTGTCCAAATTTTAGTTAAAATCTATAAATACAATTATACGTAGTAATTAGTCTATATATTTAAATCATTAACATGATAATATATATAACTAGTTTGGAAGGATTACGATTCGACCATTATAAAATAAAAAATTTATAAGTTTGAACAAGATTTTTAACACTAAAATAAAAAGTTGAATGAACATACACAAAATAAAAAGATAGTTTTATAATTTGTACAACAGCTTAGTTTTAAAATATCCCATTAATCTGAAAAAAGAAGAAAAAAATAAAAAAACAGGTAGCATAAGTGATGATATCATATGTGTTGTGCTACAACTTGATATGGTTTTTGGACAGTTATATCTTTCTTTTTTTTTTTTCTTTTTTCTTTTTTAATTTTTTTTTACTTTTGAGTCAATTAAGGCATATGTACTGATGTACATATATCGTATATATAAACTTCAAATTCAAAAACTTTTGTTCGATAGTCAAAGTTTTCAACGAGCTGCATAACAGTTGTATCACAATAATTTAGAATATTAGCTAGCTCTACATTGAATTTTATATTGACTTTAATTTTGAACCATTTCATTTAAATCAGATGGCTTTACTGTATGTCTTCGGTTTATTTCAAAATGTCATAGTCTACCACTCACTAACTACATGTATAATTCGTAGGGTTGTAGTCGTTTATTAGTTTATTTTATTTTCTTAAATATTGTTTTTTTTATTATCATTATACATTAAAGCTTTAAAAAAATAAAAATTTGTGTGACGATAGTCTAAAAGATTTCACATCTTAATGGCCTCGTCAATTTTAAATTTATGATGAAATTAGTACTATATATGAATGTTGAGTCCGGGAATATTCGCGGCGGTAGAGAAATACATAGTTTAACGTCTTAGCATTGTATGAAGATCCAACACACAATCATATGAAAGAGATAGCAAAGAGCTCATAAGAGGCCCTAGAGTTTTTATGTGGAAACCCCTGAAAAATGGGAAAAACCATGGGGTCTGGCCTAGTTTGAATGAATCCACTAGTATTTGCAGTCGATTACAAATGAGGTCCTTCCTTGGGAGAAGGCATTGGCTTGATGTCACAAATGTACATCATATAGAGTGCATTACATGGTGGGAGTTACAATAATCAACATAGACATGTTTGCTTGATCGGCAGGACCATAGTCGATAGGATAGAAGTCAAAAAGATAGTAGTAGGTGTTGGAGGTCGAAAGGACTGTAGTCTGTATGAGACATCAGCTAGAAAGATCGTTGTCTGGTGAGGGAGGTCGAAAGGACCGCAGTCGGCAGAAGACTGGGGTAAGAAAAACTATTTTCTAACGACGGAGGTCGGAAGGATCGTAGTCGGCAGGAGACCGGGGTCAGAAAGTATGTTGTCTAGCGATAGAGGTCATAAAGACCGTAGTAGGTGACGGAGGTCGGAAGGACCGTAGTCAGTAGGAAACAAGGGTCCGAAAAATCGTAGTTGACATGAGAACAGGGTCAAAAAGACCGTTGTCAGGTGATGGAGGTTGGAACGACCGTAGTATGTGACGAAGGTCGAAAAGACCGTAGTAGGTAGGAGACTAGAGTCAGAAAGTCTGTAATAGTAATGTGGTACTACGATAGAACTCAGGGTGTCAGCTGGTGGTCCGGTAGAAGTCCGAGCCTTAGGTGATGGTCAGGCAGAACTCCGAGCGTCAGGTGGTGGTCTGGCAGAAGTTTGGGCCTCAAGTGGTGGTCCGACAAAATTCCAGGCGCCAGGTGGTGGTCCAGCGGAACTTCGGGTGTGAGGTGGTGGTCCGACAGAACTTCGAGCTTCAGATGGTGGTTCAGCAGAACTCCGGGCATCAGGTGGTGATCCTGCAGAACTCCGAGCCTCAAGTGGTGGACTGGCGACACTCTATGTGGTGGTTGAGGAGGCAAGGAGGCAAGAGCGATCTCCAATTTCTCTCTTTTCTCCTTAGGCTTAGTGTTCCTTTTCAAAAGAAAATGGGGGTCTATTTATAGATTTCATAGAGTAGCATGACCCGTAAATAGGTGGAAGATCAAGAGCAAATGGGGAGTGGTTTGCATGGACGTCTGATGTTGAATTCTTTGACCATGGACCATTCGTCAGACATTTGAAAGTCTTATTGATGTCAGAATTTCGTGATCTTGGACTCGTTAGATTCGTCTCGTCGAGCTGCTCGATTCGACTATAAGTATGTCACATTTGGAAACCGTTTGGTATCCAAATTGTGGTTTGAACCTTCCAACAGATCTTCAGATCCTTGATTTGGACTCATTTGGGCTCGGATTGAGTCAAATTTGGTGACATTGGGTTCTTATTTCCGAGACATTCAATTTGACTATAAGTTTGCTGAAATCTAAGTTTGCATGGCCCCAATTTTAAATTCGGAAGTTTCCAACTTGATTTTGCATCGAGATTCGTTCCCCATCAAGATATTTTTTCAAGGATGTGTCAATGATATTTAAAAATTACACTAATCTAAGTAAAAATTTAAGAAAATAAAATTTATTTTTATGTGAATTCTAGTAGGATGAAATTTTTCAGAAAAAAAAAGACTATTACTTCAGGAAAAAAAAAAAAATCGCTTGCTTCATGTGAATCTGCAAGTTGCCTCCTTTTAAAGTGTCATCCCATGCATCTGAGGGCATTTATAATATTTATGTTTCTCATGAGATTAATTTATTATTTATATAGCTTAATATTGCTCAAAGATAGCACTCTTATGCCTCATTCCCTTCTAAGATTATGATTCATAAAGCAAACGCAGAAGATAACCAAAGAAACTTTGCCAAAATCGTCCCTAAATCTAAGAATGCCACTACTGTCTCTGATCATAGGCCGATTGCTTTATGTAATACTATTTACAAAATTATTACTAAGGTGATTGCAGAAAGGATTAAACCAGTTATGAAATTGATTGTTATGGACACCCAGGCAGGATTTATAAAATCTAGGGTTTCTACTGATAATATCCTACTTGCTAGTGATATCTTGGCTTATGCTGGCAAGAACAAAAGAGGAAATTACTTTTGTGCTAAATTAGATATAAAAAAAGCTTTTGACACAGTTTCTAGGGATTTCTTGCTTGCTAGACTTTCCCATAAAGGCTTTCCCAATCTCTTTGTAAACTGGATCAAAGCTTCCATCACTAATGTTAATTTCTCTGTAGTGCTAAATGGTGCACTTGAGGGTTTCTTCTCTTCTTCTGCTGGGCTTAGGCAAGGTTGTCCTCTTAGTCCCTATCTGTTTTGCCTAGTGATGGATGCTTTTTCTAATCTCCTTGTGGATAGGGGTTTCAAAGGTATTTCTTTTGAGGGGTACTCGATTACACATTTACTTTATGCTGATGATGTGTTGATTTTTGGAGAAGGCTCTATAGAGAATTGCAATATTTTGTCTGATCTCATTGGGGATTTTGCCAATGCTTCTGGTCTTTTCATTAACTATGAAAAGAGTGCTATTATGTTTCCTAAACATACTAAGAACCCTTTGGATATTTGCCAAGCCCTCTCTATTCACAACAGAGTTGATAAACTTACTTATCTTGGAGTTCCTCTGTCCTTCCATAGGCTGAAAATGGAAGATTATTTACCTCTTATGGACAGTGTTAATAAGAAAATGAACGGGTGGAAGGCAAATCTTTTGTCTCTAGCTGGTAGACTTCAATACATAAAGTTTACTATACAAAACACAATCGCTTACTGGATTAGGGGTTCAATATTACCTAAATCTGTTAATAAGTTTGTTAACAGATCCAGTTCTAGATTCCTCTTTTTTGGCGAGTCTCAAACTACTAAGAAGCTCCACATGGTCTCTTGGGATAAAATTTGCAGACCCAAAATTAAAGGTGGACTGGGCATTCCTTCCATCCCTGCGCTTCAATTTTCTTATAACTGCTCCATGATTTTCAGGATGTACAACACTGCCTCTCCTTTATCTAAATGGCTGGTCCATAGGTACAGGTCCCCTTGGAAACCTCCTAATGCTTTGGCTTCTAAACTCTGGCAGTCTGTTTGCAAAACTGCTTCTGCTATTAAATCTTGCTGTAATTTTAAGATTACCCAATCTGCTCCTATTTCTCTGAGGTGGGATCACTGGTGCAATTCTCTCTCTGTTTCTGAAATTTTAGGGAATAATTGTTACGATACTATTCCGGACCTGCTTTTAAATGAGCTCACTTCGACTTCTAGCTGGGTGTTCCCTGTGAACTTTCCCAGTAATGTGAGGGATATATGTGAAAAATTTTCTGTTGCTGCTGATCAAGGGCAATGTCTGCTGTGGAAAAAAAGTGCCAATGTTAAGTTTAATATCTTCATTGATGAGTTCTATTCTAACTCCCCCAACTGTACTTGGTATAAGCTGATTTGGCCTAAAAAATACATCATCAAACATGCAGTTTTTATGTGGCTTACGGTTAATGGAGGTTTGAAAACTGCAGATGCTCTTAAAATTAGAAATATAGTAGTTCCGGATTTGTGCAGTCTTTGCCTTTTGCACAATGAAACCGTCAAACACTTGTTTTTTGAATGCCACTACACCTTTGCTATCATCTCAAAACTCATCCCGGGTCTTAATAGTTTCCTTTTAAGGCCTAATCTTATGCAGATTTTGGATTGGATGCACTTGGAATTTAAAGGCAAAGCAGATTTTAAAAACTTTTATAAAGTTGTGATTTCTTGTGCTCTTTACCATATTTGGAAAGAGAGGAACTCCCGTAGATTTGGGAATTCTGCTATTTGTCATACCACTTTGCTGCTTTCGATTAAGAGGAACATTTTTGATAAAGTCATGAGCTGGAAGAATTCGTGGCTCTTGCTGGAAAATCTGTAATGTTCATATCTCGTGATGTGTGGTGGCCTTTGCTGGGAAGTTTTTCTGCTGCCTGGGTATTTTTTTGGCAGATCTGGGCCTATCGGATCCATGCTCTATACTGGACGAATACTGTGGTGATATCTGATCTTTCGTATCACTGGTTATCTCATTGTTTAATATGGTTCCTGGACGCTGTTAACTGGATTTTATGGAATTTAATCAGGACAATGATGATGCTCCACACTGAAATTAGAAAATCTATCTCCCCTTGGACGGTCTTAGGGCAACCAGGGGATTTGCCCTCTTATGTATATTCTGAGTCCTGGTTAAAATATTGTGGAGCAAGCTTTGCTGGGAAATATTGCTCTGTTTTTTCAGATTATCTGAGCCTCTTCTTACGGTGGAGATGGAGTTCTATCCTGTGGAGTCATCTGAGTATTTGGCTGCTGCAACTGGTCGCTTCTGTGCTGTTTTTTTTTGGCGCATCTTTACTGCTTTGTTTAATTTGCTATTTTGGTTATTTGCAAAGCATCTATTACATGTAATTTTGGGCTTATAGGGAGGTATAGTTGGGGTTTCTTATTTCTTGTTCATGCATAAGTTTTTGTTGTCGCTTATGCATGAGTTTTTGGTTCATATTTTGCTCCCTTATCATATGTAATCTTTTTGTTATTTAATAGATGGGCTTCGGCCCCAATTTCACCAAAAAAAAAAAAAAAAACTTTGCCAAAATCATAGCATCACTAACCTTCAATAACAATTATCAACTACTTGAAAACAGAGAAGAAGTTCCCCTGAAATTTTACCTCAGAGCTAACATCCATGAACGTCAAGTTATAAGAAAAAAAGATCATTTTCTTCCTCAAAATATCCTTTATATAATAATATCGAACATCTATTCAAATTTCAGGAATATACAGACTTAGGGTGGTTGGTGGGCGAGCATGGTTGGGAATCACCCATCTCGGGTTTGAATCCCCTCTACTACGGAAATACGGCATCGCTTCGCTCTTTAGTGAGGCAAAGCAAGTGCGGCCTCGTTAGGTTCCACCGAGGTATTAGTTATGCCACCAAAAATTCTCTTTGAATTGCTAGCAAGAAGATACCCCGTTCAAAAAAAAATCAGAAATATTTTGATAAAACTTTTTAACTCTATTTTATAATAGTTTTTTCTATAAAAATTCCTGGTTTGAATATACGGTAGCAATTTCTTCCGTGCGAGACACGCTTCGCGGCCCAGTTGAAGCCTACGTCCACCGCCGCTGGGCCCAAAGACCAAGTTTCAGCGACGCGTATCTCTCTCTCTCTCTCTCCCGTTCCCCTTCTCGTTATATAACGACGCAGTAACACAGTCCACGCGCAAGAAATTAAAATCAACCCTCTTCTTCCCCTTCTTCACATCAGTCTTCTCCAGAGAATCAAAGGACTGAAAGAGCCGATCGAAACCGAGAATTTAGAGTAATTTCGCCTTTCATTTAATCTTTCATATTATATACTTTCTATTCGTTTTCATTTCTTTCTGATTTATTTCCTTTGCTGCTCGATCTCTTTAATATGATCTCTGATCTTCTGAGCTTTGGATCTCATCTTCCTGTTAAAGTTTGTATTTTTCTTCTCTTTGAATTTATTTGAAATCATTACTGATTGCAGGAAATGGAGTCGGCCCAGCGATTGAAATCCGGGTTCGAGCGGTTTAAGAAGGAAGTCTACGAGTGCGTTAATAAATTCCCTCACTTAATTCTCTGTCATCATTGTTTACAAGGAATTCAATCATGGATTTCAAAAGAAATAATTTTTATAGTTTCTACAAAGGCAAAAAAGAAAAAATCGAGAAGCTGCTTCCTCTTTTTATGTGATCGATTTCTTTCATAGATATGATACTTTTCTGACGTTTTGGAATATCGAAGAATTGAAGTAGCAGAAACCAAGAATATTCCTCTAATGTGATCCTTTTTTCTTGTCCTTTTAATCTTATATTTTGGCCGTGTTAAAGAAATTTGGGGGTCATCAATTATTCTGTGTAGAGTTCGTGGTCCTGAGACCAATCAGAATGCGCCACGTCAGCGGTACCGATCAGTATCAAGCCGTTGTACACTTGTACCAAGCACAGGGTTGACGTGGTGTATTCTGATTGGTCTCCTATGAGCGGTACTGACCAATATCGAGCAGTTATACAGAGCACATAGGTGACGGTGTGTATTCTGGTTGGTCTTTGATTTGCATTCTGCGTACGCACAGAATAATTAATCGCATTTAGGATGGCTGCAATTTTTTTATAAAGAAATAATTATACAATTGTTTTGAGACATAACTCGTCTTAGTCTGTTGGTTGACTTTTTTGCTATCAATTAAGAGGTTTTGAGTTCAAGTTTTACGTATGTCACGATGTGTGTGTGAGATTGTCTTAATTGACCTAAATATCTCAAAAAAAAAAGATTTTGTAAGAAGATTAGCTTTTTTGAAAGTTGCTATAAAAATAGCTTGCTACTGTAAAAAAATTTTAAAAGCAATGAAAAAATAGTAGTCAAACAGAAAGATATCTCAAATGCAGCCTGAATATTATCAAGTAGATCAATTTTAATAATTAGTAAGCATCATGACGTGGATTAACTTGTTTTTAACTAAGAAATCTGATTTGCTTACATTAAAAAGATTTCTTTCGTTTAACTCTTATGGCAGGAAGGAGCCCGAGGTGTTTAGCCAGCTTGCCGAGGGCCAGAGCCCAAAAGTAAGGCTTTTCAACTTCAATGATTCTCTCCATAAAGAATAATAAAATCAAAATTCAGCAATGGAAATCCAACTTCTCAAGATAAAGTCTATTAAGGGCAAAATTAAATTATTCTCCAACTAAACAGGCACATGCATGGATATAATACCAGTCTAATATTGACTGTAATATTATTAAATTATGATATTATGAATAAATATATTATTTTAACCTTACAAATTTAAATTTTCCTTCGCACAGTTTCTAGTATTTGCCTGTTCGGATTCGCGCGTGTGTCCGTCGGTCCTGTTTAACTTTCAACCCGGAGAGGCTTTTACCATCCGCAACATCGCTAATATTGTCCCATCTTATGATAAGGTATGTTGTCAATTTCGTTCTTATTTAAATTTTATTTGTAACAGTTTTCTTACTATTTTTTAAATTAAAATTATTTTAAAAAAATTGTCTCAAAAGAAATCTTAAGCTAACGTATTTATTTGAACAAAGAAATTAGGTGCAAAAATAATTACATCAAATAATTAAGCTTAAGTTCTCTCTATTTATTTCTTAATGACAATGTATTAAGATTTTTTTTTAGCTATAGGTAGAGCATCATAACATTGCTACTCTCGCTTATTGGGGATTTGTAATATTTTAAAGTTTTCTTTGTTTTTCTCTACAGAAAAGATATTCTGGCATTGGCGCTGCCATTGAGTATCCCGTTGTTCATCTCAAGGTAATATTAAAAAAAAATAACATATATTTTATTGAATTTGTCAATTTAATATACATATATAAGAATAATTTTTTTTCAACATTAAATATTGAACAAAAATTATATTATATATATATATATATATATATATATATATATATATATATATATTAAAAATAAATTTAAAATTTTTGAAGCTCGTCCTGATATCATTGAGTATAAGAAGAATTATTGTTATTTTATTTATTACTCATCTCATTAAATTGAACTCAATATTCAAATTTTGTGTATATATAAATGCAGCTTATTTTTATCCTTCGGTTGGGGGCTTTGAATATTAATGAGTAGATTTTGAATTCAAAATTTATATATATTTTATATGTATGAATTTATGTTAACGACTTAAATGCAAAAAAATAATAATAATAATAAAGTGTATATGTCATTCCTCTTTTAAAGCATATATTATTACATGAAATTTGACTTTGTTGAATGCATAAAGCTTATCACAATGAGCGCCGTAATGAATGATGTACTGTGCTTGACTTTACTGAATTGAAAACTGCTTTTTTGACTAATAGCCATCTAAAGGTCAACAATAATAGTTGATTGGGGTGACATTTCATATCATGATATTGTAGTAATTATTTAGCAATTTGCATCAACTTATCTCCTGCTTATAAAATGTCTGAAAAATTTTCATCAAAGTTTTTTGTTTGGCCACTACTATTTGGCTTACAATAATTTTTTTGTGCTAGTACAACAATTTAAAAAAAAAATGTTTTCTCCACCGCAGCTTTAGAACCACTTCTATAAAAATTTATAGTCTTCTCAAATGAATCCTAAGTCAGATTTGTCTTTAAAAGAAAAAATGTATGATTGTATTGTTAGTTTTTTAATTCCTAAAATATTTTAACGAGAGAGAAAGTTGTATGACAGGTAGAGAACATTATTGTTATGGGTCACAGTCGTTGTGGAGGCATCAAAGCGCTCCTCTCTATCAAAGATGATGGTACCACTGGCACGTAAGTTATATATATATATATATATATATATATATATATATATATATATATATATATATATAAGCATAAAATGGTAAAATTGATCCAGTTATAATGGGTGTCAATAAATAATCCGACTTAGATCGGACCAAAAATATTGGGTTTGGGTTGACCTCTTTAATAAACATGTATGATTCAAGTCATGTATTATGACCTGTTTAATAAATAGGGTTTGGTTCGGATTGACCCGCCAATCTTATTTTAACTCGAAAATTACTTGTTTAATATTTTTTCCTTAAATTATTTTATTTATTGGTATAATTTTCTCATTTTTTATCAATTGACTTAAAATCTATAATTAACAAGCTAATAAAAATATTTTTTTTAATTAAAACAAGTTATTGACTTGGGTTCAGGTTGCTAGCGGATTGAGTCTAGTTGATCGAATTCGAGTCGGATCAATTTTAGATCAGACCCGAACCTGACCCGTTGGCCTATTTTGACACCCTCTTTATTGGCATTTTGGTGAAAACCCAAACCTATTTTTAATATAAAAGAATTGTGTGAGAATATACATATATAATTGATATTACAATGGATTGAAAATTTATTGAATTGCTTTGAGAGTTGTGCAATATATGAACCAAACCCTATTTATATTTTATTTTTCTTTGTAATAATAATAGTCCATAATTCTTTCCGAAGGGTTTGAAATTTGGTTAAATTTTTTTGGTCATTTTTACCACTTAATTAATGAGAAATAATAAGGCATATTGGAAGAATAATATTATTACATATTATTGTTCATTGGATGTTAAACATATGAGATCAAAACTTAATTTATCCTAAATTATTATATATCGCCTTTAATGAAAATAATTAGAGATTTTCCCAATAAACTTAACCTGGAAGAAAATTTTTTAATGCCTTCAATTGTGAAATCCTCTGAAGAAATATGATTCAAATAATGTCTTTAAGAAAAATTCAAATGCATAAATGTGTCATATTATTAATTAGTTAAATAATTTTCATGTACAGTGACTTTATAGAGGATTGGGTCAAAATCTGCACTCCGGCAAAAGAAAGAGTGAAGCAAGCTCATGGTGATCTCTCTTTTGAAGAACAATGCTCAAAGTGCGAGAAGGTATATATGATAAAGGTTTCGTTTAGGATGACTTTCTTACTGTTTCTTAAAGCAATTTTTTAGTACAAAAGTCTCATGAACTCGACAAAGTTGCTTTAGAAAGCAGTAATGAAGCTGTCCCAAACCAAGTCTAATGCTTCGTTTGAGATGATTTGTTTACTATTTTGTAAAGTTGCTTTTTAGTATAAAAATTTTTTAGAAGTAGAAAAAAATAGTGGTCTAAAGTTGTCCCAAACCAAACCTAAGACTTTGTTTAGGACAGCTTTTTTCTCCTTTTTACAGTAACTTTTTAGCACAATTTTTGTTTTAAATTATAATGGCTAAAAACACTCCCAAACTTGACCTAGATTTACTTTTTCACTATAGCTGACGCATTTTCCTAAGATAAGAAACTAATTATTTGTTAGTGTATCAACTAACTATTCAATTTTATTAAATATAATCATAATCTATACCTTTTAATAATATATTAGCCAACTACAATAATCTTATTTTAATAGATTAGCTTAGTTGACTATAGATTCAATCACTAGAGCTTAAGTTGGATCTTAATAATGATCTACTAATAACATTTATTATTTTTATAGGTCAAACTTCAAAATAAATAATTAACAAGGCTGCAAATATTGAGATCTAAACGATCGATAATGTATTTCAAATAACAATAAATCAAACAGTATTATATGACATAACTTTTGAATTATTTTGACAATACATAACTTAGTTTCCTTATTAATTCTCAAATTTATCGGCCTTTAAATACTTGCAGGAAGCTGTGAAAGTTTCTCTTGAGAATCTGAAGACCTATCCTTATGTTAAGGAAGGCCTGGAGAAGAAGACCCTAGCTTTGTATGGTGGGTACTATGATTTTGTCAATGGTGCTTTTGAGACATGGGAGGCTTAAAACCATTGCTATGGTGTTGATTTTCCAACTTCAAAGCTTCATGTATTATATATCCTCAAGGAAATTTTAGTGATTTTATGTATTTTGAGTTATGTTTTAAATATCCTCAAGGCTAACTATTATTGTAATAAAAAAAATTACATAGTGTTTACTATTTTCTTATAAGGAAAGTACTAATCTCAAGGCTATTGAGAGGTTAAATTGATACTCACCATTTTAAGTGATGATCATATGAGTTCAGAAAGATGTATCAACCCATAGATGAAATATGATTTGTAGTAAATAGTTCACAAATATTCGAATCACTCGAATGGCAATTCCTACAATTATGAATCAATTGACTCCAAGTGAATAGCTCACCCACTCAGTTGGATTGTTGTCACTTCGTATATGGAGACTACGCATGTTTATAGAGGGTATAGTGGCAACAACACCATCACTAGACTGGCCCCAAGATTTTTTTTTCTTGCCACGAAAAATACATCAATAATCTCCAATTGTATTGATGTATGCTCTATTGTGTGGTTTATTTCAAAATATTCTCTGGGACTTTATCATTTCACTATTTTTTTTGTATAAGAATTCTCATTTCAAGAATAAGTATTGATCAATAATGAAAATAACTATATTTTTTCGTGGCCAGTTCAGAGGAAAATCTTTAAGCTCGCGACGGCTAGGGCTTCGCGCTACCGTTTTGCTCGCGTCTCCGGCGTCTTGCTCGCGGGATTCCGCTCGCGACGGCTCGCCGCCGCTTGGGATCCGCCGCTAGGGCTTTGCCCTAGCTTTGCTGGGGCTCGTCTTCTTCAATCTGCTGATTTCCAGGGAAGTTTGCCCTCTCATTTTTTTGCCTTTTCCTTCCATTATGGTGGTTAGTCGTGTTTGTGACCCCGGTTTTTTGGATGGATCCTTTAAATCGCGTTCTTTTGTGGAAGCTTTATCTGGTTCTTCGATTTCAGTTGATTTTCCTGAGTTAAGAAAGGGTTTTTGTCGTGGTTTACCCTCGTTATGGATTTCGGAGGAAGAAATTTTAGCTCTGTCTGTTCCTTTTCAATTTGCTCTGGTTGGTTTCTTTCCTACGAGGCGCCCTTCACTTGATGCTATCCGGAAATTTTTTTTCAGCTTGAAACTTAATGCTGAATTCTCTGTAACTGTTCTGGATCAATCTCATATTCTTATTAAGCTGTCTAATGATTTGGATTATAGTAGAGTGTTCAGCCTATAACGACCCAAGATCCGTGTAGCGAAAGGATTCATCTGATCGTTCTATTGCCTCTCTTTCTTTTTTTTCTATCAATCCCTTATCTGTTGTTCATATCAGTCCATGCATACATATATCCAGAGCCAGAGATAATTACATTACAAAAAGAAACAACAGCGGATACTATAATTCACATATAGTACAACAGAGTACAGACAAAAAGCGTCCAAAAGGTCATATACAATAGCCGCACCGGCTACAAAAGAAAGCCTACCAAGGCTACAAAACAAAGAGCTACAGAACTAAAAGCTACAGAACTCGGCAGAAAGATCTTCAAGCTGGAGGCCCTGCACCTGAAATTATTAACCACATATAATGAGCTTACTAGCCCAGCAGGTCACCAAAGCCTACAACTGAAATCGAAGCACGGTCGAAACAATATGCAGGTCAATCGAGTCAAGTCAGCTATAATCAATGAATCTATGCAGGTACGGAAATCAAATCGAATCAGATACGTCAATAGTCAATAGAGCACTTTCCAGTCAATTATATCAATCAGTTGGGAATCCACAGAACGATCAAATCAACATATCGACAAAACAATCGAAATCAAATCCATAGAATGAAATCGTCAGGTCAATTGAAATCAATACAATCAATTCAATAAAAAAATCTATTCTACAATAACTCAGATCTATATGGCAATAATCAATTCAATAAAGTCGATCCAGTCGATCAATCCAGTCAATCAATCAATCATCGGCACGATGAATCAATGTATCAATGCATCAATAGCATATCAGGATCTGTCGTATCCATAGTATCCATATGTCCATATCATATCCATATCGATGTCGATGTCGATATCTATCAATCGATACAATCTATATCAAAGTCGATGTCAATATCTATGAATCAATACACAGAATCCATATCAATGTCGGTGCCGGTGTCTATGAGTCAATACAATCCATATCCATAATCCATAGTCCATAATCGATAATCCATAAATCAAGTCGATACAATCGATAGCGAGGAATCAATACAATACAATAAATCCGTCGATGAAATCCATACAATATCAATAAATCTATAAATCCGCGTCAATATCGATAAATCAATCGGAAATCAATAAATCGATGCACATCAGGAAGCCCATACGATGCAAGATCATACAATGTCATACAATGGTCTTACTCGACAAGCACAAACACTAGTCATGATCAACCAGGTTAACTGGCTATTATCAATAGTGCTGTTGTAGAATCCGTTGCTGTTGTAGTTCGTACGTTGGTCTATCAATAAGAGTCGTCACTCTTTTTGCCCGTCGGCCGCCCGTCGGCATATAAAACTCCTTATAACTCCCAATCGTTATATCAATGATCAATGGTTTAAAGGAAAGCCCGTCGGCCCACCATCCTGTACAGGTCAATTCTATCTTCACCAACGTTCAACTAGGTTCCCACTTGTCTTTCAGTGACACAATCAATTCAATTAATAATCGATGCAATAAGCGATATTAAAGAAATCTAGAACAATCATATCAATAGTCATAGGCATATCGATTCAATCTATCAATTTCGGGAAAATCAGGAATCATACGAAAATCGGGCAGAGTAACGGCAGTCTACAGAATTTACACAGAAATCTCCAGAAACTACAATCTACCAAATTAATACAGAACGTGCACAGCAACATTATAAGACTATTCTTCTACTGCTCAAACCAATTCGGACATCATAATAATTTGCAGTCAAAATAAAACCCCGCAGAATCAAAACGGACCGGACGAAATCTTCCAGAAAATACTTAAAACGTGCAGAATAATCATCTCTACAACATACCAAAAGTTATGCGGTGAAATCTTCGCCAGTACCAAACCAGGTACGAAAATCACTTACAAAAACATAAATCTGAGCACCAATTTGCAAAACCTCAAAATCTTCGAAAACAGAAGTAGAGTTCGGAATCCTTACAGCGAGACAAACAAATTATCCAACAGCAACGAACGACGAAAATCGCTCCGCGGGCCCCGAAATCGGACTTCTTTCCTTTGCCTTTTTCCTCTGTCTCTCTCAGGAAAAGATATTTTATTTTTATAAAATTTCTCTCTCCTCAATCGAGCTGATTTCCTTATAACATAAAGCTGATCGGCCCGGCCGATCCACCTAATCGTCCTGGACGATCAGAACAAAACCAATCAGCCCTGGACGATTTCTCAGGACGATGCGCTCGGGATTCTTGTCGTATCTGATCGTCCCCGGCCGATCCAAAATCGGCCTGGACGATCCAGTCCAGAAATCACTCCAGAGAACATTCCAGAAATCAGTCATTTCCAATGCATTGATCGGCCTGGACGATCCTCCCATCGTCCCGGCCGATCCTAGGAGAAAATCACTTTTCCAGCAGCTACAGCAAAGGAACGAGGTCTCACAATCTCCCCACCTTAGAAAAATGTCGTCCCGACATTTCCCTAAAAGTCCGAAGCAAAACGGAAGCAAAACGAAACAAAACAGATCTAATCCAATCAGTCAGATAATCAATAAATCGCGCAAATCACAACGAAACAGACGATAAACAAAAACTCGTACCAGTCACATTAGCAGGCATTCCTGGAGCATCTTCCTCCATTTCTTGCTCATTTCCAACCAGATCAGTCGGGACAGTCGGAACAGTCGAAGCCATCGGAACAGGTACTTGCCTCCACCCAAAACTTGGGCATTCAGTCATCCGATGCCCACGTGCACCGCATCGAAAACATTGACCTGTCCGTCTGTAACACTGTCCCATGTGCCTCCTGCCACAAGACGTACAAACAGGAGTGGTCCTCGGTCTGCTACTCTCCCCACTCTTCTTAACATGCCCAGAACGTTTGGCTGCGAGTTTGTCGCTCACCATCTGAGCGACCTTGTCAACAAATTTATCCATATTTTCGGATGAAAGTGGGAAGTTAGCAGCAGGTTCAGTCTCAATCTTCTTGCCTTTCCGATCCATTTGCCTGATCAATTCAAATCAGTCAAACCAAATCAAACCACGGAGTCAAACACAGAAAACAAAATGAATCGAATAATGCAATTATCAACTCTGGATATAATCAAATCCTTTTCACTACACTCGCTCTGATACCAATTATAACGACCCAAGATCCGTGTAGCGAAAGGATTCATCTGATCGTTCTATTGCCTCTTTTTCTTTTTTTTTCTATCAATCCCTTATCTGTTGTTCATATCAGTCCATGCATACATATATCCAGAGCCAGAGATAATTACATT
Source organism: Dendrobium nobile (assembly GCA_022539455.1). Lineage (NCBI taxonomy): Eukaryota > Viridiplantae > Streptophyta > Magnoliopsida > Asparagales > Orchidaceae > Dendrobium > Dendrobium nobile. Next base: position 51,670,365 of record CM039722.1, on the reverse strand, counting down.
ACAAAAAGAAACAACAGCGGATACTATAATTCACATATAGTACAACAGAGTACAGACAAAAAGCGTCCAAAAGGTCATATACAATAGCCGCACCGGCTACAAAAGAAAGCCTACCAAGGCTACAAAACAAAGAGCTACAGAACTAAAAGCTACAGAACTCGGCAGAAAGATCTTCAAGCTGGAGGCCCTGCACCTGAAATTATTAACCACATATAATGAGCTTACTAGCCCAGCAGGTCACCAAAGCCTACAACTGAAATCGAAGCACGGTCGAAACAATATGCAGGTCAATCGAGTCAAGTCAGCTATAATCAATGAATCTATGCAGGTACGGAAATCAAATCGAATCAGATACGTCAATAGTCAATAGAGCACTTTCCAGTCAATTATATCAATCAGTTGGGAATCCACAGAACGATCAAATCAACATATCGACAAAACAATCGAAATCAAATCCATAGAATGAAATCGTCAGGTCAATTGAAATCAATACAATCAATTCAATAAAAAAATCTATTCTACAATAACTCAGATCTATATGGCAATAATCAATTCAATAAAGTCGATCCAGTCGATCAATCCAGTCAATCAATCAATCATCGGCACGATGAATCAATGTATCAATGCATCAATAGCATATCAGGATCTGTCGTATCCATAGTATCCATATGTCCATATCATATCCATATCGATGTCGATGTCGATATCTATCAATCGATACAATCTATATCAAAGTCGATGTCAATATCTATGAATCAATACACAGAATCCATATCAATGTCGGTGCCGGTGTCTATGAGTCAATACAATCCATATCCATAATCCATAGTCCATAATCGATAATCCATAAATCAAGTCGATACAATCGATAGCGAGGAATCAATACAATACAATAAATCCGTCGATGAAATCCATACAATATCAATAAATCTATAAATCCGCGTCAATATCGATAAATCAATCGGAAATCAATAAATCGATGCACATCAGGAAGCCCATACGATGCAAGATCATACAATGTCATACAATGGTCTTACTCGACAAGCACAAACACTAGTCATGATCAACCAGGTTAACTGGCTATTATCAATAGTGCTGTTGTAGAATCCGTTGCTGTTGTAGTCCGTACGTTGGTCTATCAATAAGAGTCGTCACTCTTTTTGCCCGTCGGCCGCCCGTCGGCATATAAAACTCCTTATAACTCCCAATCGTTATATCAATGATCAATGGTTTAAAGGAAAGCCCGTCGGCCCACCATCCTGTACAGGTCAATTCTATCTTCACCAACGTTCAACTAGGTTCCCACTTGTCTTTCAGTGACACAATCAATTCAATTAATAATCGATGCAATAAGCGATATTAAAGAAATCTAGAACAATCATATCAATAGTCATAGGCATATCGATTCAATCTATCAATTTCGGGAAAATCAGGAATCATACGAAAATCGGGCAGAGTAACGGCAGTCTACAGAATTTACACAGAAATCTCCAGAAACTACAATCTACCAAATTAATACAGAACGTGCACAGCAACATTATAAGACTATTCTTCTACTGCTCAAACCAATTCGGACATCATAATAATTTGCAGTCAAAATAAAACCCCGCAGAATCAAAACGGACCGGACGAAATCTTCCAGAAAATACTTAAAACGTGCAGAATAATCATCTCTACAACATACCAAAAGTTATGCGGTGAAATCTTCGCCAGTACCAAACCAGGTACGAAAATCACTTACAAAAACATAAATCTGAGCACCAATTTGCAAAACCTCAAAATCTTCGAAAACAGAAGTAGAGTTCGGAATCCTTACAGCGAGACAAACAAATTATCCAACAGCAACGAACGACGAAAATCGCTCCGCGGGCCCCGAAATCGGACTTCTTTCCTTTGCCTTTTTCCTCTGTCTCTCTCAGGAAAAGATATTTTTATTTTTATAAAATTTCTCTCTCCTCAATCGAGCTGATTTCCTTATAACATAAAGCTGATCGGCCCGGCCGATCCACCTAATCGTCCTGGACGATCAGAACAAAACCAATCAGCCCTGGACGATTTCTCAGGACGATGCGCTCGGGATTCTTGTCGTATCTGATCGTCCCCGGCCGATCCAAAATCGGCCTGGACGATCCAGTCCAGAAATCACTCCAGAGAACATTCCAGAAATCAGTCATTTCCAATGCATTGATCGGCCTGGACGATCCTCCCATCGTCCCGGCCGATCCTAGGAGAAAATCACTTTTCCAGCAGCTACAGCAAAGGAACGAGGTCTCACAATCTCCCCACCTTAGAAAAATGTCGTCCCGACATTTCCCTAAAAGTCCGAAGCAAAACGGAAGCAAAACGAAACAAAACAGATCTAATCCAATCAGTCAGATAATCAATAAATCGCGCAAATCACAACGAAACAGACGATAAACAAAAACTCGTACCAGTCACATTAGCAGGCATTCCTGGAGCATCTTCCTCCATTTCTTGCTCATTTCCAACCAGATCAGTCGGGACAGTCGGAACAGTCGAAGCCATCGGAACAGGTACTTGCCTCCACCCAAAACTTGGGCATTCAGTCATCCGATGCCCACGTGCACCGCATCGAAAACATTGACCTGTCCGTCTGTAACACTGTCCCATGTGCCTCCTGCCACAAGACGTACAAACAGGAGTGGTCCTCGTCTGCTACTCTCCCACTCTTCTTAACATGCCCAGAACGTTTGGCTGCGAGTTTGTCGCTCACCATCTGAGCGACCTTGTCAACAAATTTATCCATATTTTCGGATGAAAGTGGGAAGTTAGCAGCAGGTTCAGTCTCAATCTTCTTGCCTTTCCGATCCATTTGCCTGATCAATTCAAATCAGTCAAACCAAATCAAACCACGGAGTCAAACACAGAAAACAAAATGAATCGAATAATGCAATTATCAACTCTGGATATAATCAAATCCTTTTCACTACACTCGCTCTGATACCAATTATAACGACCCAAGATCCGTGTAGCGAAAGGATTCATCTGATCGTTCTATTGCCTCTTTTTCTTTTTTTTTTCTATCAATCCCTTATCTGTTGTTCATATCAGTCCATGCATACATATATCCAGAGCCAGAGATAATTACATTACAAAAAGAAACAACAGCGGATACTATAATTCACATATAGTACAACAGAGTACAGACAAAAAGCGTCCAAAAGGTCATATACAATAGCCGCACCGGCTACAAAAGAAAGCCTACCAAGGCTACAAAACAAAGAGCTACAGAACTAAAAGCTACAGAACTCGGCAGAAAGATCTTCAAGCTGGAGGCCCTGCACCTGAAATTATTAACCACATATAATGAGCTTACTAGCCCAGCAGGTCACCAAAGCCTACAACTGAAATCGAAGCACGGTCGAAACAATATGCAGGTCAATCGAGTCAAGTCAGCTATAATCAATGAATCTATGCAGGTACGGAAATCAAATCGAATCAGATACGTCAATAGTCAATAGAGCACTTTCCAGTCAATTATATCAATCAGTTGGGAATCCACAGAACGATCAAATCAACATATCGACAAAACAATCGAAATCAAATCCATAGAATGAAATCGTCAGGTCAATTGAAATCAATACAATCAATTCAATAAAAAAATCTATTCTACAATAACTCAGATCTATATGGCAATAATCAATTCAATAAAGTCGATCCAGTCGATCAATCCAGTCAATCAATCAATCATCGGCACGATGAATCAATGTATCAATGCATCAATAGCATATCAGGATCTGTCGTATCCATAGTATCCATATGTCCATATCATATCCATATCGATGTCGATGTCGATATCTATCAATCGATACAATCTATATCAAAGTCGATGTCAATATCTATGAATCAATACACAGAATCCATATCAATGTCGGTGCCGGGTGTCTATGAGTCAATACAATCCATATCCATAATCCATAGTCCATAATCGATAATCCATAAATCAAGTCGATACAATCGATAGCGAGGAATCAATACAATACAATAAATCCGTCGATGAAATCCATACAATATCAATAAATCTATAAATCCGCGTCAATATCGATAAATCAATCGGAAATCAATAAATCGATGCACATCAGGAAGCCCATACGATGCAAGATCATACAATGTCATACAATGGTCTTACTCGACAAGCACAAACACTAGTCATGATCAACCAGGTTAACTGGCTATTATCAATAGTGCTGTTGTAGAATCCGTTGCTGTTGTAGTCCGTACGTTGGTCTATCAATAAGAGTCGTCACTCTTTTTGCCCGTCGGCCGCCCGTCGGCATATAAAACTCCTTATAACTCCCAATCGTTATATCAATGATCAATGGTTTAAAGGAAAGCCCGTCGGCCCACCATCCTGTACAGGTCAATTCTATCTTCACCAACGTTCAACTAGGTTCCCACTTGTCTTTCAGTGACACAATCAATTCAATTAATAATCGATGCAATAAGCGATATTAAAGAAATCTAGAACAATCATATCAATAGTCATAGGCATATCGATTCAATCTATCAATTTCGGGAAAATCAGGAATCATACGAAAATCGGGCAGAGTAACGGCAGTCTACAGAATTTACACAGAAATCTCCAGAAACTACAATCTACCAAATTAATACAGAACGTGCACAGCAACATTATAAGACTATTCTTCTACTGCTCAAACCAATTCGGACATCATAATAATTTGCAGTCAAAATAAAACCCCGCAGAATCAAAACGGACCGGACGAAATCTTCCAGAAAATACTTAAAACGTGCAGAATAATCATCTCTACAACATACCAAAAGTTATGCGGTGAAATCTTCGCCAGTACCAAACCAGGTACGAAAATCACTTACAAAAACATAAATTTGAGCACCAATTTGCAAAACCTCAAAATCTTCGAAAACAGAAGTAGAGTTCGGAATCCTTACAGCGAGACAAACAAATTATCCAACAGCAACGAACGACGAAAATCGCTCTGCGGGCCCCGAAATCGGACTTCTTTCCTTTGCCTTTTTCCTCTGTCTCTCTCAGGAAAAGATATTTTTATTTTTATAAAATTTCTCTCTCCTCAATCGAGCTGATTTCCTTATAACATAAAGCTGATCGGCCCGGCCGATCCACCTAATCGTCCTGGACGATCAGAACAAAACCAATCGGCCCTGGACGATTTCTCAGGACGATGCGCTCGGGATTCTTGTCGTATCTGATCGTCCCCGGCCGATCCAAAATCGGCCTGGACGATCCAGTCCAGAAATCACTCCAGAGAACATTCCAGAAATCAGCCATTTCCAATGCATTGATCGGCCTGGACGATCCTCCCATCGTCCCGGCCGATCCTAGGAGAAAATCACTTTTCCAGCAGCTACAGCAAAGGAACGAGGTCTCACACAGCCATAGATCTTATTTGGTGAATAACTGCTATTTGAAACTTACTAAATGGTCACCGGATCTTGATGTCGGGGTTGAGTCTCCGGTAATTCCTATTTGGGTTGCCTTTCCCAGTTTACGACCACACCTCTTTGCCCCTCGTATCCTTTATGCCTTGGCTTCGATCTTTGGCCGTCCTTTAAAAGTGGATAATTCTACATCTATCGGATCTAGACCTTCTCTGGCGAGGGTCCTGGTGGAGATTGACATTACTAAGGACCTTCCTGATAAAATTTGGCTTGGGTCAGAGAATTCTGGGTATGTTCAACGAGTTTGTTTCGAGGAGGTGTCTGCTTATTGTGTTGGGTGTAAACGACTTGGTCATATCAAGGGGGATTGTGATAATTTTTCTGCTTATTTGCATGTGCAAAAATCTAGTGAGAATGTGGTTAAGCCTGTTGATATTGCGAATATTAGTGTTGTTGCCAATTCCTTGGACATGTGCGGAAATTCTGAGATTTTGGAGTCTTTGGTCACTACTAATCCATCCGTTTTGAATGTGGATGATGTGGTTAATGCTGTGATTGAGGTGCCTACTAGTCGTGTTGGTAACTGTTCTGTCTTATCCCCCACTGCAGCTCCTTTTGTACCTCCGATTGTGACTGTTGTTAGTGATCATGCTTCTCCGGTGGTGGTGCCGGAGGTGGTGTTTGGTGCGATGAATGTGGTGAATTCTGTTGGCTCGCCAGTTTTGGGTGTTGTGAATTCAAATGGGGGTGGTCAAGGTGTAAAGGATGCAGATGGTGGTTCTGATAGTGTTATGCCTGTTGTGGTGGTGCCGGCTGAAATTGAGAAGGGAAGAGAGGAAGTAAATTTGATTACCAACAGTTTAGTTGTGGTCCCTGTAAGCGAGGTTGATTCCCAAGTGATGGCCAATTGTGTGGGTAATTCTTCTGGTTTGGATATTCGGAATCAGAATAATTGGTTGGTTGATTCATCGGATGTGGAGTCGGATTCACAGTCTGTTGAGTCCGACAATGATTTTACTCTTTTGTGCACTTCAAATGTTGGAACTCGCGGAAAATTTTGGGTTTAGGTCGACGCAGGAGATGATTTTTGTAATTTTGTTGAATCTTGCTGTTTCTTCTTGGGTTTTGGCGGCTTTACTGGTTGATTTGCTGCTACGTCAGGCTGTGGGATATGATGTGGTTGGGGTTCGCGTCCTGGTCCTTCTTTGCTGGTGGCAACCTTTTTCTCGGACTGCTTTCTTCGCTTACTGGCTGGCCCGTGCGGGTCGCACTGGACGCTGATAGCTTTGATTTAGTTCTGAGCTCGTTTTTAGTTTCTACTTCTCTCTGTTGTCTATTTTTTTTACCTGCTAGCTTTTCTTTTTTTGCTGTTGTAACCTTTGTTTTTTGTGTTATTATTATATTTCCTTAAAATAAAAAAAAAATAAAAAAAATAACTATATTTTTTCCTACTTTTATCAAATTCATTAAAAAAATGTTAAACTTTCTCCAAAATTTTAATTATATTTGTAGAAACAGATAACACACCAGAGATAGAAGAAGAACACGTGAACTATTTTATTATCACATTACGTTTGGTTAATACATATAGCTATCTTATATAGAAGAGAATATAAGTGCAGAGAGGAAATTACATAACTGCCATAGAACATTCTGGAGACCAAACCATTAATCTAATATTGCTAAGATATATATTCTCAATATGCTTCGTGCGACAGTGAAACATGGGATTGTTAGCCAGAGCTATGGCAGACATATTGTCACAATGTAGATCTGTCGGATAGTCTTGAGGAATGCCGAAGTCAGAAAGTAGGCGTCTGAGCCAAACAATGTCCGAAGTTAGAGCTACAAGAGCTCTGTATTCGGACTCAGTGGATGATCTGGATACCGTGTGTTGCTTCTTCACCGTCCAGGACACAAGCGTATCTCCTAAGAACAAACAATATCCTGAAGTGGATTTCCGCGTGATCGGGTCGCCGGCCCAGTCAGCATCTGAAAAAGATTTGAGGATTAAGTTAGTTTTGGTTCTTGGTAACCCGTAATGTAATGTACCACGGATGTACCGAAGCAGTCGTTTGAGAAGATAAAAGTGCGGAGGAAGAGGATCGTGCATATGTTGGGAGAGAAGATTAATGATGTAGTAAATGTTTGAGCGTCGCCGGAATCAGATGGTCATCGGGTTGAGAACCATCGCTCCGATCGTGAAGCCTGGAGGAGGCGGAGTCTGTCATTTCGCAGGATCAAGAACCAATTCCTGATACCATGTAGAAACAGATAACACACCAGAGATAGAAGAAGAACACCTGAACTATTTTATTATCACATTACATTTGGTTAATACATATGGCTATCTTATATAGAAGAGAATATAAGTGCAGAGAGGAAATTACATAACTGCCATAGAACATTCTGGAGACCAAACCGTTAATCTAATATTGCTAAGATATATATTCTAATAATGTTGGCCCATCAAAACATCAAATGCCACCAACAACGAATTCGTGGCATTGATTCTTATGATGTGGCATATTGAATATTCTAATGTAAGGCAAATAAATCGTAACGAGAAGTTTAAGATAATAACGGATTGTTAAGAAGTGCCCTAAAACTTCACACAAAAGAAAAAAAAAACCATTTTAATAAAAAGTATAGATAGATTCTCATTAAAAATGTGTACTCGACTCAAATGGAGTTCTTAGAAATAACAACAAAAAATCATGCTCAACAAGTAAGAACAATATTGCCAATGAGAAAAAATTGCAAAATTGCACCTTACACGTATTAAAAAATTCATCTTGATCATTTGTGAGTTGAATCGACTTCATTTCGAGCAATCATATTTTAGTTGAAACATATCAAGATGGATTTAAAGTTGATTAAAGTTTAAGTAATAATCGAGCAAATTTTTATTTTCTAATATAATCATTAGCCTTAATTTACAGAGCCCTAAATATTTTATGTTGATAAAATGTTTCAAGCTTTCAATATCTGACTGTACTTATCATGTTCCTATCAACAGTGGTTTATTACCCCAACAATCATTTAGATATGCACATACGACATCAATAGTATCTCACACAATCATTTAAAGATTGAATGTTACTTGTTTTCGTCCCATTCATGGTCATGTTATCATCATAACAACTACATCATTAGCATTACATATGAGGACTACGACAATGTTACCCAAGGGTGGAACCCCTTTGGGGCTTGGGGGGGGGGGGGGGGGGGGGCAATTATTATACTTTTATTTAGGTGATTTTTAGTCTTTATTACAATGATTTTTAGGCAATTGTCCCTCCTTAAAAATATTAAAATACTATGATTTTAAGCAATTGCCCCCAATATAATTAAAGACATTGTGTATATGTGTTATTGTTAGGGAATGATGAACCAAATGCAAAGAGAAATAGTAAATCAAAATTTGTACTCAAAATGATGCCTATTGTTAGGTCGAATCCCGCCAGGTGGCGCTGCCTCCTTAGACCCCCAACATATATGCGAAAAGTTACTTATAAGTTTGCCCCCCCCCCCCCCCCCCCCCCCCCCCTCCCCCCAAAAAAAAAATTATAATTGATTCCGCCCCTGTTGTTGCCCATAATCATCCATACTCTCATTAATGATTGTCATACATTCACCATAATCCTATTAAACATGTTGTATAGAATAATCGTATAAATATCAGAAGTTATTCAAATATCACAATATAACATGTGTCATATATATTGTCATTTTTTGAGGATGACTATATGCCAATATGGAATTATCATCATCTATGTTGTATTATTTCATATTATTATCGTTGAAATATGATAATTTATGCTATCTAGAAATATAATCAACCCTTTCAGTAGTTTGCTTCTACTATGTTTGCTAAGGGCTCTGAAAAAGATCAAAATAGTAGCCTACAATGATAAAATTTTCACCATATTGCCCAAGAAGCATCATATGTCAAACTTCTGATTGCTTGAATACAATTCATCTTTGTACCAACTTTTCATAAATATTTAATCTCTATTTATCTTTGAAATGCCGTATAGATTTTACCAATGGCTTTTTTGTGTAAAAATATTTGTTGCAAATATTTGCCCTAAAAACACATAAAAAAAATCTCTTTGTTTTTTTAATGTTGGAGAAGGTCATAAATATTCTGAAATATTAGAGGTCAAAACTGATTTTTGGGTCGGGTTAAGGCCCAACCCCATTCCCGAAAATGACCCATCACTATTTTGGCCTGACCTGAACCCGACCCGATTATGAGAACGGCTCATAAATCCAAACGCGACCCTCCCCAATCCAAGCGCGGAGCAAGCATGGATGAGTGCGGGTGTAGGCGCTAGCCACTGGGTGTCACACGACGCAATTACAGGTGCAAGAGGCTGGCATTAAGCATGGGGGGCTGGGAGCGAGGCAAGCCAGAGTCGCAAGTGAATTGCAAGCGACAAGCATGATTTAGTGCGCCGGTGTGCCTTGTGTAAAATGCGGGCGTGAGTTGCGTGATGCGGTGATGGACAGGCTACAGATTGCAGGATTCTGATCACATTCAGGTTTTCAGGTCAACCCAAACCCGAACCAATTTTAAAAATAGATCAAGATATTGAACTCGAACCCGACCAGTCTGTCAAACTGGTTGACCCAAACCCAAAATTTTTCAAGTCAGGTCAAACTTTGACACCACTATGAAATATGACATGTCACCAAAATTTTTGGCACTCCCATTAATCTCAAGGCATAATTGAATTAGAAATTTTCAAAATTAAATTAGGGACCATCCGAATTCCAATATCAGCAAATATATAATCAAACTGAACGTCTCAACATAACAAACCCAATGACACTAAATCAAACCAATCCAATCCCAAATGGGTTAAAATCAAGAGCTTTAAATATATTTGAAAATTTCAGAACATTCATTGGATGACCAAATGATTTTCAAATTAGACTTGCTTATAGCCGAATCGAGCGGCTCAACGAGACGAATCCAACGAGCTCAAGATCATGCAATTCTTACATCATTAAGGCACTTAAATGCTGAATAAATATTTCATAATCTATGGAATCAATATGAGTTGTACCATGAATTGTTTTAGATTTCGGTTCAAATTATCAAAATGCTCATCCAAAAAAGCCATTAATAGGGCTGATTCTTCACATTAGGGGATGCAGAGAGAGAGAGAGAGAGAGAGAGAGAGAGAGAGAGAGAGAGAGAGAGAGAGAGAGAGAGAGAGAGAGAGAGAGAGAACTAGAGAGAACACTCTGACATGACTGCACCTGATTAGCCTCCGGGCATAAAGTTGCGTCCGGCCTTCACACAGAATAATTTCTCTCCTAAATGTCTTATTGTAAACTTTTATTTCCTTGCTATTTTTAAATTATTTTAAGTATTGCAAATTTTTTGATGCGGATCCTTTCAAATCCTGTTGAGGCATATATCAGTCTTTTCCCATTTGTACCTATTCTTTGTAATTGTAGGAATTGACTAAGGCCTCATTTTACCCAAAAAAAAAAAAAAAGGAAAACAAAAGATAGATTGGGTTAATTTTTTGGTTTGGGAGAAGAGGAGAGGAGGGAGGGGGTACTGCCGTTATATTTTCCCTATCTTGGGGTATCTGGTGTTCTGGGAATATTTTAAATCAAGTAATCTCTGTATAAGATGTTTTAATGAACCCGTAATTATTTTTTTGGTAATGTACTTCTTGACCCCCCAGACTTATTTTACACCCAACTAAACTAACTAAAACTAATAGGGCTATTTTTTCACTCAAAAATACTATAGGGGCTTTCTGTGTTAGGGCTTAGGCCTTAACTAACAAACTGATGTCTTTAGGCTTTTTTTTGTTTTTGCAAATGAACCGAGCGAGCCCGAGCCGAGTATGTGAGTGTTCATGTTTGTGTTTGTTTAACATTAGTTTGTTCATGTTTGGTTAGTGTTTGATTTGATCGAGCTTTATTATTTGTGTTCATGTTTGGTTCGTTTAATTTAAGGGTGTTCATGTTTGGTTCATGTTCGTTTGTTTAGTGCTTATCGAGTTTTAAACGAGTTATGTTCGTGAACATATCATAGCAAACAATCTATTGAATAAGCAAACATTAAATTTGTTCATGAACATTCTAAACAAACAATCTTAATAAATATGGACAAATATTGAAATATTTTTGTTCATGAAATGAATTTCTAAAATAAACAGTTGTATTTAAAATGAAAATATTGATTAATTTATTATGAACATATGTTATAATATTTTATTACTTTAAAATTTATTAATAAAAATAATTTATATTATATTATGGTATAATTAAAGTTTTTATATTTAATCGAACTACGAATCGAGCTTTTTATCGAGCTTGTTCATGAACATCAACTGATGTTGTTCGCGAACATAAACGAGCTGAACGCATTAGTGTTCAAGCTTGTTTATTTAAGAATCGAGTATTTAAAATATTGTTCAAGTTTGTTTGTTAGTTAATTAAACGATCACGAACGAGCTTTAATCGAACCGAACAACGAGTAGTTCGTCGAACGTTTGGTTCGCTTGCAGCCCTAATTTTAACCCAAAAAATACTAGTTTAATATTTTTTAAAATTATTCTATTTGTTGGTATATTTTTCTCATTTTTTATCAATAAACTTAAAATCTATAATTAACAAGTTAATAGAAATAAATTGTTTAATTTAAACCTTTATCGAGTTGGGTTCAGATTGCTAGCGGATTGAGTTTGGGTTGATCGGATTGAGTCGGGTCAATTTCAAATCGGACCCGAACCTAACCCATTAATATATTTTGACACCCTCTTCATTGGCATTTTGGTGAAATTTCAAACCTATATTTAAAAGAAAAGGTTTAATATAAAAGAATTGTGTTAGAATATACATATATAATTGATATTACAATGGATTGAAAATTTATTGAATTGCTTTGAGAGTTGTGAATATAAATAATGTCTTTAAGCAAAATTCAAATGGCATAAATCTGTCATTTTATTAATTAGTTAAATAATTTTCATGTATAGTGACTTTATAGAGGATTGGGTCAAGATCTGCAGTCCG